>OX103976.1:11115511-11266387 GCA_944470395.2 Schistosoma turkestanicum | reverse complement strand
ACGTAAAAATAATCGACATCAAAGTGCAATCATAACAATGCGTGGACACTACAGAGAGAGTCATTGTTAGCAATCATAATTTATTGTTTGAATTGAATTGTTCAAGTTGCTAAAGCTTTTGTAATACCAAAATAGTTCAGATTGAATTTTTAGTAAAACTAATAATTATAGGGTATAAAATTATGAACAAGAGAAAAACAAAACATGAAAATTATTCATCCATTTTCCGTATATAAACCACTAATTCACAATGTTTATTTGTTTATTTTATCTTATTTTATTTCTGTTTATAGTAGTTGAGTGTTTTTCATGTGCAATAGAAATATGCATATGGTAATATTGCTTACACTTTACAAAGATTCCATTCCCATTCAAACACTTAAAAATCATGATTTGACTAATCCTCAGGGATTTTTTTCCAAAAATTGTTTTTTTTATAGATGTAACATATACACAAATATATATATATATATGTTTTTTTGGAGTGTTTTTCTAAACACTGTATACTAATTCAGAATTATGCGGTTAACTAAAAAGTAAGTTCTCAATAGGCTATATATTTTACGATAAATTGTGATTCTTACACGCATATATCTCCAGTGCATCAAGGAAAAAATAACTGACGGGGGGTACAAAAACGTTAGGCAGTTTACAGTTGATAGATCAGTAATTTATGATTGATGTCATGTATCTGAAGTCCACTGGACTTTGTTAGTACACATGAAGAAGTCACTAGCAATCACCAAACGTCAGTTTCGTGTTGCATAACATTCATAAGGGATATGTACCTGTAGTGTCCTCGTGTATGCATCAAACCCTATTAACAACGGTACACATTTTGAGATGTTACCAGAATTATTAAAAGTTCTTTAATTTTAATGATCAATAAAAACGTATGATAGTATGAAGCTAGGTGACTCAAATTCCAGTACTTTAGCGATTTAAATGTCCTATAGACGGCAGGCATAGTCAGCTGACGAGTACGAGCTGTCAACGAACATACGTCACTCTGGTTGTACCTCTTAAAATTTCTTTTCCCATCACTTTTGATAAATAAGATGAAATGACTTCAGAGAAGTTCACAATGATCACTTCATGATATGATTTGACTGAGGAGAAACGGGAACAGTAAATTGTTTTACCTAAATCTCATAACTTCTTCTTTTATTGACACTGTGGTCAGAGCTGACAGTTGACCGATTTCTTGCAAATCACCATGTGGCTGGATTGGTTTTCAGAAACTGGAGAAATAATAAACATCAAAATGTATTGACTTGAATCAGTACCTTGTAAACTAGCTTAGTTCTATCCTCATATCCACCGTAGAGTGAAATAAAGACGTTAGTACTACATTGAGTCAATAACTTTGTATATGACTACACTACCTATTTTTTTACGGAATGTTTCAATTTTTCTAGTTTGATAAAATTAATTTTCGATGCATAAATCAAAATTTTATTTTGTTCAATATAATCACAGACAATATTTATTGATATAACCTTGAATTTATGGCCAAATTATTTTGTCCTAATTAACAACTATTGTTATGTATTTATTTCTTGTCCGTCCATTAAACATAGCAAATTTAAATGCTCATCTATCGTGTGTGAATAAATTCATTAGTGTGAAATATTGTTTTTAAAAGTCAACTACGGAGCGAGTATATAGCGGTGGTTTTTTTTTAGTGAAATAGTAAAAATTGTTGAATAATGTGAATAAGCCGAAGTTTATATTTAGAAATACGTCTGTTAGCAGAGATGGATAGTAACAGTCAATGGAATCCATGGGGCGTGTTTCATCTTAACTGGTACTCATCAGCTGAATGTACCTGCATTCTATAGTTGATGTTCAGTGTGATATTCTAATCTTTTACCGTAGACTTCAGATGATATCGCGTTTTCCACTTGGCTACCGAGACTAAACAGTCATTGACTTGTGCAATGGGTTGTTCAACTGTTCAGTCCTAACTATCAACGGGCAGGTAAAACTTTCGATTAAAAAATACAATACTGTTGAATGAGATATATTGCAATGTTGAACGTAAATTCACTTATATATATTTGCAATAAAATAAAGTGAATACCGTAATTAAAATGACATGAGCATGCGCTAATTTTCTGTAAAACAACTAAATAGTCAACCATAAAAATTAGCTTGTTTAATATACACATTCTGGTGAAAGATTAAACTCACCATTGTATGGATGAAATCAGACCACAAAAAAATAAATACGTTAATTTAATGATGAAACAGTAAACTATGCTTTAAATTTTTTTTAAAAAATGTCTATTTTTTTCTTATAACAGAAGAACTAGTTACTTTTAAACATGTCCTAATAGTATATCTCAATGAATGCAGCGAATGATTGTATGCTGCTACTATTGCTCACATAACACAAAATAAAGAGATAATTGCTCCACCGGCCCTACTCTTACTTCATATGTTGATGTTTTTTTGTCAGTCAATTGCTACTTAGAACTTCGTACGTAAGTACATCAGTTCATGTCGCCATACCATATCAGCACAGAGATGTAATTGTCATTTCAAACCCAATAGTAGCAGAGTTAGTAAAGGTATTAGAAGCAATCGGAGAGGTTAGGATGAGAAGATATCATTCAAGAAGTATGATTTAATGAGAAAAGTTTAGAAAGTCAAAAATAGAGGTGTTGAAGAATCCAGAAGATTAGGGTTCGAGAGAATACAAAGAATAGATGCACCGCCGCCATTGCGAACAATTTTGAGCCATTTCATTCAAGTTCTCTAACCATCAGCTATCAACAACTCGCGGACCCCAACCAGGTAATCGATACCTACCGACATGACTCAGTCCACTTGTCAGTGACTTCATGGATATGTGCCATCCTTCATCTATTGATCTGCCATTCTTACCTAGCACCCGATTCCTAATAACAGCGTTGCTCACTCGTGTGTCCCACGATATACGAGCAATGCTTCGAAGACACCTATGATCGAAAACCAGTAACCTACGAATATCTTCTACTCTCACTGGCCATGTTTCACAGTCATAAAGTAAGACGGAGCGAACCACTGTGCAGTACACTCGTCCTTTAGTCAGCAAACGGATATCTCGCCTACGCCATAAGTGACTCAGGTTGGCAAAAGCCAATTAAGCCTTCTGTATCCGTGCTGAGATTTCGTCAGTCACCAGGCCATCGGCACTGATGATGTTTTTTTGAAGAAATGTTGTCGGAAATTTTTCATCAGAGTTAAATCAATTGTCTCATTTCTTACTGAGTGCAATGCTATTGTCTTTGGGTTGTTACATTTACTGTGGTTTTTAACGAAAGACTAGAATATGTCTTTGGTACACATTGGGTTTCACCATCCTGACATTAAAATTTCCAAGTGTACTAATCATAATTCGTTCACTTACGATAGAAATTATTAACTTCATAAACAGTCAATGTGCCTATTTTGAATAATAATTCATTTTTACATTTCAACAAATGATCTCACCAATATTGGATTTGTATATTGGAACGTCTATTGTGGCATTCAGATGTTCAAACAAAATAGTTCAGTGACAATATTCACATTTCAATTGGTTCTAGGTGCTTTCAAATTCAGTTTCATGTTAAATTTAAAAAATGGCATTTGTGTGTAATGATATTAATAATAATAAGAAAATAGAATGCATATAATGCGACTTTAGAGAAATGAAAACAAAAATGTTAATCCACAAAGATAAATACATTATAATGTAAGCATATAGTTCGAGATTGGAATTAATGACCCGAACGAAGGTTATATTGCGTGTGTGAAACTTTTTTTATCTAAGTTGGTTTTGCTTCCGCTATTACAACAACAACTACTACTACTACTCGTCTCAACTGAATGTGATTGATTAAAGAAGAGTTCGACCATCGAAATACCGATTGAATGCTGTATGTTCATTCTCTTCCAGGTGAAAGAGAAAAAAATACATTGAATGTACACTTTTCTGTGTATTTCCAAATGATTCGTGGAAAAGACTGTGAGATATGGCACATATTTATGATATCTAGTTAATTGGAAATTTTTATTATTTGATGGTTGAGAATATGTTTTGAATTACTTATTACAGTGAATTTTGCTTTTATGTATGTGTGTATTGTAAATTCAATATTATTTATTAAAACAACCGCTCATCTAGGCTCAATTGGTTTAGCATGCACAGAAAGTGTTCGTATAATATGGCTTGCATGGCTTACTGAAACAACTGTTGGAAATCAGGAATTATTAGATGAATGTTACGTTGTCAAATGAAGCTTCACACTAGTTGCATCTACCATCCCATTACTGTTGAAACATGAAGTCTTTGATTACCTAAAACTTACCACAAACTTTCGATGCTCATTGTCATTCATGTTCATACTGGCGATAAATACTGTCCGATGATTACTGAGTTACAAAGGGTAAGCCATGACTAGTGGAGTTAAACCGTTAGAAATATGAGACAGTTACTCATTGACGATATCGGATGATGTTTATTCAATATTTTTGATTTAGAAATGCATACACTTATATGATAACATGGAACTATCAAACTGGGCTCTCACATTTTAATCAACGCATCAGTCTGTGCCATCTGCACAGTAGATAAAAATTTTAGACAAACAAAATATTTTTCATTGCAACTTATCATCCTTATGCGTAATGTGGATTTGCTTTTCTATGTAAGCCATAAACACGTTAACTAATAATAATAATAATAATAATAATAATAATAATAATAATAAAAGGAAAGTTGAAAATACAACCTCAACTTCTGTTTTTCACTTAAGACAGAATCAAAAATACAACGGTTATTGTAGTTTTAACTCTAATTAGAATAAAATATTTTGATTAAACAGTGAGAAGACGTAATTGATCTGAAAAAGTGGGATGTATTTGAGCCACACATTTTGAGCAGTTTGATCACACATGTTTACTTGTCAAGGCATTCTACGTGAAGACCAAAAAAAAGGTTAATTTTAATAAAAGTTCACATAGACATAAGGTGATAATTGTATATAAAGGCGAGAGAAAATTAACGTAATATAAAAAGACCGAGAAAGAATAGGAACATTGTCACATTACCCTAGGCTTAAAGATTCCCATGGTGAATTCA
Organism: Schistosoma turkestanicum; assembly: GCA_944470395.2. Classification (NCBI taxonomy): domain Eukaryota; kingdom Metazoa; phylum Platyhelminthes; class Trematoda; order Strigeidida; family Schistosomatidae; genus Schistosoma; species Schistosoma turkestanicum. Next base: position 11,261,277 of record OX103976.1, on the reverse strand, counting down.
AGGCTATGACAAATGGTTTCTGCATACATAACGGGGGTTTTAACTTACGAATGGCCAAGGCCTCCATAAACCTCAAAATTCGTCCTTCAACATTTAGCAGGATTTAAAGTGAAAATTGATTTTGAAATGTCGATAAAAAGCACGCGAATGTATATATATTTATATGGTCATTGTGTAGCTTTGAAATATACCTCATTAAAGGTTAGGGTATGTTGTGGTTCATCCAATCAGTATTGAATGGAACTTCCGCAAGATCGTGTGCCAATATTCTGACTTAAAAGTTAGCTAAACCGTAACTATATTTAGTATGGTTCTCAAAGCATCCAGAATATGAACGATGAGATAACTCAAAATCTTACCAACCACGAACAACTTAATGGTCGTTAAGACTCCGTAGTTAGGTGGATAAATCAATATCGACTGAAGCGAAAGGAGCTTGTTAGAAATCACATTCCGAATATCAAAAGTGGTATGTGGCAAGCGTGACATGCTGATTAGTACCAAATCGCAGTATTTCACAGATTACATTGGATTACACCATCCGTCATAGTCCATCTATTTTGAATTAAATTAAATTAAATTTAGGTACTTCTGTTGAAAGTTTCATTTCTTTATATCACTCTTTAATGGGTAAGGGTACCACCTTTAATATTCTCCAGCATATCATGTTGTTCTATTTGTAAATTCACTAAGTTTATAAAAATAAACCGGAAAACTTTGGAAATTTACACTTCAAAATTTTTAAGATGTTTGATAAGTAAAATAAAATGAATGTGTATTATTTTTTAAACAAGACGCCATCTTTAAAAAATTATATCAAATTTATATGCTCTACTTTCAGTGTACAATGTTAGAAAAATTTAACTAAGCATCAATGTGCATACATTATTAAAGAATAATTTTTTTCTAAAACAAAAATCTATTATTATATATTTTTAAAAACTCCTTAAAAAAAATGAAAATATACATATTATGTCAACATCTTCAGTACATCTTGTATGAATGAATATTTCTTCAAATAAAAATTTGACTAAAACACAATTTCAGATTTATTCTCATATTTATAATCCATACATTTTGCAGTTAGTGGTTAAATGTAATCATGTGCTTTAAAAATACTCTACTGATTCAACAAGTACTTGAATAAAAATGTTAGTAAGGAATAAATTTCAACTGACAATCAAATTTAGAGAAAGTAAGAGACAGAAAACGATAGATGACTTTAAATTACAAAAATTTCAAACCATTACTACTACTATTCACACTACTACTACTACTACTACTACGTCTACTACTATTCTTCTTATGATTATTACCAATTTCCTGATTACTACAAACCCTTAAATATAAATATAGGGAAATGATTGTTTTTGAGAATTCATTTATTAATTGATTGACATATTTAAAGTGCATTTAACAAATGGTTTCAGTTTTATATAAATATTTTTTTTTTCAAACAGACTCACATTGTTCGTAATTATCGGTTTACTTGTCGTTTGCTCACTTATCACTAGTCAAATCGTTGGTATTTAACGTAGGCTAAATAATTTCATTGAATTTCAAATTGACTAAAAATCAATTAACGTTTAATTAGTACATTTTGAAAATCCTAAATAATACTGAATACGTTGAATGATCTTTCGCTAGATTAAATCTATTGAAACATCAATAATATAAAGAAAAACTCATTTAAACAACACATCATTTAATTTAGTCAAGCATGCTATAAATTAAATGTGACTGTTTCGATGATTATATTCATTCATGTATATTTCCATAATAAAATGGTCAAGATTGTCGGATTTCAACGAAATCACGAAGTGATCATTTTGAAACCATCGTTAGAAGCCTGTAAGCACTAGCCGCTCGTCTCGTCATCAGCGGTGCTGCACATCCACGATACTCGCTCGCAAGAATCAATCCCATGATCCTTGATCCCGCGCACCAGTAGACCAATGAGCCGGCATCTAACGGATTAAAATAAAGTTAATTATATAATTCTGGTCCCGTTTATTGTTTTCTTATCTCATTTTAACTTACATATATCCAACGATGATTAAATTTACGAATGACTGAAAAAATTTCTTTAAAACATGTCAGATTACATACTTTTAATGCGAATTACAACTTAAGAATTTTAAAGGTTGAATAAAAATTTATAACCTTTGAGAAAAAAGTTAGGGAAATAATGAAACAGATATACCTAGGAAAAAATATGAAATTAACCTTCTATTCTAGACTTATGATTACAAAACACATATAGAGGCTAGCCGCCAAAATACGTTGTACAATGTTAGTTACAACATTTGTATAATAATTTTTCCCAGAAAGAAAGCACATTAAATGACGTTGTTTTCACATAGTTTTGATGGCATGGTTTTATTATACATTTATCTTACTTATGGCGAGTAACAAATGAATGGTATACAATTTGATTATAGCGGCATGTTTTGAAATAATGAATTTTCAATGCTCTGATTCACTGTGAGTATTTCGTAGAAAAAAATTCTTATTTGTACTGACTGAAATCATAATTTATCTGGTAATCTTATCACTTTTCTTGTCAATTCATTGTTTGATTGAAAAATTATTGCGACGGTGAATATTTTCAAATGTATAAACAAATCATCAAACCACCGAATCAATTAAAATTAATTATTTTTTTTAAATTTTAAAACTGTAATTATAAAATGCCAGTATGTTTACTAAGTAGAATGTTTTGTTTATTGTTTCTATCTAAATAACATATGGCTGTTTGTAATTTTACTGAGCTATACTAAGGTAAATAATTAGTTTTTAACTAAGTCAATATGAAGATTATCATAAAATAGTAATTTGACATTTGTTTATTGAAAAAAATCTACAAACTAATTCATTCAAGTATGCTATCTGGTTTTCTCCATTTGTGTTCTTTTCTCCAATAAGAATTTAAATGTATACAATGTGAATGGAAGATCTCTAAAAATAATAATTAGGGGGAGATTTTGCATAGGAAACGCTGAGCAATTTGTAACTTGTCCTTGGTGTGACTCGCTATTATAATATTGGATGTATCCATGATCTCTGGGTCTGAGATTTAATTTTCAGCTTATGACTTACCTATGTGGAGGACTAAGTGGTCGACTACTGATTGATTTATTCGTTGGCTTATTTAGTGCTGACAAAATTAAACTGCCCAAACTTGAGCAGTTCAGTGGTAATATATCAGAATCTACGGTCTCAAGATAAAATTTAAAGTCAGAATCAGAGTATCATTTCACAATTGGATGTAAACCACATTAATTAACGTTTTGGACCATAAATCTATACCAAACAGAGTTTCTTGTCAAATACATGTAAAAAGCTAAACTTTCAACATAATTTACACAATGTTGAGACCTGTAAACTCAAAGTCACACTTTAAATCATTTTTGAAGAATTAGTGATCTTTAATATTTGCCTTTGGATTGTCCAAGACAGCTAACTAAATATTTAGGATAATTTTATTGTCAGAACATTTGTTGTACAAGATACTACTAAAGCTCAGTCTCAAATATTTCAGTTTATTTAGAAAAAATTCAAAACTTATTATTTATCAAAACTTATTATTTATTATTTGTGCTTGCAGTATATTTATCATCTCTTTAGACATATTTCCCGGCCAAAGTTGTATTTTTTTTCAGTTCCATTTGGTGATATTTGCTAATATTTAATCACTTTTTTTAAAATATTATTCCTCATGAATCGACTTCATGAATTATGTCAGTGAAAATCATAGAATTTCCAAATTTCTGTGCTTTAATTCACTATGTGATTATCTCAACAAAGGGTAAACAGAACTTTAACAAGTAAGCAACCCATCAATCACTAGAATACCATCCAATCATAAACATTCTACAATTAACAGAAAAACTTTATTTTCAAAATGAGTAATTAAAAATTAACTTTTAATTTTTCAGTACATTCGAAATCTTCCTTTTTTTTCCGACCAAACAATATCAATGTTACATAGTCGTCTAAACTATCGCAAAGTAAAAGATTATTTTCTCTTTCACATCTTTTCAATTTTTACACGTTTCTACAGATATTTTTAATCATTTATAATAACAGGATGAATTTTCAGATTGGTTGATTGTCATCTTTGTATAAAAAGTATGAGATATTTTATTGAAAGATTTTTCTCGGTAAATTTAAGTCTGAATTAGACAGACGTACACTAAGAGTTGTTAATGTTAAACTACAACAATTAAGTCACAAATTAAAATGTTAACATTTCACTGTAAATCAACGATCTCTCTAACTGTATCATGAAAAATTATTTACCGTTGCTTACAGGTTTCTAATTGTGGTCTAACAATGATTGATTGATGATTTCAAATGCGTTTAAAGTATATCAGTCGATTTCTTTGCGTAAATTGCAATGTGAGTGTTTAAGTATCCGTTAATCCATTTGTCTAGTTGTCTTTCCTAACATTTATCAACTGTTATACTTGGAATAATAATAAAATGAATGTTTTTTGAAAGTGCACTTTTAAAAACATGATCACTTGGGTATTTTTAAAAGTATTCATTGTGTTCAATAACTGTATCACATAACCCTTTGATTAAAAATTTTGAATAATTTATAATTTTTATTCCAGCCAGTAGCAACATTTCTAGTTAATTAGCAGTTATCTTATTCAGTGTATTGGGCAACAATAAATTTTCAAATTTAAAATGAACAATAGATTGCAATATTTGGTTTAATTGAAGGCTTTAAATCATTCATTTCGAATATTTATTTGACAGTATTATGTAAATTTATTTTCCCTTATATTTTTTTAAATTTTCTCCACTTAAATTTGCTTCATTCAATGTTGAACTGCATGCTGTGAGAAAGAGAACTTTTTTAAAAGCAAACAAGAAAAGAAGAAAACACCTTCAAGAGGATGAAATTGAAGTTTGTCGTCTGCATATACTGCACAAATTGAAGTTGACACTTTTCTTTTGATTACATCTGTCTTATGATCTGCGACTCACTGCTTCTACATATTTGAGTACCAAAGTTGTATAGCGTAACAGCTGTAATCAGGTAGTAATCATAAAACTTATGATTTGTAAATGAAACTAATAAACTTATTTAAAAATTTTTGATTTGAAAAAACCTTCCAATTATCATGTTGATGTATTAGCATACATTCACTGATATCCAGCACTGAAATGCACTTATTTCCTGTAATATCAATGTGTTTGTGAATATTCTTGATACAAATTTTTTTAACCTTTTGTAATAAATAAAAATAGTGCACTCTCTAAAGATTTCATATATTGGATTGAAACAGAAATCATAGTTTTTCTCTAATTCAGTTAAAATGATTGAAAAAACTTTTATTAGATTATATAATCCGGCTAGATTTTATGCCACTGTGTTATCGTTCTATATAGCTAACTTTTATAGATAATGTTTCTTATCATCTAATTGGTGTCATTACCTATATTGTATATTTCCTTACTGATTTTTCTGTTAATATCGTTGACTTGAAAATGAGATAAAATATTTCTGAAATATAAAATTATGTCAAATGATATGTTAGCATTGTACATTTTGAAGAGTGCTTGATCGAAACATAGAGGTTCCAGGAAATTTTTTAGTACATAGATTATGATTACTGGTAGAGACATTAACAAATGACTCTTCCGCTTTATTTCAGTGTAAATGTTTTCCACTGTTGTTACTTACTCACATTAGAAATCTAATCTAATACCTGCGATATCGATTTCAGAGTATCAGCAACATGTTCAATGGACAGACAGGAAGATGATAAAAGCATCTTATTCATTGAGCGACTTAGTAGCCACTGGGATTCAGTAAATAATACACTGAACAGTGAAAGCAAACAACTATTGATTTCCACTTTATAACATAAGCATACGTGCTGAGATACCGATTCATTGAGCTGATCAATCACATAAAGAATCAATTGGTAATCATAAATTTCATTGCCGGCCACATTTCATTTGACCGAAATAAATTGTAACAAAAATTGACTTATTAAAGCACTTTGCAGATGATACCAAGAATCAAAACCTAGTTCTGTACATGAACAATGATTTAACTCAAACCGATTTTAATATTGATACATACCATGTGACTTTAGTATTATGAATAGAATATTTATTGTAATACGTTTGATTAGATAAAACTTAAGGTGTGATATGTTTGTGATTCATAAGAAAAACAAATCAAGTTAAATGATGAAAGTGATATTTCAATACATTGAATAATGGTTATTACTTGAGACTTGTCAAATCTCAAATTTTTTTTCCACAATATGACATGTAAGTTTAGTTAATGACATTTATACATAAGTCGTTTATTACATGTTTGAAAGTAAAACATCTTAATTTAAACTATAGATTTGGAAAAAAAGTGAAGTTTTGTCTTCTTCAGAAATAAAGTAGGCGGTCATTTATTAATTTCTTATAGGTGTGAAAAAGATTTACAGTAAAATCAATCAAACACAGATTATTTTTTGGTATAGAAATATACCAATTATGCTGTGCATTAAATTGAACAGTGTATTATGTAAACTTATTTCAGATATGTTTGAAAAGTATTTATTTTTGATTAATAAATGTTCAAATGTTAGGTAGTTAGTTGTGATGAGATTTATTCCTATTTTTTTTTATTTTTCCAAAATTCAGGCAAACGATTACTTTCTAATGATAATTTTATTTGAATCAAATTAATTGCATTTCAATTTAATTATATCAATCCTTATTTAATTTGTCTATTCAATTTCAATCAAGCTTCACTGTGTAACAGTGCTCTATAGAAAATATGATATAAAATAGACTAGAAGAATACATTAAACACGTATAGTGTAACTAGGAATACCAAGAACAATAATTAAATGGACTCGAATTGAAGAGGCAGTAACGACCTGTTTAAGTTTATAAATGAAAATCTACAATGTAATTAGAATATGAGTAAATGCATGTAAACGAATAAAATGTATAGTGGATTCGGTTGTAATAGTTATCAATAAATGTACTTTACTCTGAATCCAGGATTTCAATCGAACCATATTGATGGTTAATAGTATGTTTGTAGTAACTTGTATTTTCCCGTTTAAATTGAAGACTTTAATTACTTTACTGATATCTTCAAATGCAGATCGTCAGCAATTAAACTTATTCGGATTAGGTTCAGGTGCATCTAGTTGCTTGTTATCGAAATCGGATGATATTCTCCCTCATAGATTCATTTCTTAGTCAGTCAGTATTGAATTGTAAATGTTACATGATTGTAAATCGGTGTATGAGACAATCCCATTTACAACGACACTGCTCAAGATCTATTACCAAATTTCAAAACACTATTTCTACATAACCTAGTGAAGACACTCTATTTTAATCTTGTGAATTACATCTATTTTTTTGCACCAAAACTCAAAGTTACTTAACCAAGAGAGATTAAAGTATTTTCGACTAAAGAAATAAGCTGTTAGATAGAAAGATTAAACAAATGTATCAACTAACTGAGAATCGCAATTATTTCATTTTTTTTTTCTTTGAATACAGTGAATAGTCACTTGTAAAATTCTAAAGTGCTTCTTTTCTTGTTTTTATCAATAATAATAGTTTGTTGTGTTTTTTTTTTGAAGTAGTAATGTTTGAAATAAAAATAAGTTTAACTGTAATCTATGACATCTAAAGTATGTAAATTCTTCATGTTCGAAAACGTTTGTTTCTATCATCCATATTTATTTTTTTTCCCTCCAAAGTACTTGATCTTATCGCATAGTTTTATCATACAGATAGTAAAACAAAAATAAACCTATGTACTGTTGATATTTGATATGTTTATGTGTTGACATTCAGAAAGGTACACAATAAAGAAGTGTAGATAGAATGTTGAAGTTCTGTGGATTGATCGATTTGAAAGATAAACACTTTTTAATTATGAAGTATACTAGTGTATTCAATATACACTTGATAGTTTGTGTAGTACTTATCAACTAGATTATATCCAGTTAACAAAACGTTTCAGTGTAACGTTGATTGAACATTTACTATGTTAGCTAAAATACAAGTTTGAATGGATTATGTTGTAATGTAACTGAATATACACAGATGTCTGTTAAAACCTCATGTAAATGTTTTCATTTTGAAAGTTTTGAATGGAATAATCAATGCTTGTTTTCAAGTAGAACTGAGCATTTGTAAACAACACACGCTATATCAAACCAACTTCAATGAAGTTTACATGCATTGATACATGTGACATACGAGCATGCAAAACTTTGTTATTATTTACTCGTTGAAATGTTATGAAAAGACGATTAATACTGTCATAACAAGCAACAAATCAATAATTATTCGTGAAAGAACAATATATATTTTATGGACTTACTGTCAAAAAAAAATTGTTTCTAATCAGCAAATGTTTTACTTAAATGGCTGATAGAAATGTTATTTCTGTAAATTTTATATCATTTCTATGGTGAATTCACTGTGTTCCTATACACACATTCTCGATATACTTCGTAAAGCCGTAATATTCCCAATTGTAAAAGATTAACAAAAGTCGAATTATATATTTGATTGGCAATGATATTTTTTAAATTTTCAAGATGGATGGTTTGTGGAACAAGTCACATTATCATATGGATAGTCATTAAAAATCTGGGAAGCTTTTCATAGAGTTTAGCCTTTGATATGGAGCTTTTCTCAAGTGCATGGATCAGTAACTTTGTTTAACGTATAATGGAGGACATTTTGGGGTCATATTAAACAGCTTACCCTTAGAATAATTATTCAACATCTAATGTATCATATTTTACTTCATCCATAATATCCACTGCATTCAGTGATATCTGTTTCACAATTGATCTTGTTAAAACATCAATGACTGCAACTCCTTACTGAGAATTCATAAACTTTATCTATTGTCTCTTGGATATCCATATTTGTCTGTGTAAAATGAACCAATAATGGTGTCTTTTTAGATCTTAAATGTCTCTTAGATTCCAGAAGAATCTTTTTATTTAATTAGGCTATGATTTTTAACACTAACTAATGTATCCGTAACTCTCAATCCATATCACTGGACAAATAATGAATATCAGTCAGAATTATGTTCAGCACTAGAAACCTTGAGTCAGCTATAAATCCTTCTGGTGTAATGTTTCTTTCTTTTTAGTCGGAAGTCTGAAGCAAGTTTCCGCAAAACTTTTTATATTTTAAGTACAGTTTATATATCTAACATATCAGATCACATAACGCATCATATTTATACATGAGTAAGCCAAGAGTGGTTGTGTATAGAGAACAGACTGTCAATAAAAAAATTGGCAATAAATTAAGGAATAATAAATCACACAGCAGTAATTAATGGGTTATTCAATAGCTTAACACTAAAAACATATAAATATATTATAATCTAGTTATTTATTAGTTATACAATGTGAATATCTTTAATAATAATCCATTATTTCTGGAAATTATCAGTTCTCCAATCTTTGTTCAGATATAGCACTTACAATGCTGTCAATAATCCTATGGGATACTAATTTATTATTGATCTTATAGTTTATAGTTACCTGGTTTATGATATATATGTGTCCGTTATATTTTGACTTCAGAATTGCATTTAAAGCCTCTGGGTAATATGTTTTTTTTCTTCTCAATGGAAGTCTGTACACCTGCCAATTATCTTGTCTTTTTTACTTGCTTAAGCCTCTAAACCCTAATAGAGCATAGGCCGCTGGCTAGCATTTTCCAGTCTATTCCGCGCTGAGTCTTCGTTTCCAGTTCTACCCGGTTCCTATCCATTGATTTCATGTCTACTTCCGATTCTTGGTGTAATGTGTTTATCGGTCTACCTCGTTCTCTTTGGCGTTGTGAATTCCAAGTTAGCGCTTGACTTGTGATACAGTTTTGGTGATTTCCATATTTTGTGTCCTATTCATCTCCAGGGCTTTTTCCGAATTTCTTCTTCAATGGGGATCTTGTTTGATTTCTCACACAGTAGGTTGTGACTCTCATGGTGTCTAAACGGAGGATCCGAAAAATCTTGCATAGACAACTGTACGACTGTACTATGTCGAGGATGCCTTTCGTGGTTCGCCAAATTTCTGCTCCATACAGTAGGATGGTTTTAACTTTTTTATTGAAAATTGTGAATTTTTTGGTGTTGGTTGACTATTTCTTTGAGTTCCAGACGTTTTTCAGTCGAAGAAATGATGACCTATCTTTGCCGATCTATGCTTTCACATTTGTGCCACACCTACCTTGTTTAACAATGATACAGATTAGATTAATTAAGATTTCTACATTTATCAAAGCTTGTGCATGAAGTGTCGATCAGAAACGTCTACTTTTTCTCTTGTGTTTACTGAGACTTACTGCTGCACAGATCTACATGAAAACAATATCACATACTGTTCAAAGAATCAAATCTTTTAGAAAATCATGAATTAAGTCTCAATGAAATGCATTTTCGTATACAACATATACATTTTGGTACATATTAGATTGCTGAAATCACTGCTTTACCTAATCAATATGTATAATAAGTGGTAGATGGAGATATGAGATCACATTTTGAATTGTTTTTTTTTTCTGCCTAACTGGAATAATGAACATTGTGAAAGGAAATAAAATTTATTACTACTATTCATGTAATCTAATTCATCGATAACATGAATGGCTTGTACACTTGTAAATGAATATTTTATGATTGTGATGTGTTGTTTTGTGTGTGTGTGTATGTGGAACATGAAAAATGAACTCCATTTTATCATTCATTCATTCATTCACTGGTGATAGTTTTTCACATGTTATACAAAGAGAAAAAAAAATTACAATTTTAAAACTTTTACATTTATATGTACAGATAATTCCCAATTTGGATGACTTATTTTATTATTTTCAATGAACGGATGTACACCTATAAATGCAAGTTGAGCGTTATCCTACTAGTCCGATATCCTCTAAAGAATTTTGATTACGTTTTAGTTGGTATATGCATATCCTGTATAGACAACTTCCATATAGCCTATATTGTTAACATGTATATGAGACAATTGAACTGAATCGTATTTAAGATTTGTCAGTTGGATGTTATAAAATCAACTACCTGTGTTTCATTGTTATCCAGGATTCATTTACATTATACAATTGAAAGACTTATCCTATTGAGGATTATCTGGGACTCAAAACAACTCTCATCACATAAAAAAGTTGGAATTTTCAATACAAATGTCAAGACAATTTTATTGTACAGTTAAACAACTTGAAGGCCTAACAAAGCGCCATTAAAAAAGATACAAGTACTTATAAAAAGTTATCAACGTAGGAACCTGCGCATCCATTCACCAGACACAGTCATTAAGGCACTACTGTGACAGCGAACATACAAGAGTTCAAATACAGATGAAATTAGGGAACATACGTCAGAGGTGGATGGATCGTACCCTCCGTAAATCTCAAGCCCTTACCTTGGAAACCCCAAAGCAATAGGAAATGTGATGGAATAAAGAGCGAAATATGACGGGAATCAGAGGAAGACATCAAAACAATGAATAGCATTCGAGAACAGATGGAAAGTAAAGCACACGATAGAGAAGGTTAGAGACTGCTGGTCGGCAGTTAAAGCTGCATGACAAATAACAGAGTTAAGTAATTAAGTACATATATATATAGACTACCACATCGATATACACATTGGCTTTTCAGCCTAGAAGGAGGGAGTTTAAATAGCAGCACTGGAAAAACTGCGAATGAACCCAATTAATGAGCCCTAAATCAAGCTATTCAAGCAATGTAATAAATAAACCATTAATTCTTGTTTTCAAGTTTAATAAATTTAGACTACACCACCGAACTTATTTCCAAATAATTCACATACACTAACTAAACCATTGATAAATAGTAGATATTTTTTCAGAGTACCTAAAGTTTAACCATTTTCATAATATATATGAAACAAATTTATTTGCATTTTCTGTGCTTAATGCGAATAAATATGAAAATATACAATTTTTTACCGTATACCAATCATTCTTTGATATCAATTTATAGAATGTCAATCAAACTGATAATTTTTTTATCTTACTCAGTTGAATACTATAAAGTAAACAGTTTGTGTATTCAAGATTCAATAATCTGCATCCTATACAGCTGACAAATAAACAAATCACTAAATACAAATAATCAGGAACTACTTACTATAAGTATTCAGTTTTTGTTTGTTTACTGTTTCAAGTTGATTGGTAATATTGAATAAAGTAAGTATGTTGATGTAAGGTTTCCAGTGAAAACAAGATTGAATAGTACTTTATCTGTAATGTAAACTAGAAAATTCAACAGCATACACAAACTAAAGATCAGGCAATAAAGTTACGCTAAAGAACTAATTACATCTAGAAGCATTGCCATCTGAAATCAAGCATATTTCAGTCAATCAGTCAGTTACAACGTAGAACTTCGTACGTAACTACAGCAGTTTAGGTTGCCATACCGAATTAGCACAGACACGCTATTTTCAGTTTCAATCCCGTAGTTCTAGAGATAATAGAATTATAGGCGATTATGTTGAAGGTTATGGTTTGAAGATTTTATTCAAGAAGTATAATTTAGTGAAATAGATTTGAGAAAAATATAGGCTTTGAGGGATTCATAATATTGGAATTTGAGAGAACTCAAAGAATGGATGCACTTGCGCCATCAAAAATGATTTTGTTCCATGTAGTTCAAAGTCTCTGACTATCCGTTGTTTTCATCTCGTGGACCCCAACCAGGTAGCCTACATCCACCAACATGGCAAAGTCCACTTGTCAGTGTCTTCACTATTTCAGGTGCCATCGCAAGCCAACCTTGAAGCAACATTTTGAATTTCGACAGGAGGAATCTGATCTCGAATATACTTGCATTGTTGCTTAACATGGTCTGAAGACTCTGCGCCTAGTCTTCACTTAGTAGGACAAAATCATCAGCGTACCCTTAATCAGCAAGTATTTCTCCTGGTAGAAGGTTCACTCAAGAAAAATTCAAACTAAGATAATGTTAACTCTAAAAGCATATCTACGAAAAAGTTAAACAAGGATGGAGAACGTTGACAGATCTGACAAACACCACTTGAAACAATGAACTCCAATGACAGTTCACCATAAGCTCTAAGTCGACAAGTATTGCCTCAGTTGAGAGCTTATATAAGGTTATTGTACTTCTCCGCTAAACATTTTAACGACAAACACTGTTATAGAATCTCGCAATCGACACAGTCGAATGCCCTCTTCAGGTAGAGAAATACTACTATTGTGAGGCGTCTGAACGTGTGTCTATGTTCCAGGACGTGACGTAGTGTGGATATCTGGTCTATACATTCACGTCCAGATAGAAAATCAGCCTGGTTTTCTCGAGTCTGCGCTTCACGAGCTCTAGTTAATCGTCGGAGTATTATTGAGGCCAATATTTTAGATATTAAATTAGTTAGACTGATTTCTCTGTGATTGCCTCAAGAGGGCATCTGTCCACTTTCGTAGAAAGGGACAATCAGTGATTGAGACCAGTCAGATGGGATAACGCTTAGTTCCCAGATTCTACCTAGGATTTCAGTCAATATAACTATTAAAACTGGACCACAATCCTTAAACATTTTAGGGGTCAATCTATCAGGCCCTGATGCATTTTCAACTTCATAAAGAGCTAGACGACGTATATCAATTCGCCATTCAGAATGACTGGAGATCGTGAGCAACCGAAGTGTGGCTGAAGGCCAGTTGGATTGATTCCTGACGTGTTCTGACCACTGCTCATATCTCCTGGGTAAGAATGAATAACAGTTTGATCCTTTTCTGAAATAGTTTCGCTAATAGATGGATTTCTAATAACGTTTTCCTTCATAAGGCGGAACAGTTGTCTACTGTTACCTATCATCGCTAACGTTTACATCTCTCTCGTTTTCGCTACCCACCAGTGTTCGCGATCATTGCTTAGGCTTTTTACAAGCCTGTGCTTAGGCCCACTTTGCTCTTCATCGTATTCAGAACCGAGCGGGATGAGTTTAAGAGTGTCTGTCAATTCGGCGGATGCTACTGAGATCCGTGGCTTATCACTGACCTTGTGGATTACCTTACTAACAAATATCACCGCTGTTTCCATGGCTTTTTTGATATCATTCCTAGCTGTCTCAGGGTGGGCATCGCTTACTACACGGTCACAAACCGTGGAAGGGTTTTTCATGAAAAACCTGAAAAGGAAGGTAGATTAGTGTCGGTATTAACGACATGGGAGCTTGACTGCAGAGCTCAAGAGTCAAAGGTTCGAGATCGGCCACGCGCGGCTTTTTATGGAAAGTATTTAATGTGTTAGCTCCGCGATTGTTTAGAATGCCTTATCGCTGAAGAAGGAAATCCGTGGAGTTAGGTGACGTTGGGTGGACCTTCTCGAACCTCTTCCTTCCTTGTCAGAAGACAGCATCACTGCTGATGCTCATTTCGGGAGTACATTGCCTTACTGCTGTCACACCCATCTAGAGCCAGTAGTACGACCTCACCCTCAGACCTTGAGTAGCTTTTTTCAACCTCATCGTTCTCCAATTGACCTGCCTGGCATGGCAGGACCTACAGAAACATATGTTCCAGCCAATATAGCTCTGTCGGACCATCACGATAGGCAAGCCCAGCAACCACGTCAAGGTGGCAGCTACGATTGGGGATCAGGCATATTTAGCATAATGCAACTACTTTCAAATAACATTGAAAGATCATAATGCAACAATGCAAGTTGAGTGAAGTTAAGATTTCAAGCTACTGCGTTCCGGCTCAGTAGTTTCCGGATAAGGTGCTCTTTGTGACAAACCCGAAAGACCTTGAATAATTCTCCTTAGTACTAGTATACTGCTGGATAGTTTTATACTTGGATTAAAAAGCTTTACTCTGTTTTCCCATTTCCAACAGCTTTCTAAAATCATTCTCTAATGTGAATTATACATGAGTTTTCGTAAGTACCTTCATTGGTCAGTCTTAAAATGAAAATGTTGCGAAAACTAACCAATCCCTTTATTTGTGTAATTAATGAACTAATCTATTTCTTCAATTATCATAACAAGTATCTCAAGTCTTTAAAACCGAACAGCACACATTACATTGAAGTCATAAGTCGATCAGTGTTGGACCAAAATTAGCAACTTCGGAGTACTGTGTTGCCGTCATCTCCCAGTATGAGGCTCATCAGCTGCGCTCATTGACGATCTCCATTCGCAAGAATCGAACCTTGAACCTTCGGTACCTAACATTGACCGATTCATGACTTTAATAAAAATCAACAATTTCCACTACCTTATAATGAAAAATGCATTTCATCTGACCGATTTTAAATTACATAGAATAATGAATGACAAATTGTCTCAACTAAATTACAATTTATTTTAGACATTGAAAAAAACAAGATTTCAAATAACTAATTTTATTTAATCAGTAATCATTTACATTTGGTGATATTTTGTTTCCCTTTTTAAAAAAAAAATGACTTGTCATAATAACCATTTTTAACAATTAGTAATGTCAACTACTTAAATACTAGACATTCAAATTTCAACATAAAATCAAACTTCACTGAAGATTAGTTCAAGAAAAAAAAGAAAAGAAAATAGAATCAAATGTCAATTCATTTGAACTAAAATAAAAATCAAATATGATGAAAGATTTTCATCTAATAAAATGTCGTCACATTTCCTTGAAATTTTCTTTCATTTTGAAATGAGACTAAAACAAAACTTCGTTAAGTGTAAAGAGATAGGCATATGTAAAAATTAAATTTTAAGTCACGTTAAGTGGAATGAGAAATTATGAATAATCAAGATTTTTTTTTAAGTGTATAGTTTAGAAATAACAAATAATCGGTAACATATTTACTGATATCATCCGAGTATATGACTCTCAAACAATGTATACGAATGACCCCATCACAGGTAATCAAATTTAGGAATTCCTTTAGAAGTTTTTAACTTTTAGACCGTTCAGTTACAATCAGAATGTGCGTCATTTTGTTAGAAATTCACTAGTTATAGCTGTTAAACATATTTCCGTAGTTAACTTTTGACTTTAATTTCAAGCTCATAGTCCCTGAGGTTAAGCGCATGCACGACTGAAACTCTTTCGACCAACTTTCATACATGAGCAAATGCACACAATAATGATACAGCTGTCCAGTGCTACAACCTAATTATTGGATAGTTCATGGTGTCAGTCACACAAAGTAATGTCTGCAAACTTATAAATTAATCATTAAGAACAAGATATTTGAAGGAATTACAAAAGAAGAAAGTTTTTGTGTTCCACTTTCATGCTTTCATGTTTTCGTTTCATGCTCATACATACAGGTCACCGTTTAGAAAAAATAAAGAGGGAAAATACTTTTCAAACACCTAATCAGTATTCATGTGGACATCCCTGTGGGCATAGTAAAAATTTCCGCTCAGTTGGTTTGTTTGCCTGCTTTTTTTATTTTCAATAAGGAAAGTTTAATAGAAAGAGAAATCAGGTGAACTAGTAGTGTTTAGAATAATAACAATTGAAATAATTGTTTCAACTTTGCAATTAGGTCAAAACAAACATTGAAAGAAAAATAATTAGGAACTATTAAAACAATGTGTGTGAATAATCAGAAAAAGGGATATTGAACGAGTTAAATAAATGTGACGAAGCACAAGGATGTAAGAAATGCTGTCTAAGCTTGTTAGGGCAACTCTTTCCCCACGAAACATAATGTGATGACAATTGATAGTAAAGACAGGCAAAACTAATATCTATAAGAAATATCATGATCAGCCTATGCGACAACTGTGTTCTATTGATCATATTTTAAACAGTCTTTATTTCACAAAACCGAATACACTGACAGGATGTTAGCTGCTGGTATGAAACATTCTGTTAATATTTAGTAAATCATCTGAGGAGAACTCATAAGGAACGTAATTATATTCGTATTAAAATCATCAGAGGTCACATCAATTAGAAGACTTAAACTTGACCTTTATATTTGAAAAGTGATACGCTGAGCCATTTAGAAATGACCTAATGAGAAGACTGTTGAACGACCGACAAAAATGTCCTAAAGGACAAATGCATTTTATTGGTTAGGAAATAGCTTTTATTTCTCAAGTGAACGAATAAATAAACATGCATATTATTCGGTAGTTGAATTAATTTTCTCTTCTTCTCTTTGTTTGCTTCATATGTTTGATAGCTAATTAAATGAAAATAAAACCACACTGGGCTAATATCAAGGAAAAACATTATGTAAATTACATAGATAAGCAATTTTATGTAAGCAGTTGAAAGAGGACCACGGAATCCTCCACTTCATATTGATTTGACTTGCATTACTATAGTTTATCGGCACTTCTAAATGGAAACTGATGTTACTTAACTATTTACATTCAATGTTACGTTCGCTGAAGTCATCAGATGGATTTGAAATTGTATGGTTCACTTATCCGAGTTACCCTAAATTAATCTTATACATTCGTTTGTTCAGTTTACATGCCTTATTCCGAGATGAACATCAATTTTGCAACCTCTAACATGAATTCGAAATCAAAGACTAACAAACAAAGCTAGGTAATGTCCAGTGGCGGTTTTCAGAACTCACATTTGTCCTATGTCACTTATTAGGACTGAGATTATTCTTCTCTGAGTTAGTAATGTGATCATTATATTTATAGAGCTAAATGTAGACCAAATGTGTTCATTAGTTATTAAAAGGGCATCATTTACAGGAACTAGTGAGAATCATCGTTTATCGGAAACAATCTTATTCTATTACACTACAGTGTCATTACATGTAACTTTTTAATAATACTGTATTTGTCAATACATATTGCTTTAGTTATCTGTAGTGAATTCGATCCACTGAAAAGTAATAGCCAATTGAATGTTGCGAAAAAAAATGGCACTAATTGGCAGCTCATCGATGATAAAACGTGCTGTGATAACTATTTAATTCCATGGCTCACATTATGAAGTGACCTTAGATAGATAACTAATGAAAAACAGAAAACTTTGGACGACTGTTTTAGCCAATGATTTAAATAAGTTTTACCTTGATAATTGTATTTTACTTATCTTTCGTACGTTTAGGCATTGCATTATATTATTATTTGAAGTGGATGTTTTAGCTCATTTATTGATTTGTGTCTGCAGAATACATAATTAATGATGATGTTACTCTGTACGATCTCCAAAATCAAAAATGAAGTGATTACGGTTCATATCTATCCACAATAGGTTGAAAATGGTCAACCTCCATTTCATGCTTATTCTACTCTATGAATTAAACTAAACCTAACCATACTCAACTAGTTAATTAAAAGCTCAGGAGTTCAATATCTGGTCAGTTAATTTAATTTGAATTACGTTTTTCGCTAAACTAATAAGATCCTGACAATGTATTTTGAACTACAAATCATATCAGTTTGTACCAAAGCGAAAAGTCAATTAGAAATGACTTGTATTGTTTCACATATTTCTTGCTGAAGAATAACCATTGATCATTTTGTTTAGTAATATGGCTTGTTACAACAACAAAAAAGTATCTATGTCAAAATGAGGAAGAAAGATTTTCTATTTACTAAAATGTTCAATATTTATAGCTTGCATCAAGAAGGGATCTTGATGAGACGATCATTGAAAACTACACAGCACTAGACACCTATTCAATCCTAGTAAAGCAATGTTAGTTAATCACAGATGATTATTGTTCGATTGAAGTTACCATAAATCTGATCTTCAATCAATGCAAATAAGATCTGTAAGAATAAGTGAATGACGATCTAGTACTGACACAATTGTCCAATTAGAAATTATTTTATTTAAATCATGAATTGATCAATGTTAGACTACCATTGGAAACCTAAAAGCACTGGACGTCCGTTTCGTCCTGGTATGGGACTCTTCAGCAGTGCGCATCCACGACTCCTGCACCCCTCATGGTTCGAACCCAGGACCGTTAGTATTGTAGGCGAACGCCTAACCATCGGACCACCGAGCCACTATCTAACGGTGTTATTGTCTAACTTGATCAATTCACGGATTTGCGCAACCTCATACAAAGTCTTCAGTAGTTACTGTCTACACCCGAACAGTGGTCCCATGGTTAGGCGTTCGCCTACAATACTGACGGTCCTGGGTTCGAATCCCGGAAGAGTGCAGCAGTCGTGGATGCGCACTGCTGAGGAGTCCCATACCAGGACGAAACGGCCGTCCAGTGCTTCCAGGTTTCTAATGGTGGTCTAACATTGATCGATTCATGGTTTCAAAAGTGTGTAACTTAACAATCTTCACAACCCCGTAATATAAAAAATATTTTCTTCAATCCTTCTTACTTCACAAATGTTATCCACAATTTTTGTCAATAATCAGTCAGTGTTGTAACAGTCAGTGATAGTTATTTTTTTTCATTTATTGTATGCGTAAGTCTTACATGGTAAAGTGTTAATTTTTATTAGATAGGATATAGAAATTTGTATAGCTGTTAAATTGATGACAAATAATGTGATAAACATCAAGATTTAAACAATATTTCTGATGAGGAAAATTTCAATATCCACACTAATTTGACAAAAGAATGGAAAATGGCACATTTTTTTTTTAAACATGAAAAATATGTCACATAAAATTCAATATTTTTTTTTATTCTTCTTACTTTTGTCACATTTTTATTTTATCTCTATAAGAGGTTTTCTAGAATAGAAGAAGAATATTCAGACAGGTAATGTAATTAAATTTACTTACATTGTTATTTTATGTAATTATACTAGAGTGACTAGAGTGACGTGTTTTTCTTTATTTCATTTTACCAAATGAAAACAACATACAATTCACATAAGTTTTTTTTTTTGTCAAAATCATCTAAAATTTACTTTACGAAGGAAAAACACACTCCCATTTTGTCACATTCCAATTTTTTTTTGTATGTACGCGCTTTTCTTTTGACAAAACGGTACATACAATGTGTTTTTTTCTTCATTTTTAAAAAAAATTGAACTAAAATTTATTTTAATGCAGAAAGTTTTTAAAATGTCAATTTTAATAGACTAAATTTGCATAAATTATGTATAAATTCCCATTGATCAACAATTTAATTATCCTCCATATATGTCTGATATCGTTTACATTCATAAAGATGATAGTTTTTCGTTGATCATTGTTTCGCCACCATTATAAACCTCAAAGCACTGAATAGCCTTGAAGTCCTAGTATGGCACTCATCAGGAGTGCCTGTTCATAATCCTTGATCGTGGCTATCGAATCCAAGGCTTTGGGTCTCGCGAGAGAACGCTCCTCCTCGACTCTTGCACCCCGCAAAATTTGAACCCTGAAACTTTGGTCTTGCGCACAGAATGCCTAACCTCCCAACCACTGTACCAGCATCCAACAATGTTAATATCTAATTCTGATCAATTAAGGGATTATGCGAAACTGTACCCATTTTTCTTAGGCAGTTACTGCCAATACGCGACAGGGTTGAACTTCACTGGTCACATTTTCTCAGTAGAATTTTGAGAATTTTCACATAAAACTAGTCCCTAGTGAGCATATTGTAGGAAACAGTGGTGGTCTAACAATGATTGATTGCTGATTTCAATGTTCAATCACATTTTTCCTCTGTATCATGTTTGATTAAAGCGGGAGAAAACACATGTTTATTTTCATATTCTCAACTGTTAAGGACTGGACAACGAGTCTTTGTACAATTAAGGCAAAGATTGAATGTATCTACTACTCATTGTGCTTACTTTATTGTTATGTCGAAAGCTAGGGATCAGTGATGACAATATTTGTAAGGTTCGGAAATCTATTACTCAAATGTATGAACGGGTTTTTAAACAATTGAGAAATAGTCCAAATATCCAACATATTAATATCAAATTTTTACAAAGATTTTTCATAGTTTTCATAGGATAATTAAAAATTTATTCATGTGTAATGTAATGAGTAATTTATTGTTCAGTGTCTAACTTTAACACTCTTTTTTTAAAATAGTTATTTGTAATTATTGGGATATTTAATGCAATATATACAAAGATAAATATACCATTCATTATTCAATCTTTAAATGATAACTCAACAAAGAATAAAGTGAATTCAAGTTTTTTTCTTATTTGATTTTACCACAAGTGATTTCACATGCAAGTATAATGAATTATTATTTTAAATGTACAGCTGTTCTGATGCAAAACAAAAGACAAAAACGTTTTAAGTGTAATTTCATATTTGTTTGGATGAGAATGTATGAGCTAAAATAAGAATCAAATAAGGCTGAAATTATTCCGTGTGTTATTCATACGATGAGTCAGTAATTTGCCAAAGATTTGTCTAAATGAATAGTGAATACTTTTAGTAAGAATAAAAATAACAATAAGAAGAAGAAGAATAGATAGTTATTGTATTTTAACAATCATGCACACTCACCTAATAGTTACAAGTTAACATGAAACCTAACAAGAACATTTGCTTGAAATGTATCAGACTAATCTCGGTAAGATTAAATTAATGTCTACAAATGGAATCCATAATGCGTGTATCATTCTAGTCGTGATTTATGAAGGGAATATATATATATATATATACTTATGCGTGTATATATTAATATTGGGAATCGGAACCAATATCCTTTGCATGGAATGTTAACGCCTAATGTGCTTGTGTAATGAATTGAAATAGCCGTATTCATGTTCAATGTAGATGAGTATGATTTGGAAAAGCTTCTCTTTTCCTGTTAACACTAAAGACTTCAATTTGAGGTTGCGTGTTTACGCACTTGAATGGTCGCTGCTGATGAGTCTCATACAAGGATAAAACGGCTGTCCAGTGTTTCTAAGTTTCTATTGATGATGGTCTAACATTGATCAATTCTGTTAAAAAATATGCATTTAGAGTATATTGCCCATATATTATCCTTTAGTAACCTAAGTTTGTTCAGTCAATCAACGTAGTCAATTACAATGTAGAACTACTTGCTTACATACATCAGCTCAATTTGCCATAAAAAATTAGCACATGCACGCAATTATCAATTCAAATAACATAGTGGTAGATGTATTCGGGGTATGAGCGCTAACAGAAGAGATTAGGGTTCGAAGATATTATTCAAGAAGTATATTGTAGTCCAATGAAATAAAAAACAAAGCTAAAAGTGACGCAGAATCCAGAAGATTAGGATGTAAGAGAAAACAAAGAATGGATGTACCTGCGCCAGTGCAAACGCTTTTGAGCCATATCATTCAAGATCTCTAACCATCGATTATTACTATCTTGCAGACCCCAAGCGGAAAGTCTACATCTACGAACATGAGTCAGTTAAGTTTTCAGTGACTTCATGGATTTGTGCCATAATTTGGTTAGGCTTCCCCTAGCTTTCTTTCAACTGACTCCTAAGCCATAAAACATGGCTTGACAAGGCACTCGGTGGTTGAGCATTGGTAACGCATGTCCTAGCCATCCTAACTAATGAATTATCAATCTTTCATCTTTAGATCTGCCATCCTCACTTGTTACCCATTTCCTTACAACAACATTGTTCACTTGATAGTCCCAAGATAAACGTACAATGCACGTAACAGTATTATTCACTTAACTAATCAGTACGTATGTTAACACCAGTGAATTAAAATATGACCATTCATATAACAGCAAGCGGTACTGAGAAAATGATGCTTTTGATTAACCTCTTGGTTTATTTACTCTGACAGAATTCCACAATTATATTGTAATACAAACTACTTTTCTTATTGTATGTATGTATGTATGTTTGTGTGTGTGGTCACAGATGACTAAATGAACAAGAGAGAAATAAACAAGTCCCCTTACACACGAAAACTTATGTATATATTAAGCATTATAAAATTGGAACACTGCTATTTTTCTAAAAAAACAAATGAATTACAGAAAAAGTTCTCTTTTAAATTTCTCATACTGTTACTTGGAATTTTAAAATGAATATCGATGGAGTTTGTTTTGTTCAGTTTGTTTTTTTTCTTCAATCAAACGTATATACAAGTCAGTGTTTAAAACAGGAAATTCACTGAAAAACATAACACTGAAAGATGACTGGCATTCACTATGGTGGTAGTTAAAAACCATCTGATTGATGATTAGTAGAAGGCAAGACAAAGAATCTTAGAATTCTTTGTGAATCTACATTGAATAAAATAATTATATCGAGTGTAACAAAACAAAATATGGTATAAAATATCTGACATAGACTAGTATTTCGTAGATATACATTACTTTAGTGATTAACTTTCTAAGAGATTTGCATCTAGTTGGAAAATGTGTGATGTACCATTTTAAAAGGAGGCGAATTTAAAGTTAGGTTCATGCGAAGTCCACAGGAGAGAAGTACACAAGAAAAAGTCAGCCGGCAATTTATTAGGAAAACTGATTTCACATTTCAGTGATGAAATTCGTTGGGAACTAGTTTCTAACAGAACAAGCACTGGATTAGGATAGAATTATGATTGAAACAGGAAGTTAATAGCGTAAGATTTCAAATATAATTAAAACATTAAACAATAATAAATATCTGTTTTCTTGTAAATTACTTGTTCAACCACGAAGAACTTTTAAGGATTAAGTTAGCTGGTATATTAGTTAGTTGGAATGAGGATAAAGTTGGCTAAACGTAAACATGATCACAGTCTATCAGATTATAGACTGTTAATCTGAACCACTCTAATAGGGTCCCTAGTGATAATCTCAACCAGCGGTTAGAGAATTTTATTGCCTTGGCTTTTATTTGGTTAATTTAGGTTTTCTAAAATCTCGATCGGTAATCTTTTGTATCACCACTAATATAATTACCAACTACTACTACTACTACTACTACTACTACTACTACTACTACTACTACTACTACTACTACTACTGCTACTACTAATACCCTGAAGCTTGATCTAATAATATCAACTCCCCATGCTTATGTGGAATAATAAAACTTGAAATAATTTACTTACGTTATACGTTTTACGTTGCAAGTAACTCACCGACTCGTCTAATCATTACTGTTGATCATTTTTCGATTCACTTTGTTGTATAGACTTTAGTGTGGTGGCGTAGCCTACCGTTCCGTTTTTGTCAAGCTCAAAATGGATCATGACCTGTTAACTTAGTTTAAAATCTCCCCATTTGGTGAGCATTGCAAAACGTATCAAAGACAATATCCTAGTTATATCAATCTATCAAATCACTTGGTTATGAATAAAAGACTATTGATACTGGTTTTTGTCAGGTTACTCGTCATAATTTATATATATTGAGGTATAATATTACTAATGCAAACCATCTACTTTGTCAATCTTAGTAGTATGTACTTCAAATAATTCATGTTTTTAGAAACTGCAATTAATCCTTCGTTGAATTTAAACACAGATCACATATATATATATATATATTGCCGGTTTCCTTCAAACACAGAGGTAGTTTAGATTTTTTCAAACCTCAGCGTTTCATTACGTGCACAAACCAATAACGTTTCTAGAAAAGGATAAAATCTCTCAAGTAATCAGTACATTTTATGCTGTGAATACCAGTCCTTGCAATCTAGTAAGTACAGTTTGCTGATAAGTGTGAACTGACATGAAACCGAAATCAAAGAAAGCTATCTTTAAACATTTATTATCTTGACCGAATCAAATCGATATGCAATCAATTAGAACAAAAGGTCAACTTTCAGATTAAACCATTCAAATTGTTTAGCATTGAAACCATAGTTAAACATGGAATTACTCATCCCTTGATAATCAATCTAGTGTATATTACTCACTTTCGAAAGTTTAGTCGATCAATATATGGATTTATTAGTAGGAGCATCTTAAACACCGAAACAAGGGTACATTGATTGTGTAAAATAAATACACTTTCACTTTGCTGAGATTCAACGTTTAATTATCGATCATTATTCATCATTGACGTCACAAGTGAAGTAACTTACTTTTATCATCCTATTTCGTAAAATTATTTAGCATGACGTAATTCGTTTTTTCTTGCACAAGTTTACTCACACAATGACTTTCATTCGGTTAATTGAAAACGAAAGAAATTCTGCTTTGTTTTATTTTTGTAAGAAAAAAATAAATCACTACTCTTTTAATATGAGTATTATTATTCTCATTCTATTCTGCATCATTACAGTAAAATATGATAATATTTTTCCGGTTTGCACAATTTTAATTACGTCTTTCTTGTTGATTCGTTCGTTTTCTCCATTGTCTAGACAATGTATCGCTTATTTATTGATTTGTTCTTTAATCCCACTAGTGGAACATTGTCAAATGTTTACATTTTCTTTTGTCTATTGTTCTATATATATACACATTTCTATTCCATCTGTTGTCACTATTCACTAACGCATCATGATTACATCATTAATCAACGAGTACAAATAATGAAATCAGTAACAGGAAGAGAAGAAAATTGGCGTAAACTTTATAGTATACCCACTATTATTATTATTATTATTATTATTATTATTATTATGTATAGAGAATCGTTTTTTAGATAAGAAAAAAACAAAACAAGAAATATATGAATTCATCAAATTGTATCTTTGAGAAAAAGAAAACCGATTAAGTTTCCAAAGATTTGATTCTGTTTTATTTTTTTTTTTAATAATTGGGTGGTCATTTTGACAGTTGACATTGTTTAGTAATTCTAACTGGAATAACAGAGTAAGTGTAAGTTTTTTCTCAATCTAATTATGTCCAATAGAATGGGATAGGTAGGTAGAGGTCTGTTTTCTACCAAGTACAGACATTTTGTAAATTCATTTCGATGAGTTCTCTGATTTTATTGATTAGTTTTCAATCTTTTTTTTTAATGACTGTAGTTACAAGTCTATTTAACATTTGTTTCTTAATCTTCAGATCAAGATATTCCTTTTTCCTTGTCGTCAAAGTATCAAACTTTGTGTAAAAATAAGTTCTAAAAGTAGAAAATATTGAGCTTTGATGGTTCACATCAGCGAATAGTCTCTGGTAGACACCAATCAGACTGTAATAGACTGTAGTATATAAACTAATACGATGAGCCCACACAACTTGTCTAAGCTTCTGGACAAGACAATCAACCTATTCATTCTCATATATGCCCGTATGAACAATTGCCTGAAATAAATCTATCAAACTGCATCAGTATTTCTTTTCGTATTATTACAATCGCAAAAACCGGTTTTACCAAAGTGTGATACATGGAAATAAAAGAGTCGCTTTATTTCATCACATACCCGACTGTCCACCCAAAATCTAGTCAGATCGTGAGCCATTACTATGATATGCCTCACTTCAAATTCAACGCAGCCACTAAAACACTTTTCAGATGTATGCACCTGTCACAATCGAACTGAACTATTTCACGTCTTGCATTCAGCTAACTGCTGACCATTTACATAGTAATGCAAAATAGTTGCCTAGCACACCCTAATTTTTAACTGCTGTCAGTACAAATTATAGTGTAGGAAAATTTAATGACATCCAAACACTTTTTATACCGAACTGTTTAATTTTTCAAGTTATTATTATAGAGTTGGATACGGATTCTTAAATATATAAAGTTGACGATTTCGATGTTATGTGAAATAAGTTAGATCATTTTGACCACTTTTTGCTTATCAGAGACGAAATTATCATCTGTCAAAATGATGACGGTATGTTTCATACATGTCTGGATAATATGTATAATCATGGCTTTGCTATTCAACTAGAAGGCAGTATATAGGTAGTCATATATTACGCCAAGCAATAACTTTATTATATATTAGTAAAAATGATATCACAAGAGATGTATATTCCAAGATCATAGTGTAGTGATTGAGAATACAGGTGGGGCAACCGAATTGTATTTAACGAAAATTACAGAGTTACTCAGTAAAATCGGAAAACCATATCGTAAATCGTTCATTTGCAAAATATCAGCTCATCCTATGGAACTGGACTGTTCCTGTTGTCAAACATCAATCCATTGTCACTATTCATGCGTTCCATACAAATTCCATTGTTTTCTAACTCTTCCTTTCTTGATCTTCCCCCCATCTTCTGCTGACAGACTTTACGTTGACACTCACGTTATATACTACTTATAAGTAGTTCGCACCACAGCACCACAATAGCACAGTAATTATCCGATTAGGGTTGACTAGCTTATTTATAAAATGAATAGTTGAAATGATCTTACAGAATTTTTTGGCTTTGAAAACTAGTCCAATTTTTGTCATGCCAACAATCGAATTCAGGTTTGAAAACACAACCGTACTATGAGGTAATTCAATGAAATTAAGATGTCTCAGACTAATTTAAATTTCGAAAAACTCTGTTCTTGTCAAAAAGGCGCATCTAATGTTACTCTAGAAAGACAATGAAATATGTCTGAATAAACTATCGATACCGCACTTAGGAAAACAATCTCCATGGAAGCACTGTATGACCGCCATATCCTGGTATGAGACTCACTAACAGATAGACAATGGATACAAGTGAAGCTCTTAAGGAAAAGTGCATGTTTAATTTGGTCAGTTTGTTGGTGTGTACGAAATATCTGTGATGAACGTATTAGCTTTTAATGGTTAATCAGTTAATGTGGGCTAGTGATTTAAACAGTAAAATTCAGTAATCCCCAAGGAAACTTGACATTAAATTATCTCATTATCAGACAGGATTATTGTTAAACTATTGAAGTATATTATTCTGATAAATGACAATTTTGAGGTATATGATCTTATAATGTAGTTCTATGAAAATCTAACTACGTAAATTTCACCAAAAATTAACATTTAATGTTTCGTGCATTGAAAGACGTCTTTTTGATTTCACTTAGGAAAATGAGTTTAATTTTTTTGACATTTGAATAATTGTCATAATTAGAATTATTGTTATACCAATAATTTTTTTGAAAAAAATTAAAATTTAATTATGGAATTTTATCGAAATTAATCCTATAACTAGGCGGTTGACTGTGCTATATCCTCGGTGTCAATGTTGTTTATAAATCACCAATCGTCTTATTGTTCTTTCTTAACAATCTGAAATGTCTGCATTTTCTCAGTCCTTCTGCTTACACCGGGAAACATGAACTATGACCATTAGCACAACACAAAGGCCGATTTAGTTAAGATTTAATAACTTCCTAAAAGCAACATCATTTGTGTATACAAAGTGAACAGCGTTTGCACTCGGCATTCTCGCAGATATTCATTATGAATTTATAAGAACAGAATATTGACTTAAATAATATCGCTTTTATCCCATCATTTCGATTAAGCAACTGATTCACTGATTACGTTTATTTGTCCCATTAAAAATGATCTCATGCTATTAGAATGTGTACATGGTCATTATTCAGTATTATTTTTCATAATGAAATCCAAATATAATTGAAACAGTTTAGAATGGTCAAATATAATCATATGTATACTGTTGTCACTTTCATACTGCTTTTTTCATAATTCTATTGATCAACTTGATATGTTTATTCTCATCTCACAAACAAATTAGCAAATGAGTAAACTCATATGATTTTCATTAAATTTAAGCTTTAGATAATTAAAGCAATAAGCATTCTATCAAATTTTATATGAATTATTGACTACCAAAAGAATTCAGGATAGGCATTTCGTCCTATATGGGATTTATTAGCTGAATATTTCTGAATTCAAGTGTTAATGATTATATTTGGATTCAAATTCAACACTCTAAACATCAATTTATGTTATCCACTAAATAACTGAGAACAGGTAGCCATTAGATATTACCAAGTGGAAAACTTGTCAAGGTTAAAAGTATTTAAGTGAAGACTATCACTGGTATTGAAACATAACTAGCTGAAAAGTCACTAATTGGATGGAGTACATGTCTTAGATTCCACTGTTAAATTAAAGAGACTGATTTATTGCAGACCTCGAACGTTAACTCAGTAAAATAAAAATACAACTTCGCACAAATACGATGAATGTTACTGTTTCATAATCATGAAGTATAATTACTCATTTAAACTTGATTAGATTTTGAGAAGCATGAAGTACATTAACTGAAAACAAACATCACTTATTTTTAATTACTCATCATAATTTGTTAATACGTAATAGAAGGTAGTACACGTATTAAATGTGACCCATACTGTGGTGTACGCTACTTATGTTCACATAAGTAGTATACGATATCAAACGGAAATCAAACGTCTGACAGCAAAAGATCGAGAAGGAAAGAATGAGAACAGAAAGAAGGCGATTTGTGCGTAACGTAAAATGAACTGAAGTCTGAACAGTCTAAATGAAAGAACACTGAAATCTGAAACAAATAAGGATTAGTTTGCAAATGAGGATTTCATGGGAAGGTTTTGTACATATGCTTAACAACTCTGTAATATTCGCTTAAATATAGATGCTGATGTCCTCACCTGAGTATTCGTGCACAACAATACTTCAGATTTGTAGCAATTTCAAATAAGTTTCTGTTAGGACAATCAGTTTTTTTGGTTTTTTGGAAAAAGTATTATTTCAGAAAATTCTATAATCTCATTTGTTTAGTGAGTGGATAAATTATATTTTAGGACAAAATTATGTAAATACTCTTATAGAATTTTAGAAATTAATAGTTTTTAATTACGAAGTGATTTTGACCAGATTATCATTAATAACCTGAAAGTATTAGATAGACAGTCGATTTGTCCGTTAGAATATGGGATTCTTCAAGGATAGTGCTCATTCACTTCTTCTCATTTCGGAAATTGATACAAAAACCTTCAGTTTCTTGAGTGAACACTCAATCTTTAGACTACTGAGCTGGTATTTAATTGTTTACGTGCCTAATTTCAGTTAACTTATAATAATCTTGTATTTTATAGTGATTAGATTCAAAATGTACCATCGGAAGTTTTAGTGAAAAGCCATGATTAATAGAGCTAAGCGATGTTTTGAATGAGACAGTTAACTATTGAAGACAATTGGTGGACTGGCTAAAGTTGGATATTAACTAAGTTTTATGATAGGTCACTAATCAAGAGGTTAGGTGTTGGCTTTAGTGACCAAAGGTTTGGCGTCAGAATTCTTAGTGCGACAGTGTGGAAGCACTACGTTGCGGAGTTCGGAACTGGGGCAAAACAACTGCCTAGTAATTCTGGGGCTTTACTCATCGTCTATCCAACATTAGTTAGTAAGTTAAAACTATAAAGAATTCTACATTCTCAACAAATCCTCGTATATTAGCAAAATGAATCACTTGCAAATTATATCATTAAGTTGAATAAACTGTGGGATCGAAAATGAAATTACTAATGACAATATAAACACTAATAATGAAGGCACATGTTGTAGTGCCTCCACATAAACTTGAGTTCGCTCATATTTAATTTGATTAAGCCTTTTCGATTAACTTATGTAACCAAGCTATTTGTTTAGCAACAACCCATATTTACCATTGGCTTTTATTATTGTCTGGTTTTTATGAGCTTGTATGACTGAGCATTGCGTACGCGCACGCACTTACTCATCCTATTCGCTTTAATATCAATCTCTTAAATATCACGATGACTCAGACATTTTCCTTTGTATGTATACGAACATTTTAATCTCATTTATTCATTCGCACATTCACTTGCTAGTGTGCCTACCCGGTCTGCTTGTGGTCTGCTATCCTTATTTGTGGTGTGCCAAAATAAACGTATTCAATACTTCGAATTCATCGTCTGATTTATAAACCATCAGACGCTATTTGGCAAAGATTGTCTGAACGAGCTAATTACGATGCTTAAGAACACCTTGATCAAGACAAAAATTTATACTTCTTTGAATTCAATAGTAATAATGGTCTTAAAAAAAGAAAAAGATGAAAAATATAGTTTTCTGACATGAAATTTTTATTCTTTTTTTTTCCTGACTGAAACAACACTGAACTTTTAAGTGGTCCAGCTGAATCTCAGTTTACTATGCAATTTTATGGAACTGGAAAGTGAGTGGCTGATTAGTTTAGCCAATGCAGTTGTTGTCACTTATAGGAAGTCAAAATTGTAATTACATCTGAAAGCGTCAGATTTCAGGAAGCTTTCATTTACTTGAATCGAAAGAAGATAATAGATCTATAAAATTGTGACTGATTTAAATGTAAATGGTTTTATGATAGTATGGGGCTGTAAAGATCGTTGGATTTCATTGAAATTATGAACCGTTCTAAGTTAGATAACTACTAGAAAGCTAAGAGCAAACGACGATTGCTTCTTTCTAGTATGAGAAATTTCAGTGATAATAAGCACTCAAGACGTCTTAACCAGTGATCAGACTCAACACCATTAGTGATCTCAACGACCACTTAATAGTCCATGCAAATATTCTTGATTTTGGTGTGATGATAGCTTTAGTCACATGGCGAATGTTAGACAGGGAACAAGCAGTAATAAAGCACCAATGCCAGTACATTAATTTCCAATCTTTGATTTAATCCATTGACGTCATCTCATCATCTACGGTGAGGATAACGGTTGGTTTACAATGATCCTTTTTGTTAGCTATTTGGTGGTTGTGTGTATTCGATGGGAAGCAGTGGAACTATGCTGCGCTCTAATTGAGGCTCATCAACAAGATATATCTGAAATCTTAAAATAGCTAATCTTCCTTCTGAGATTTGTACCCGCGTAAACCCAATATGAAACTTAGCACTAAGGTATCCATTTAGTTACTGACCTTTCGTAAGACTGAGATAATCTAGTCATTGAAGAATGTCCAAAACCTATCAGTAATCTTAAAATTTGTCGTTTATGCTGAATATTAATCAATAATGCTTGGTATACTTGATGTATATCTGAAACCCGCAGTATTTTGAACAAACCATAAACTTAGTGTGAATAACGAACAGCTGAATTTTTGTCTTAACTTTCTTTAAAACAATTTAGATAACAATGAGATCAACATTGAAGTTTTTAGTAGAACAAAGCATTTCCAATTTCTTTCCATAGATCGCTAACTTTAAAGGCAGATTTTTTCAAAACCATAGGTGAACAACATTTGAGTACCAACCAGAGAACATTAGACAATGTTCTAGTTTTCAAATTTAAGGTTACATAAAGAGCTCAAATCTGTAATATTGACTTTAGTGACTTGTCAGTAATGCGTTTATTATGACACTATCAAATCTTGTGATTTTATCTTGTGATGATCAATAATGAATTGATGATACTATTCATAAAGTAGTGAATTTTATCGAAAGAAATTCAAAGTTTCAACTCCGGTTTTAAATAAATTATCTATTACAAATCAGGAATTGAGTACAAATATTGTTTATTTTTTCACACGGTTTAAAATTAATCTTAAATCAACGATTTTTAGATATTTTTTTATTCGAAATATCTTTTTTTTTTCCAGGTTATTGCACTAACAGGGTCATTACGCTTGATATTTTTTTTCTAAATTCGATTAGTTACAAGTTATCAATTTGGATGAATATTATTCTGTTAGAATTTGACTTAGAGTACATTGTCATTATGCTATGAGTGAAGTGATAAAAATCTTCACGGATCAATGACTGTGATTCGATTAAAATAAGTACAGACTCAGAAGTAATACATTTTTGAAAATATATATCATTGACCATCAATTCAAGGTCATGCATATATGCTGTAAATGTCTACTTAAATAGTCATCCAATTACACTGAACGATATTCATTGTAAATACGGCTAAGTTGTATATTTCTCGACTGTTAATTATCTTTCAAAATACTTTATTTTAAATTATATTCACAAGATCCAACCTTAACAGTTGTGATGCTTGATTTCTTTGACTTTCAGAAGTTGAACATTTAATCGAAAGACAATATATCAATAATTCAGTTACATCTGTAGTCATTTGTCTGATTGAAATCACTAAAATTGTTTTAAAAATTACTAGTCAGTCACTATTACTCTATCGAACAGATTCATTGACCTATATGATCTATTAGTAACTTCTCAGGTTGTGAAACTGAATAACGCGCGCTCAGTTTCGCTAATGAACAATATTTCCTTCAAGATTAATGGTACGCGTTTTCTCTGAGCTGCAAAAAATACAAAACTAGGTGATGGTTAATACTGTGTTTATTGAACCCAGCCACATAACAAACTAAAAAGCTAGAATCAATGAAGTTTATTTCCATTTAACCATCATTACTCTGCATCGTTGGAGCCCTTCTAGGGTTATAGGTAATCACAAGCATGCATAATGGAGAAGAGTTCTGTGTGTGGTGATCAACCTCATCCCGTTAAAACGAAAGTTGCCAATAAAATGTTAGTCAGAAAAAAGTAGATAATGAAGACCTAGAAATTTCAGAGAAAACAAAAGGTTGCAGTGAACAGCTCGGCTGTAGCTAGGTTATTCAGACTTCGTAGATCACATTGCTCTCCTATCACACACGTAGCGACAGATGCAGGAGAAGATGACCAGATTAGCAGCAGCCCCTGCAGCAGTGAGTCTCAACATACTCAAGTGAAAAAGCTGTATTTTTAGATACAAGACAACAGGCACCAACCAAATCACGATTGATAAAGCATCTCTGAAAGTTATGAACACGTTCACTTTTCCCTAAATTAATAAACAAAGTGGATCTGATACAGATATGAAGACGCAGACTAGCAAAGCAAGTGAAATATTTCTATAATTGAACAACATTCGTAACTCAAGACAAATGACAAGTTCAAAATTTTCTAAACATTCATCGAAACGATTCCAATGTATGAAGTAGAAACTTGGAGAATGGTGAAAGCAGTCATCCAAACAATACAGGCGTTTATTGATATTTGTCTTCTCATAATACTTGCCATCCGTTGGCCAGATACCATCAGCAACAGCCTAGAGAACAAACTAGGTTTTAGTTTAGTGAGAAATTAGGAAAAGGCGCTGGAAGTTAGAAAGGCACACATTGTGTAAATAATCCAGCTAAGTCATGATGTAAGCCCTCTTTCAGTATTATATAAGTTTATGAAGCATAAATGGATTTTGGCTAGTACTGAAATACAGAGTGCTGATTTAGAGCTCATTGCCCGGATAAATCTGTTTCTCATGGGTTATAACCCTTCAGAGACCAGAAACTTGTATCTTGTACATTGAACACTAACGCATTAGCCATTAAGACACTGAGTTCTGATAGCCACTCAGTACTGTAATAAATATTAACGTATAGTATTTAAGGTAATGTACATAAATATTGATCAAATAATTCTGCCTTAAAAATTCATGACTACCATTAATATTTTTTTAATGATACCGAATCATAAATCATAATTTTTTTTATTACCCGAATTATCAACAATCCATACATACGGTGAGAGTAATGATAATAAAAATGGCCTTCGTTGAATATTATATGTTTAGTACAATATGGAATTCACAGAGAGTAATATTTCAACGAGTTTCCTTTATAAAATAGTTAGTAATCGGCTGTTGGAAGTGAGCAGTTTAAAGATCAACATCTTATCAACGTTTATTTTTTTCTCATCAAAAGATTGTCCTTTATTGTAATTTGTGAAGTGATAGATCGTAAACTGTCTATATATACGTGACTGGAT
The DNA here is from genome assembly GCA_944470395.2 of Schistosoma turkestanicum. Lineage (NCBI taxonomy): Eukaryota > Metazoa > Platyhelminthes > Trematoda > Strigeidida > Schistosomatidae > Schistosoma > Schistosoma turkestanicum. The sequence goes on along the minus strand of OX103976.1, from coordinate 11,226,731 downwards.
AGATTATGCGATGAACAAATATTATCGATGTGTCAAAACAAATAAAAAGTGGTTACTTGTTCAAAATAGTTTGATGTTTGGAAACTAGTGACGGAGGCCGCCAGTAGAGTAGAAGAGATTACTTACTTTCACCTATTACCCCTAATGGAGTAAAGGCCGCTGACCAACGAATTATTTTTTTTTGGTTAGCGTTTTTGTATTTCTACGGAATGGGATCGCTTACACTATTCTCAACCCTCCTTCTTTATCTGGGCATAGGACCTGCAGTAAACCTAAAAACGCTCCTGGCGGATTAGAGTATAGAACATAGAGTAGAATAAGAGACGTATATTTTAATCTCTGTTCATCTCGTTAACATTCACCTTGATCACGTAAAATTGGAAAGTTTTCTTTATTAGTTGTAAAAGAAAATTATATTTTCTTAAATATTATAAGTATCAACTGACAAACAATTTATTTTGTATTGACTACTCAACAAAATATGAAACTGTGCTTGTCTGAATAGATACATTTGAAACTGGAAGAATTAAAACCTACCCTCTCCATGTTTACATTATTGTTAGAAACATCACTATGTTAGCTTATTTTCTCACAATGAATTTCAAAAGACGAAATGAAACAAAAAATAATAGTCCGTTGTATACAGTGTAGTACACCAGGAAATTACTATACCATTACGTTTACTACTACTACTAATATATAAATAGTACTTGAGCAGTATAAACAACAACTGTACATCTATGTAAATGTTTTATTCTGCATTAGCTGTAAATTTTCAACTGGTTTTTTCAAGAGAATGTGACCAAATATGTTAGGCTAATGATAAGTTGAATGAATAATAAATTGTTTTTGACGAGAAAAACAAAGTGCTCTTGAAGAAAAAACACTAAAATGATTAACTGTTTATGAAGTATAGTTTCAGGAAGTGTTTTAATTCATGTAAATATTGCTATCTCTGTTTCACAAAATAACAAACAAATTAGTACATGAGAATTTTCTACATTTTGATTAGTTTTTATGTTCATTAGATATCAATGAAGGTGACTAATGAAGGCTACTTGAGGTTTTTTTGAATGTAGACATACAGTAGTTCAATGTTGTAGTGAAAAAAAAACAACATTTTCTATTTGTTGTTTCATTTTATTAAACACAGCTATTTACATTTTACTTTATTTTGAGCTTAACTGCCTATTTATTAACGACCAGTTTCAATAGATAATTATTAATATTCCCAGTTGGCAGCCGTCATCAGTAGAGTTATAACATGTTGAATGTGGGTCAGTAACTGATCAAAGACAGTAGACATAATATCATGAACTGATTGAAATTAGTTTTATCAAGCTTCAAATGTTGACTCACTGATCTAAAGACAGTATGAACAGGATGATTTGGATTTAGCTAGTAATTGGTGGTATATGAGCACTGATATTAGGTTTCTATTAGGGAAGAAATGATTGCCCAATGCTTTTCTGTTTTCATTGATTAGTAAGCTAAGATAAGTCCATTTTACTAACTACAAAATAAAATACTTCAAGAAGTATCTTTCAATGATATTCATAAATCAGATATATATTGAACCATAAGTGATTCCTTTGATCTGATTATTTTTATTTACATCTACCAGTTTGCCTTGTAAGATTTTTGGTGAACATGCAATCAATTGACAATAGGCATATTTTAACTGTGCATCTTAACCTTGGAACGAATTTCTAAAAACCCATTAACCCAATTCATTTTTTACAAACGTCAGCATACTGAAAATAAATAATTTTTAGAAAAGCCTATTTTACAAGATAGCAGTATTTAAAATGATCGTGAATCATTTCTATTGGGTTGAAAAATCAAAAAACATATTGTTGTATATGTCTTTTTACACATCTGATCCTACAGTTTGAGTATCAGGATTATGTGCAACTTTTCTAACATCAAATTATTTAGTAAAGTAATTTTCACAAAGGTATATACTACTTTTAAAGTAACGATGAAGGCATATTGGAAAATAAAATGGTCTAGAAGATTGAGCTTGCAGACTTTTCATTGTCATTCTGGAGGTTTACTTCATAAAGAAGTAAGCATAAAGTCAGTCATGAAGGTACTGTTCACTATAACAGGTAAAGCTTCCCAATTTAACCTTCTAGCTTGGAGAACACTTTAAACTACATATACACATTATTTCAGTTCTCGACTGAGATCTCTCACAATCGTTTTCAAGAGCTCCTATCCAAATAGATTCATATTCAATAAACATCATCGGTTTTTTTGATAAACTATATCTATTAATACCCTAATATTTTACTACTAAATTCAGAAAAATTGAACATTGAAGGTAAAAAACGTTGTATTCAATTAACTCAAATAGTTTGATAAAATATCACAGACAGTCAGAATGTGCTCAGTGTCACGTCACTCTTAAACCAGTGAACGAAAAAATGAATTTCTGATCGAAATGACAAAACAAATATCACATCAGTTACTACTCAGCAATTATTCAATGTTTCTATGTGGATGTGATTTATTTTAATGTATTGAGATGCAATAATCACTTGTCTGACATCACTGAAAAAAGTAAACTTTGATATTTCATGTTGAACTAGGCAAATATTGAGCATTGAATAATGTTTATTCATTACGACAAAGTAAGAAGATATTCAACTTAAGCATCCAGCTTACCGGACCTAATACGCACAATCTCTTTCATCATCATTGTCGACATTTTTTTTCTTTTGGAAAACGAAATCCAATTTATTTTTTTCATCTCTCATAATCATTTATTGTTCTTTTTCAATCTTGTTTTCAAAGATTTATCTTTTCCCATGTTAACTAGAACAGGATAAATAATTTTTATAAATTAGTAAAACATGAAATTAATCCATTTCTTGTTGCCGAATTCTTAAAATGAATTTTATCGATATACATACATGAAAATAGAGACCGGAAACTGATTTATGTTGGAGAGATTTTTTTTTCATAGAAAGTCAACGTTCAATTTTGTGTTTGTATTATGTTCATGAACATAACTAGTGATGGCGAATAAAAAGCACTGCGATGCATAGAGTTGAAATTGTTCAGTTTCGATGAAAATATTGTGAAAATTCGGTAACTGATATTACCAAGTAAATTGTATGATTTGTTAATTTGAACAACAAAACTATGAAAGCTGTTTAATGATAAAATGTATGTAACTTTATAAAATATTCAAATGTATTCGATATGGTCAGAAGTAGGATGTATTGTTTGTTCTATGATTTACAAATAATCAGTCATTGAAATATGATCATTATAACATTAGTCTAGTCCTTGAACAATGATGGAATCCTGTTCTGAATAGTTACATTGCACACTGTGAAACTAGATCTCGGCGTGAATGTCTATCAACTCTCTTGAAACGCCAGGCCCGACTTGCTTATGAGAACTATATATGATTCAAAGTTTTAAGTCCAATTGTGTATCATATGAATAAAATTTATTTCATTCCGGTATGTATTTTGCTCAGATTTTCACATTTAGATTGATAAAATCCAATTGAAATAGTCTCTTTAACAAATGCTTTCAGTTTGTATAAATCTTCATCGTTCAAAAGACTCGACTGCAGTTTAGCCCAAATATTTTTATCTTCGATAATTTATAATTCATTGTATCCTAGTGAATCGTTTTAGTTAGTTAGTTCTTTTTTATTTCGTCATCTAGCTCTAATTAAATTGAGATAACAGTTTTTCAATGATGATCCATTTTGTTGTATAAATTTTTCGATATAATTATAATTTTTCATTATAGACTTCAATTGAAATTACAAATCAGTAAGGATTAAACCACCATTATAAACCTGAAAGTAATTGAAGGCCGTTTCGTCCTAACATGGAACCAACAGCAGTGCGCATCAACGATCTCTACTTTTAGAAAACGATTTTTGCTAACTCGCGTGAACCCAATAGCGTTGAAATATATCGGTATTGGCCTCTCACTAGAACTGTGATAATTTTCTTACGAAGTTATTCATCAGAGAGTACATTTATTAGGCGTCGACTTGCAAGACCGTAGGTCCTATGTTCGAATTCCGTGAACAGAGTTCCACGGATGAACTCTGCTGATGAGTCTCATACTGGGGTTTGATAGCCATACAATGGCGGTTAGACAATGATGGATTTGTAATTTAAACAAAATTTAATTGAACATTATATCTGGAAATACCAATCGTTTTAATTAAGAACAATTACTACATTTTTTTAAAGAATGGGTTCGTTTTTACTCAGTTTAGTTAATTATTTTTGAATGATATAATTAAATATCTAAAAAAAAACGTAACATTCAGTTGGCTGAAAAACTTGTGAACATATTTGTCATCATCTAAAAGAATTGTTGTTAGTTTATTTTTTTAAATAAATGAACTATTGATAACTAAGCAGAATAGCACAGGTTTTTTCTTCCTAGTCTAAAATATTCCTGCAAATATTTTTGCGTACTTACTTTATTCTTCATAAGATTTATTCAGCCGTGACTGTTGTCAAGAAAATCAGTAATGTTCTTTTTTTTCTAAAAATTAAACACTAGCGGAATTGTGAAAATCAACTCAAGGCTTAATCATAGAGTTAAACATTGTTTAAAAAGTGAAGCGATTAGCCACTACGTTCCGATTGATCTTTTTCATTAATGCTACCGACTATGAATTCAGATCAGATTTCCAATTTGACGATTATATTTTGTACAATTTCACTCATTGTCTTTGAAACCCTATAAGATATGAACAGATGTCTAATTGTTATTAACTCAACTACTTTTCATGTCATAATTCCGAGATAATAATCGTAGTTTCATTTCAAATGTTCTTCTTTTGCTGGTAGATTCCGGTACTATATACCAATGGTTTACATGCAAAAGATAGTTAAATATTAGATTTATATTTAATTTGTTGATGTAGTCATGTACATACATATTAATTCTATGAAATCAAACTATTCTCTACATATAAAAAATGCATTATAAAATCGGTTATTTTTTGTCTATGTAAGCTTCACATATTATTGATTAGTAAGGAAAATATATGAATTTCATTTATCCGATCGGCGCTGATGTTTGACCGACAAACTTTGAAATAAATGAAGTCGTTTTTGATTGTATTTGAATTTTTTGTTTGTGTGTTGATCATGTAATCATGACAAGAATGCATAGAATACAGTTAATGAGATAACAACAGTATTGGTTATACTAATAGCCAAATAATGACTGAATACTAACCTCAATTTTGGTTGATTTACATAGGATGAAAAATACTCAAACCCATACAGAAAAATCAGACATTTCCTTTGGAGCGTTGAGTATATACTGTCACCAACAAAATAGATTTGCAACATGATGTATACAGATAAGGAATTTCAAACAAGAATATCGTTCAAGCACTACTCATATTACTAACTTGAAGAGAATATAGAGTCAGACAATGAAACAGATTAGCATGAATGAATTACTTACCGTTAAGTTCTAGTCAGAATCTACAATATTTTCAAATCAAAATACAAACTTGGTTGAAAACATTACTATAAAGTTTCCTGAAAATTGTTGAAATCCATGAGTTATATCAAGGAGTGATATTATTTACCTAAAATGTCTGTCCAAAAAGCACTAACTTAGGAAATTACATTGGAAATCACAAATCGATCAATGTTAGAGAACTATCAGAAACCTGCAAGCACTGAACGGCTGTCTCCTCCTTGTATGGGACTCATTGAAATGAAATTGTCAAATAAGAGGTTAAGTTTGTGACTAAACAGTTACAATGAATAAAAGGTTTTGATTTTACTTCAGTTTTGCTGAGCTTAAATAAAGAATATTATTCTTCATTTAGTCGTCTGATAATATTAATTGTTTTCACTGGAAAATTTATAATTGTTTACTTCATTTGTCCATGAAAGCATCAAACAAGCTACTTAATAGTCTCAGATTAGAAAAAAAATTTTGTTTCAATCTTTTTTCGTATGACTAAATGAAATAGAATCGTTTCATAATAACTGCTACTTGAAAAGATAGAATTAATGGATACTTTATTTCTTAATAATGATCAATAAATTACGATCGATTGAGCTGACTGGATGAAAATGCCTTCAACAGATATTTCTATTTATAGTTTTTTCAACATATTCAATGTTTAAAGACAAAAGCATAGGAATTCACATTCCCGAAAAAAATCATTCAATAATTAGCACTTTTATAAACTTTATTCTGAATACATCTTCTGGCATTTAATTAGACATTTCATTTCAAAATAGTTTATTATTCTAAAAATTTATTTTGTCGTGAATATTAAGTTAAAGGCATATCATGAAGGATTATTTTGCAGAGAATAATTTTACAAGTTTTGATATTGTTTCTTTGTTAATGAATAGAATAGTTTAATTAAGACGCTTTGATTATTGTTATCAGCATCGTCATCTGTGCCTATTTTGAGTAAGCGTTATAATGTTTTTTACTTACAGCGACAGGGTTTTCTATATGACACTATGAGTTACAGTTGACAAATACATATCAGTCAAGTCAATCTATTGATTACTTCTCTGATGATAGATATTTAAAAAAATGACACTTTATTACATGTATAAACTAGCACTAAGTAGACTTGATAGAGTTCCACAATCAGTAGATATGCATATACAGTTTTATTTACGGTTCTGAAACTTAATGTACTCAGATTCCACTATTAATGTACTTATTGGGACTGTGTCTCAATGCTTTAAGATTTGAAATCGGATATGTGAGTTATTCAATGAGTTGCCGATTCCAGATAACTGATAGTTTGTTGAAAGTGTTTAATGTTTTTATGTATTTTATTAGTGGTTTGAATTTTTTGCATTGGTTGATAGTCAGATCTGTATGTACATTTTATTTGTATTGCATAATATAGCTAGTTACTTATGCATTTGTACGGATTCGAGGAGACTGAAATGCATTTACATTATGGTGATCAATTACAAATAACACTAAGTGAATTTATTGCATTCCACCGCATGCCACAATCCTTGTGATCTTAGAATTAGATGTTTTACAGTTTATAGTGATATGGTTGAAAGTAGTGAGTAGCCTTAGTTTCATTAAAGTCAAATTGTTGTTTTGAATCAAGTTTATTATGATTTTTTTCTAACTTTAATTTCCTTGTGAATACAGATGAGGTTTTACGTTCAAATTAACTTTCTTTCATATATTCTGATTAGAAAAATTGATTTAAATAAAGACTTTTACAGTGCATTTTATTGTCTACACTAGATAAAATCATCATTAAATACTTCCTACTAAAGTGCTATCGAGAAAGGCAGTGAAAGTTTTTCATTAAACTATTCAGCTCATAGAACATCTTCAACAGTTTTCAAAACCCCCGCATCCTTATCTGTATGCATTCTACATTATCTGAAAAGGCAGCAAGGCCTGTCTATTTATAAATATCCATAAGTGATAGAGACAAAGAATTGTCAACAAGTTCAACGTTGGTCAACTGGTGTTCTTTTAGCTATGTAACGAAAAGATAAAGGAAGGTCAAGGTAATTTTTTAACGAAATCCATAATATCTAAGTCGATGTAATCAGTGGATATTTCTACTTCACTAGTGTTTTTTATGAAATTGTTATTATACTGTTGAATGAGCAAGAATCTCATATCATTGAACATCATTTCTGATATAGGGGATCGACATATTTTAGCTAGCTGCACTGACCAGCTTAACAATGACAGTAGTAAGGGGACATCAATAATGTTTAGAATCAGATAATGATCACTTAATAAATTCAACAATTTTGACCACTCATATTCGCATGAGTTGGCTCGAATTCAATTCCTGGTGTTGTTGTGCTTTACCCGATATCGAAGGCAGTATATAGTTCTAACAACTAAACAACTAAACTCAAGAATTTCTGATCTTCATTTGTACCTTAATTGATACTGATTCTAGACAAAAACACATATATCGCTTTAGCTGACATAAAATCTCTAAAATGTAAAAAAAAAAAGTCTTGATTTCAATAAGAACATACCGACTGAAACAATGTTACAAGCCTGAAAACGACTTATTTTAACTACTTAGTTTTATCATATATCAAAGGTAGATTTCTTATGGTCAAGTTTTAGGTTAATCAACCCAGTCTTTTATCTAAAAATAAAGAATTTTTCAAAGTAACCAGTTCATTTTTACATATATCTAACTTGAAAAGTATAAAGAATATAATTTCTTAAATATATCAGTAAATCACCGCGACTAAAAGCTAAACACATATACTGTCTTCTTCTAATTGAATAAATTAGATAGAATAGAAGCACTGCCACTGAATATGTATTCATAGTTTGAACATGATAAATTTGATGATTATTTTGAAAACCTACAGGTTAGAACGTTAATGGTCTCAGAGAAAAAATATCATATAATACTAAGATTTCAATCTTTACGCCTAAAATAAACTGAAAAAATTCAATGAAAAGATAATATATTACTATTATAATTATTATTAATCATTTTCTGTTTTGTCTTGTTCCGTCAGCAGAATAATTTGTTTTAAAGTTTTAAAAGCAGAGTTTTTCTTTACTTCCATACAACAAGATCATTTGTATCTGCTATAGATAAAATGTGTAAGATCGGTAGTGGGATTATTTAAAAAAGCTAGTCCATTGAAAGAAAATGACATTGTGAATTAAGCTGAATCGAATTTGTTAATATTTATTTCTTGTTAGTATTTCTTGTTAGCTAAAGTTTTGTTGTATGATCGATTCAAAAATTGTTCGTTTTGTTTGACAAACCAATCGACCTTGCAAACGATACTGTATTTAATAATAAGATTGTTTATGATAAATCTCTTATGTAAAGTTTAGAACTTTTTCATTATGTTTTCATAAATTTTGATCAATTCCTTTTTTGATGTATTTACATTGTGGAGTTGCCTTGTGTCTAACAGAATTTGTGAAGTGCATTCCATTCTATAGCCGCTAGATACAGATATTCTAACTTTACTGCTGATGTGTACACGGTGACTCGAACCCAGTGCTTTTTGCTTAAAACACCAAATTGATTATTTACTGAGCTATTTAGTTCAGATAGCCACTATCATTTGAATCAAGGTTGAGTTTTGTTGATTCATCATTTCAAATTTCATCAATAGTCAATATCAAACTTTACTTAAGAATCATAATGTTTCAGTGAATTTAATAATTATTACACACAAATATGCATTAAATGTTTTTTTCGAAGAGTACTAATTATTATGCAATGTAAATTTTATACTGCAAATAATCATTGAATGTTTCAATAGTTAATCACCTGCCTATCTCATTCAATTTTCAATTAATTTACTGCTGTTACGATAGGTCAAAATGTTTCATTTTTGTTTAATAAACACTGTACCTTTCAATCATATTTTTAATCAAGATGAAACTCAAAAACCGAAATTCTAACAACAATTAATGATCGCTAATAAGTTACTCCTAGTGATGATTCCGGTAATGTGAAGCTCTAACCAACGCAGTTTAATGATTTCTAATTTGAGAAAGATATTAAATAAAAACACTAGGAGATGGCTTTATTATTTTTTGGATTGAGTTTAGTCCGCGGCAGCGAAGTGAGTGTTTTCAATGTTGACAAGTCTTGTACCGAAAAGAAAGGATTTGTCCACTCTGAGATCAGTTGACGATGTAAACACTGCTACTAATTAAGCCTTGTTTCATTGAAATGTCTTTTTGTGTTTGATCCAACAGTTTGTAAGTGTCTTACGACAATAATTCATTTAAAATAGGCACAATTTGTTCCAAATAAAAGTTAGGATAGTAAATCTCAACGCTGTGTATATTTTGTCGTATTCGGGATTTGTTTTGATTTTTACTAAGAAACTTGAACTCATTGTACATTGGTATGGACTTCAACGAGTTACTCTTTGAGTCACTGAATTTAGATAATCAGTAACTTGTGAAATATTATGAACACTTTGCATAGTGATAGATGGAATAAGTGATTTACTAACATAATGTGTATGCCCAATCTTCAGATTTCCATTCGCGAAAGAAACAAGTTATTGACTGTCTTCTTTTACATGTCTGCTAGTCTTCAAAACAACTGATAGTGCGAAACACTTGGATACGAAACTCTTCTGGTTGACACTCCGTTGCATACTACTTATAAGCCATGGTATAAGTAGTTTACACTACACAAGTAGTTTCATCTGACGAATAATGAATTAAACTGTTAGTCACCATCAACAGATAGTTCGAAAAATAAATTTTGTCAATAACAATACAATCAAAGTTTTAAATATCGAAATAAACATGATATTTGTTTCAAATTCACAAAAACTGTATTCTCCTATAGTCAGACAAAACTATTAAAAGTTATCTTTGCCAATTAATCCTAACGGATCTTAGGCTGCTAATCAGCTTTCTTCAACCAATTCTGTCCTTGGCCTTCCTTTCCCTTTTTATTTAATTGCAATTCACTCTTTTCATGTCTGTTTTCACTTCTTAGCGCAATGTGTTCCTCGGTGTGCATTTACTCCTTTGGCTTTGTGGGCTCCAGGTTAGGAATTGCCGCGACGGTAACAATTAGCAAACTAAACTTCTGTGCTAAAAATGTATTCCCAAAAATTTCATTTAATTTTGATGAATAATTGGCATAAATGATGGAAAACCGTTCAGTGGACGATAGTAAAATGTATCGTAATTCTTTTTCAAAACACACAGCAAACCGTCATCGGAAACGTACAGCATCTCATATTGATAGACAGTCTCTCAACTCAATTTGTAATGATGAAACCAGTTTGCCAGAGATCCCGGATTTCATTATTAGCTATATTTCACGTATTCTGTTCTTTAACTGTTCAAGGTAACTAAACACGAAATAAGGTATCATTTGTAAAATTCACTATATGGACAGAATTAAAAATTAATTTTGTTTAAAAATAATGAATATTTACGGAAAAGTTTATTTATTTCTAGTTACTAAGAAACAATTATAATTATTACGCTTAGCGTAAGAAATATATACATATATATATTTACTTATGTTACAAATTAGGATAAATAAACAAACTAAAAGATTGACAATTTAATAATCTCAGTGGAAAATACTCATAAAGTCATTATGGATTCGTTATAAATAGAAAAATTGTTTACTTCTGGACAACTAAGACCTAATGTAAGATGAATACGATCATTGGTTTACGTTTTTTTTTTTCTAAATAAATACTACTGGGTCCATATTTGTAGCCTTAAAATTACTCCATTTCTATCACTAAAAAACATAAATTCTATTTCAGTTAACCTTAGAAATACTCCAAATTTAATCAACTGACTTATAATATGTTTTGTTTCAATTTAACCAATAAAATTCAAATTGACGTAAGTTAGGACTAGGAAAATAATTGAAAACTGAAAAAAAGTTTTACATATTCATTTTAAATAATGTACAATTGATTCATGTAGGATGCTTCAATCAATTAAAACGATATGTATACGGCCTAACAAAGTATGCAGACATCAAGTCAAATTATCAATATCACTAAAATAATACTGAGATAAAACCAATCAAGTAATTAATAAAACAATTGAAATTATTCTAAGTGTATTGATGATAGTGAGTAAAATTAAAATATACAAAATATTATTACGCAAAATGGCTGGTTAAATTCATCGAATAAAATTCATGCAACTATTCTGAAATTGAGGATTGAGTAGAAGACTGTAAATTTATAAACTGATCAAATTTTTCTAGTTGAATTTGCACTTCAAGGCATCTAAATAGAGAAAATAAATTTATAAAAACTTCATTCTGATCATTGAAATGTAATTCAAAAAAAATAATGTTCATACACGATTGTTTTATTGAGTGTGTTCAATTGCCAATAATTGTTTATGCTATAATTTCTTGATAATTTGCTTAATAAAAATAAAAATCTTATCAGTGTGTATACAATTTTAGTTTTATTCATATTTGCGATGCTAACAAAAATTATACTTTCAGTAATAACAAATAAAAAAACAAATAAATTGAAAATGTACATAGCTGTTTCATACCTATATACATTACTTACTTACTTACTTCCTTACGCCTGTTACCCCCAATGGAGCATAGGCCGCCCACCAGTTTTCTCCAACCAACTCTGTCCTGGGCTTCCCTTTCCAGTTCTGTCCAATGTTTGTTCATTCCTCTCATATCTTTCTCTATTTCTCGGCTTAATGTGCTCCTTGGCCTTCCTCTTTTCCTTTTGCCTTGAGGGTTCCATGTGAGGGCTTGTCTAGTGACGCAGTTAGGTGCTTTTCGTAGTGTGTCCTATCCACTATCACCGCTTCTTCCTGATTTCCTCCTTCACTGGAATCTGGTTTGTTCTCTCCCACAGTTCGTTGTTGCTGATCGTGTCTGGCCAACGAATCTGAAGTATTTTGCGTAGACAACTGTTAATAAACACTAGTATATTCTGGATGATGTCTTTCGTAGTTCTCCAAGTTTCCCCTGCATACAGTATAACTGTCTTCACATTTGTATTGAAAATCCTGATTTCGATTTTGGTTGAAAGTTGTTTGGAGTTCCAGATATTTTCCAACTGTAGAAATGCAGCCCTTGCTTTGCCGATCCGCGCCCTCACATGTGCATCGGATCCACCTTGGTTGTCGATGATGCTGCCCAGATATGTATAGGTGTTAACGTCCTCCAAGACATCTCCATCAAGCGTGATTTGGTTGGTGCATGTTGTGTTGCATCGGAGAATTTTGCTTTTTCCTTTAGGTATGTTGAGACCTAGTGCTGCAGAGGCTGCTGCTACACTGGTCGTCTCCTCTACCATTTGTTGTTGCGTGTGAGATAGAAGAGCCAGGTCATCTGCGAAGTCCAGATCGTCCAGCTGCGTCCTAACTGTCCAGTTGATACCGTGCTTCCCTCCAGACGTCGACGTCTTCATAATCCAGTCGATGACCAGGAGAAAGAGAAAGGGTGAGAGTAAGCAACCTTGCCTGACACCGGTCTTCAACTCGAAAGAGTCTGTTAGCTGTTATTCGTGTACTACTTTGCAGTTTAATCCATCATAAGAATTCCGTATAATGTTGACTATTTTCTCAGGCACACCATAGTGTCGAAGAAGCCTCCACAGTGTTTTCCTATCCACGCTATCGAATGCTTTCTCGTAGTCGATGAAATTGATGTAGAGTGATGAGTTCCATTCAATTGATTGTCCCAAAATGATCCGTAATGTAGCAATTTGGTTATATATATACATGCTACTAATAAATAGTTTGACTAGTCGCTGAAATACATACAACAGAAGGAATGAAATATCATCATATTAAAAAAAACTTAAACACTGTAATCAATTCACCAGGTCAATGAATTATAAATTGAAGTAAAATGTGAATTACAAATAAACAGAAACAAACACTTCCAACAGAGTTTACAACAATCTAAAGTTACGACGTATTTTCCAATGCCTTTAAACTTTTTTATATTCAGTGTGAATAGTTGAACGAACTATCTCTGATGTTTTACACTAATTGTTACAATAAAATTAGGTTATCAAAAACGATACTAGGTAAAAATTGTAACATTTTACCAAATATATCTGTATATCTGTAGTGTATACATAAAGACAAACCATCGGATATGTCATTAATCAATTAATTGCGAACTGTTCTATAAGTAGGACTTAAAAATTTCAAATTTTCTTACGAATTCAGTCAAGTTATTTCAGCTTATATGAATAATTGGATTGGAAACTGGAAAATAGAATGCCTATCGCCAAAATCAATGTTATATACATATTTTTCAAAAATAAATTCAAAGAAACTTTTTCTGTAAAGTTATACATAATCAAAGAGGCAATTTATAAGATTACTTTTCCATACTATTCTGTACAAATCGGTGTCAGTCACTGCTACATGTGTAACCCTTAAAGAACGAATTTACAAAGCATAGCTCTTTCTAACGATGATTGGCTCACGATTTCAATAAGTCGAAAAACAGATATGCCGAGAACTACATCTACTCATGCTTCATGGTTTTATCACCGAGGCCCATTATAAAATGCTCAAGCCCATTGGTACATGCACATCAGAAATGTATGGCTTACCGAAACTACACAAGCCTACAACACCTATGAGACCAATTTTGTCCATAAGCTAGCAAAGTGACTGAAAGAAATTTTGGATCCTGTTTGTAAACAACTGTCGACACATACTTTCATCGATTCCTTTGAACTTCTCCCAACCTTGGAACACTTGAATATTTCTAATAGTCGGATGTGTTCTTTCGATGTAAACTCTTTGTTCACAAACGTACCTTTCTGAGAAACTGCAATTTATTTGTGACTTTATAACTTCACACAACATAAGAATACCCATTCCTACTACCTATCTTCGAGATCTAATTTTGCTGTGCACAAAGAATATAAAATTCTATTTCCAAGGTAAAGCATAAACGCAAATCGATGGAGTGGCTGTGGGAAGCCCTCTCTGACGTGTTTTAGCAAACATATTCATGGGAATGATTGAAAGGCAAGTGAGTCACTTCATCGATGGTATTACACTTTACAAACGATATGTCGACGATATTCTTGTCATATTAACACATTCTACAGATATTAATGAAGTCAATGGTTTATTTAATGCTATTCACCCTAATCTGAAAGTCACTTATGAGGAAGAAAAGAATAAAGAACTAGCTTTCCTCGATATCCTGCTCCATCGCCGTCCAGACGGATCAATCAGACGAAAAGTAAACCGCAAACCCACCTGGTCGGGACAGTGCCTCCACTTCACTAGTTTCTGCCCCATACAATATAAACGTTCTGTTGTCGAAACTTTATTCGCTCGAGCAAGTAGAATCTGCACTGCTGATACATTGAACGACGAATTCAAGCTTATTACTGAGACACTTAAATCAAACGGATATCCCGAAGCGTTTATTGGTCATCAGAACACAACTACGACGAAGCTGATGGCAACTGATGTACCCAAGAAACCAGTGTACCTACAGTTACCTTTCAAGGGTGTTCATTGCATGAAAATTACAACCAAACAGACTGCAGCTGCAATAAAAAAGACCTTCAATGCAGCTAATCTGAGGCTTATCACAACAACTCAATCGATCTCAGTTACCCCAATCAAGTCTCCAAGACCGATTCAGTCCAAATCCCACTGTATTTACCAATTCACATGTAACTGCGGAGAAAGTTACTTAGGGAGGACAGATCGCCGATTGGAAGACAGGATAGGGGAACATATTCCAAAATGGTTAATCAAATCCATGATTCATCAACCTAGCCCGTCATCTCAAAATCGATCAAGAAACCCAGCCTCGTCCATTGCAAAACATCTAATGATGAGTGGTCATCAAATTGACCCAAAATCAGCCTTTAGAGTTGTGACATGTCATCAAAACCCACACACACTGAAACTACTCGAAGCTATCTTGATTGGTCGGAAAAGTCCAACTTTATGTGTTCAAAAACAACTGTATGTTGACCTTTGTTTACCATGGTTCTAGTGAGTGAATGTCATGCTAAATAAGAAATGTTGACCTTATCTTCAAAACTGTATTTACACAAATAACATGTTGCTTGTATGTGACTGACGAGAAAGCACGAAATGGTACTATCTCACAAAATATGTCTTCTCATTTCTCTGTTCAAATTTATCAAAGGGAACCACTGTTTTGAATATGTATATATGCCTTACTGCGTCTATTATGGTACAAGTATTCTAGATTTCTAACAGTAAATCTTGATGAGAAAGTTTTTCAAAATTATTTTCCCCTTCATTATCCCTTTTATGTTTGAGTACTTCAATAGAAATTATATACAACTGGTTATTAAACATTTCAGTATCTGTAGTCATTAATTGTGGTCAAATTTTTCTGAATAAGAGTCAAAATGATCACAAATCTAAGTGTGTGAATCCTTTCTATGTTAGACAGTCCACAAGAGCGAATAGAAATCATGAATGAATCATTGTTAGGTCACCATTATTGAAAACTTGGAATCAATGGACGGCCGTTTCTTCATGATATGGTCACACATTAGTACATTATCGTAAGTATGTAAATCAATTCGCTGGACTAAATAAAACATTTTAAATGTATATAGATATACATACATACCTCCTAAAATAATGATGTTAACGAAAAATCCATAGACTTAAAGTATAATTGATAACATCATTAAAAAAGATACTGACAATCAATAAAATAGCATTTCCTGTCAAATGTCTCCAACCTTCCAAGGAGATATTAAATGTTCCTGACAAAAAAAAATAATACAGGAAAATCGACATTTTTATTTTTATAGAAAACAAATGTAAAGTGACTGCAAGCGAGGCTTTTATCTCTTTCGCATAACATGAATGAAATGACTGACTTTAAGTCTAGTTAATGGATGATTTTTCTAATTAAAACAAAGTCTATGAGTAATATATACCAAAGTTTTTTGAAAAAATAATAATTCCCATTAATGTATATAAATAAATTTGGTTTTTTTAAGAGTTGCAAATATCAACATACATATTTTTATCTCCTTAACGGTAGAATCTTATTACTTTATTGTTGAAGGATTTTTAGAGGTAAACTCTTAATCCTTTCTAAACAATTGATAAATTAACATTCATCAGAAAAGTGTTCGTTTTCGCAAACGTTTTGTGATTTTTAAATGGCATACTCCAATTTCATTCATAAGCGTTTGCCACATTTCTTTAAAAAAAAAACATGTTTATCCTAAGAAAATTATTTTCATACATTATCGTATCTCATCAAACTGGTTATTAGATTGAAATGGAATTCCCTAAATATGTTTCTTTACAAAATGACTTAATGTTTTGAACTTCACTCTTAACTAAAATATATGTCTTTATATTTGATTCTCTCAATCAAAATCATGTTATATTACTGTACAGTGTCTGTTAGAACCGAGTATCTTATAAGCTAAGTTATCTATTGTCGGTTCGGAAAGTGTGTCATTCTTCTTGGTTAAAATGCGCTGTTACAGAGCAGAAAACGAAATGCCGAAGTGTAGCAGTGTATGCATCTCAAATAAAAACAATTTATGTATTCTCATTATCAGACCGTGACTTAGTAAAATGTACTGAATATACAATCATGTCGCAAGTGCCAGAGATTGATGGAAATATGTTACATCAGTAATTAACAATGATTAAGGTGTAAAAAAGTAGTTAAAAGTAGTTAATACGTTCAAAAGTAGCTCACAGTACCAAACTATAAAAGTACAATAAACCAATTATCTAATACTTATACAATTATAACATAATTAATAATCATAATACGTTAAATTATCCTAACAATTTCAGTATGTTCAATACTCACCGGTTATATCCAAACATAATATTTTTTTGATTGTAAGAATCGATGTTGAAAGCAATTAACTACAATATTTTTCAGGAAGAGCTTTAGAGGTTTGCGTTTTTACACATTTGAAATCGTCAATCAATCATTGTTAGACCACCACTAGAAACCTGGGAGCACTGGACGGCCGCTACGTCCTGGTATAGGACTCAGCAGTGCGCTACCACAACTCCTGCGGATTTCGCTAATTAGTCCCATTCCAGGACGAAACGGTCGTCCAGTGCTTCCACGTTTCTAATGGTGGTCTAACAATGATTGATTCATGATTTCAAATGTGTAATTAACTACAGCCTAGGACATTGTAAGATGAAGTAAAATAAACCTGTACGCCCTAAATTCGCAAGATAAACACAAATTTAGAATCTAATTAATGTCTTGTTATATTGTTTTTATTTTGGAAGATAGAAAACCAATAAAAAGAGGAAGGTACAATAATGTAACCATTGAAGAAGAAGTTTTCTTTGACATTCTTCACTCATTCATTTTGGAATTGTCAAATTTCATAAAAGGATCAACACTTAACTATAACCCGGATTCAGCAAAGCCACTTGATGGGAATTTGATATTTTATTGATTTGACGTTTGATTTCATGTCAGTCGACTAGACAAATGACGAATCTCATACCAGGGTTTCTAATGGTGGTCTAACAATATGATTGATTTATGGTTTCAAAATAACTTGACAATCTCCATAACCCTGTGGTGGTGAGAATCACAAATTAATCAGAATTATGTCTAATTTCTATAAATAAACTAATTCGCATTTGGTAAACTGAAATTCTCATCATTTAAAATGAAAAGAAATTAACTAACTATTAGACTTCATGTTTCATGAAATAAAATATTTTCTATAACAAATTTTTCTACAGAAAATAAACTCTTTCAACACTGACAAAAGAACAAACAAAATTCTAATAAGCAATTTCAAAGGTCATACACAATTCGCCTATATGTAAAAAAATTGTTTATTTGCAAAATAGATAAACAAAAGCTAATAAAATCTTATCATATTACTTTATTTTCTGGCCCTTTTTAACTGGAATATTGAACACACAAATCTGTACATTGAAACGAAATGAATTGTGTTCTTAAAATCTCTCTGAATTTTTCAATTAATATTACATATAATGTATTCTTACTTAACAAGAAATAAAAGTTATTATTGTATTTAAGAAGATACTTTATTTATTGTTTATAGGAAAAGCTAAGCGTCTGCATTGTCAATTAAAATTAAACCGGAATTAACTCTGATTACATTTTTTTTTCTTCCAAAGAGGATGTTTCAGGTCAAGAAAATGAAATGAAAAATATATTTTTCATCATAAATTACATTAGTGACATGATGATTGTAACTAGTGGAGGTTTCTCTAAACATTCATTCTTCCTGTTGTATCAATTAAACACACGATGAATTTTTAACCTAATAAGATTTTTTGGTTAGATGTGGGCTAAAGATATTTTTTCCTATTTGGAAATGAATTTTTAATCATAGATCAACAACATTTGTTGAAGATAAGAAATAAGAAAACATAATTTGCACACAGATGGTCACATTAATAAATAAATTTAGAATATGCATATCCATTGATGAATTGGACAACTGTTTATGAATCAGTTAGTCAGCGAACTGATCATCAATATTCTTTATTTCAGTCATTGTAAATGTACTGAATTAAGCTTTGGGTATTTTTCCTTGATATGAGCTACCGAGAAATCTTAAAAAGAATAAAACTACCAGTCGATTGTTTACTAGATGCCAATGGTTTTGCAACCCAATTATAAAAATAATTCAAACCACTTAATGTTGTAATTCATGGTGAAATGTTTACAAATTAACTAGCATACAAAAACCAAAATGTTCATCTCTTCGATCTAAAGTTATTTTCTCCATATTTATCGTTTTTAAATTAGGGTATCTAATTTGTAAAATGGCAACTTACTACTACATATAATACCTCACCTGCTTCGTGTATAGACTGCTAGTTTTGATGAGCAATAGTTGGAGAGGAAGGATGTTTCAAAATTAGCCAGACTAACACGAACTGATTGATTGATTTACCGACTTCAGTTTTCTTAGCAACCGTTATCCCTCTTTAAGCATAGGTCGCTGACATCACTCTCAAACAAACTATCTCTTAGGCACTCTCTCTAATAGCTACCCATTTTTTCATTTCTGCCTTCAATTATCGATTTAATTTCTTTTTTGCTGCTCTTCTTTTCCTTTGGCCTTTCAAATTCCAAGTTAAGGCTCACTTTAAGACACATTATGTATACTATCGCCCCAGCGTTTTTTCCTAATTTCTACGTGCGCTTGAATCTGATTGTCCTCTGCCAGAGTAGGTTATTGCTAATGGTACCTGGACAACAGATCCGCAGTATTATGTTTACAAATTTTTGTGAATGGTATTATTCAGGAATTCATTTTAGTTATACATCAGCATCGTAGGATGCCAGCTCAGTGGTCTACAGGTTAGGCGTTTGTACAAGAGAATGAATGTCCTCGTTTCTATTCCTGCGAGCGGGGATCGTGAGTGAGCACTGGCTGTGAGTCTCATACTGGGAAGAAACAGCCGTCCAGTGCTTCCAGATTTCTAATGATGGTCTAGCATTTATTTGTTATATGCTTTATTTTTCTCAGTTCAGAATTCATTACAGAGTATGCAATCCAGTTTTATACATATGCAGTGATGATTTGTTTAAGTAATAAGAATTTGTTTACAAAACTGACAACTGATTATGCAACACAAAAGTCTCATATGTCAGTTGATGAGATAGATAAGTAACTTATTATTCCTAAGGACTAATATAAACAATGAGACAGTCGATGAACCAAAGTGAAATCGTTAAAGTTTTGCATTTCGATCGCTTTAAATTGAGGCTTCGTTTAATCTTCATTTATTAGTAACTTCCATCGGTTTAACACTCTCTTTCAGTCGTGATATTTTGAGAAAAACATTTCTATAAAAATAAATCTTTTTAATTTTATGCAAGTTCTTCCAAGATTAGAACCGAATCATTCTCCTTGTAGGACTTTCTTTAAATCTCTTCTGAAATAACTCGATGAAGTTGTCAGAATTTTTGAATAAACTGAAAATGTTTCTTGACAAACATCCATTCGGACCGCCACAAAAAGTTCTAGAAAATCAGTTGACGGTGTCTGAAACTCTAATTGGGTAATTACTTTCTCTGCTACTTATAAAAGTTTACAGTAGTCAAGGCTTACTCATAAACCCACTATAATACATGAATTATTCTGTGTTTCAGAAATTAATTACCCTCGAGTTATAACTTCCTTTCTTATTTTGAGTCTTTTCTCTATGATTTAGTGCTTAAGTGTAGGAGAACTAAAGCTATGAAAATACAGGATATTGAAAATGAAGTCATAACTTTTGAAAAACAATTCATTTATTTGTACCACAGTGTTCTGAAAAAATTAGTGGACGCATAGTACTAAGTTCCAATGAAAAAGGTCTTTTTTCCTTTCATGAATGAGTAGTATTCAATTCAGTAGGAAGACAATATCTAAATTATACAAGTTATCATACAACTGCTTATAGTCAACTTATTCAGATTCAGATTCTTAGAATTAAATTTAAAAGTTATACAACCTATTGACAGCTCATTTCAATAAGCAATCGTTTGCTTTAATAATCAATCATAGGCAAAAATGTATATATAATATGTGATAAATATTTTAGCGACAAATTTCAATAAAGGTTGGCATTCGAATCTAAGACATACAGTTCGTTCCATTAGGAGCTTTTGAGCGTTGATGTTCGTGGTGACGAAATAAAACTCATGCCTTTGGCTTAAAAAACACATTTTGTCTGTATTGGTAGATAACCATAAACATTGAGTTGGAAGGCTTGTATTTACCAGTATCAACTAGCGTGAATGGAAATAGTTACGAATATATAATAGTCTAATAACCTGATCACTTCATTCCAAAAATATACTTTTATCAGTTTGTATATCTTATATTTCCATTTGCCTCACAAAAAGACGATATCAATTATCAAATTTATGTACTTTTTTTAATATAAATTTGTCTACGCACACTTTCTCGACGATTGATAATTATTTCAGAAAATATAAACTACTTGTAAGTAGTTCGCAAAAATTACAAAAGTTATTTTCATATTTAATTCGTATAACTTGTCCATAAATAATGTGAAAGAAATATTCAATGACAATATTAAAAAGTTTTATAGTTAGAACAAGTAGTAAAAGAAGCCGAAAAGGCCACCAATTGCGTTCAGATTTCAAATAATTGTCTAACTGATATCGGTTTATGAATTTATTAATAATCAATTATCTTCACAATCCTAAACTGACTAATACGGTCGTTGAGCAATTGCTCATCAACAGAATGTTGTTCTAAAGCTCTTTCAATCTGAAAAATTTTTCGCTGTAAGGAATATTAAATGAAACTTTCAAATTGGATCATAAAAGTTGCTTGAACTGATGAAGAAATCTCGCCCATTGTAGTAACAGAATAACATCTGCTAGTAACCCTAAAGTTCTATATTTGGACCAAACATTAGCTCATTTCTCTCTCGTTAATATTAAATCTCCTTTTCCTGGAGCGCTTATTCATATTATTAGGAATAAACGTCGCTTAAGACTTTTTGTTTAATTGAATTTTAGGAAAGTAGATTACAATATTTTATCTTGGGATGCCGAGAAAGTTTTTATTAGTCGAAATATTCTTAATTTTAACATTTCCATTCACAAAAATGCGAATGAATATATTGTATGTTCTTTATCATGAACTGTTATTATAGTCGTTTCTTGTAGATTATAGATGGAAACAGAGTCATCAAAGTTCTATGTAGGTTAGACAACAATTAAGAATCTGCAGATACTTAACGTCCCAAGTGTAAGACTTCTTATTGGCAATACTATGCTGAGACCACTTAGTCAGAAACCTGATTTTGAACCGCCTGGTTCTCACACCAATACTTAACCTCCTGACTCCAACCAATCCATGATATTGTGTGAACATCTTTAGATTCATTCTGACACTCTATCAAGAAAAAACTTTGTCATATTGGTCATATTCATCTTCTCGACCAGTGATAGCAATATCTTGAAGTATTTGAAAAACAGTAAAATCTAATAACATATCATGTATTATGAAGATGATAAGTACTTCTGCATAGACCGACGACCAGCATTTCTCTGGTTTGCTTTTTTTGGCCAGTCGGCATTATATTGAGCGCAGTCGCTAACCCCATGACTAACCATCCACGTTTTTCCGGTCTTCGGATCGTAAGAAAACCCAAACTAGCTACGGGTGGAGTTAGGATAAGTCCAATATTACCCCATATAATAAATTGTACATTTCAAGCATTGCAAAATGATATAAATTCACTTAGGAGAAAGAGAGAGAAAAATTATTTCTTTATTCACACAACAGAATCGATAAAATATCATCAAATAAACTTATATACATACAGTCAATATGTAATCGATCGTGCAAAGAAATCACTATTCTATTCTTGGCAAAAGGAGCAAATACATATATATATGCATACAACTCAATGCTAATCAATACTTGTGAAATGTTTCCTGTTGTATTCAAAATAACATTTCTACCGTTGATATAGTTGATATTTCAATATTATTGTTTTATTCATTATGAAATAAAATAAAAATACAACTTGTCATAAATGAGAATGTAAATTTTTTGTTCCGTTTATTAACAAGTCATAGTTTTTGTTTGTTTCGTTTTTACTTAAATTTCATATTGAAAATGTCACACAGTTTGATTTTCAATTTTTCAACTGTACGAATTTCAATAGACTGACAAAAATGCGGTAATGACTGGAGTTGAATAATACAATTTTGTTGTAATGCAATCAGTCTACTCATCTTGAAATAATTTGAGTAGAATAAAAAGGTTTTTTCAGTAAAATTTTTATTGTTTAAATAACTGACTAGTCTGAGACACAAATCGAAAAACCAACCAGCAAATGTTTGAATTTATTATCTTATTCCTGAAGATCCGAAATTCTGAGCTGTCAGGTCATTAACTCTAGAAAGGCGATTCTAGAAGTTCTAGGGGATAGTCGTGACTACTGAGGTTCGATTACATTGCGTGTGAGACAGTTGCCTTTCAAAGACACTTGACCAAAGACGACTGATCAGTATTGTCAACGTAAACCACTGGATTCCAATTCAGAGGTCTATAGGTTGGGCTTTCCGCATAGAAAGGAAATTTCTGAATTTTCTGAAATATATTTTTAAAGAATGTATAAGTTAACACACTGAACACAGTTAAGAATGAATAGTAGTCTACATGAATACTGATCATTAAAATTACATTAGAGCACTACTTAAGAACTGTATCAATCTATTTTGAAAAACTTTCATCATCATATCAACAGTGACAATATGAATTTCGACATGAGACTTAACTCAAAATTTTAAAATCTTATAGTTCTCATGAAATATTTCAGTTAAATAATTGATAAATTTGATAAATTAAATAGATATGCGGAAAGATAGTTTAATTTTTATGAATTCAAATTTTCTTTTGATGCTGACGAGAAAATAGGATATTTTTCACGATAGGGTTTTGATGATTGTTCAGTTACATTAAAATCATGAATCGATCAATGTTAGACCAACATTAGAATGAAACATGGAAGAACTGGATGTCCACTTTGTCCTAGTATGTGACTCATTAGCAATGCTGGCTCAGTGGTCTAAAGATCAAGCGCTTGCGTACAAGACGAAAGTCCTGAATTCCATTCCCAGAGCTGTGCGATGAATACAAGTGCAATACATTTTTATATAATCTGAATATATGCTTACTTTTTAAGCCATTTAAGTATGACTAATTGACAGTCAACTATATAAACTGAAAGATCAGAGTGAAACAAAGATAAAAAGAAGAAAAACAGTGTGAATCGCACTCCACTCTGTACCAATCAACCAATATTAGGTCCAGTTTAATTACAAAGTACTTTAGAAATTATAAGGCATAGAGGATTGTTGAACTTTCATTACAGTATTCACCCTAGACATTATTAAGACAATCGATAGAGGTCATCATACTGATTTGAACTCAACCTTTATAATTTTATATCTTTCATTAATAACAAGTTTTTCGCAGTCTTCAATCTTGTCACCTATTAATATTAGTAATTTTTAAATTGTCAATATCGATTATTGATGTTATAAAGTTGGCATAAATGTTCATAAGTTGTGCATTGATAAAGTTTTTACTAACTTCCAAGTCGTAATCGTTCATTCCAATGTATGTGTATCCACCATTTTCACATAGGTAAGTTTTTAATGACCAAGGAGATGTGATGCAATTGTTTTGTTGAATGGTGAACATTGTTACTTTTTTGTATTTTAATCCACAAATAGTTTTGATATTGTCAATTATTCTCCCATAACTTTGAATGTTTTTATTTTGCGCGTTTATGTATCTATCGCTTACTTTATTTATAAATTGTCATTAGCTTACTTTTGTCTGGCTTCAAATAATAAGTCACGCTATATTAAGTGGAGTTAGCACACTTGATTTCTTTGGTTGGTTTTCAAATTTATCCACCTTACTTCGTACTTAGCTTTTTATTACCACTGATGCGCAGACGGAATTTAACGGAAGGTTTACATTCATGAAATATTCATTCGTTCATCTAATTTGGAGTCAGATGACAGGCCATAAAAATCTAACAATCTACCTAACATTACAATATTCAAATCGGTAGAGCAAAATTGTTTCGGTAAAATTCCATTGTGCTCATAGTTAGGCAGTTCAATACACATGACATTACATAAAGTTTACGCAATATTTTGAACCGATTCAAGTACGAAATGTAAACAAGTGTACGGCGATTTAGTTGTCCGAAGAAAAAGCGTTCTCAGTTACAGAGACTTAAAGAGACTGTATTTTATTCCCGAAGGATTTGTGAATGCATACTCTTAAAAAGTTCAATACTAACATGAAACAACTGTCCACTACTCCATGGTCTTCATTAACTGTTCCATTAGGATCGGTTGATGATATTACCTATTAAGATAACTTAATATAAATATATTTAAAATAAATAAATACTTTGAAACAGCTATTTTTCAATTGGTTCAATCTATTACTGCATACATATGAATGCACCAATCAAAGCAAACTTTAATTTCAGATTGGTCAATGTTTTTAATCGTAAAAACTAAACATTCACATAGAATGGCTTTAAATAATTTTTAGAATTTTAAACTGTTTTTAAATAATTACTGGAAATTACGTACCGTTTATTTAATCTAGTCAATGATTACACATTTTAATGTTTTTTTTGTAATCAAAGAAAAATTCCAGTCATAGACGATCAGTTTCAAGGCAGAATAAAATATGTTTCACAATAATTAAATAATGAACAATATTATATTCAAAGATTCAATTCTATCAATTTATTTTTTTATATTATGGATTAATGCTGATGAATTTCATGTTGTTTCTCCAGGACCATGTCTACAAGAGGGTGATGCATACTGTATGCGACGTGTTGCTAATAGTATGTGTTCAACAGAGAAAAATGAATGTTTCTGCAAACCTGGCTATGTGTCAATACAAGAAAATTATGGAATCACTTGTAAAACATGTAAGTAAACAAAATATTGTTGTGAATTGAATAAAATATACACCACACATCCTACTTACTTAGTGGTCTAAAAGCGAAGCACTTCCCTCAAAATTTGTATTCGCTGAGTTTAATTCCAAGTGAAGTCGTTGTTGTACATTATCACTGGGAGATTTCGTAGAGGCACAAGGGGTCTGTTCAATAATACCCAGTTTCTCCTGATTGTCTAGCCAAGACCATGTTAAGATGTAAACTGTGGACTGTGCTTAGAGTCTATATTATGTAACGACATTGTTTTCTATTAAGAATTCAGAGTTATCAGCCGTAAAAATTAAGCACAATGAGATATACTTAAGAGTTGCACGAAATCCATTTCTATAGTTGTGTACCAATCAAATATGAAGAGCACTTGACAAAAACTCTAACAGTATCAAAATAATTTATCATGATGTTACCGTTGTAACTATTGAGGGAATATACATCATAAATAGCCATTTCTGAAATATAAATACGAGTCTTACTTATACTGTAAACAATTGCTACATCTAGAATATCACACCGCATAGTTTACTGTGAAGTATGTGTTATGATGATATAGTATGCTATCTATTCTGTAGAAAACTCAATAGTATAATCTTAGTAGTTAATAAGTCAGAATTTATTTTCACTGAGAGGAAGAATTTTTACAAAACTATTAACAGCTAGTTTGATTTGTAAGATCCCTGATAACTGATTTCGTAATTTACTTTGTGAACTATTATGGTACATTGCAACAAATTAAAACCCTAGTGATTATTCGACTCAAGTCGGCAATGTTAATCTTAGAATTCTATAATATTTGAAAACCTCCCTTTTTGTGTTACTGGATTACTTGATAACTGATCATTAAGAGTTGTTTGGACAACTGAAACAATCCGTTAAACGGGACACCTGATTCAATGTTACTGACTTAATAGGAAGTTATTTATCAGTCATATGATCAGAGCTTGTATGGCTGGAATAGCCTAAACAGAAAGTGAACAACGCTCCTAAAACACTGACACTTCTCTAGAATATTGTCAGAGTTAACATAATCGACCAGTTTTCTAACGTGAAATGTGTTTACAAAATGTTTATTCAGTCAAGGATGCCTTAGAAATTACTATTTCAATGACCATATCTAAAACTTAAATCATTATTTTAGTATTTTTTCTGGAAAGTGAAAAAAAACGTTGAATTTCTATGAAAGAAATTATGTCACTAAAAGGTAACCAGTTGGTATACTCTTGTAGTGGAATACATTATCGAGAGTAAAAATATTGTGTTATCATGTAGTGTATTTCATTGCGATTTTTGACTCACAAATCGCATAAATATTCAGCCTAATGAGGACCTAATTGGAAACAAAATATTTTACCTTATTATCTAACTTATTCTAATTTTCAAAAATGCTAATCCCTAATGCTATAAAAGTAATATTGTGAAAGCAGGTTAAAAGGAAAGATTAAGACTTATCTGACCACTGAATCATTCTACTTTCAATCTATATCTTGATAAAATCTATCAGTTAATTTTACAAGAACCGTTAGATCAGATGATGTAAGGAGGTCAAAGCAAGAACGAAAATTTCAATCATTTTACATATCGGTCGAGAATTCATTTTTTTGTTCACTTTTGAAACATACAGCAAAGTATACTGAATAGATTAGATTGAAGGAATGACAATGTTAATGAGAAGTATTTGGTTTCTATACGACAGTCAATAGTCATTTGCTTTAACATGAATAAATCCTGTTTTCTAAGTTTGATAGTGTTTGAAAATAGGATCCAGAACATGGTGTTTATCTTCCTATTGTGGACTTGTTATCTGGGTGCAACAACACATTCTTGATGAGTGAGTGATTCACACTGAGACCCAAACGTAGTATGTGATGCTTGGTACTTTAAGTCGACTTAATATTTTGTACGGTAGCAAACCTTCGTCATTTTTTTCGAATCGCTTCGTTAAATTCCTAATATTTTGCTTAAACTATGAATATTTTCTTACATTTAAAAATTCCTGTCAATTGTTTAACAATTCATGTGCTGAATACGTGAATAATAATAAGATTACCTTTAATTGTTTATATAAATTATTTCATTCAAGTTATTTCTTTTTTTTCTAGTGTTAACAAATTTAAAGTGTCAGGTGGACAGTGATTGTGTACATGTAGTGAATAGTGTATGTCATCCAGGAGCAGGATATTGCGCTTGCCCTAGTGGAACAATTTATGTATCTCAGGATAATGCATGTCGTAAGTAATCATTGAATTTATAAATACATATATACATACATACATATACTGTTGTTCATTTGATTTGAGTTCTAAAGACTCATTGTAGTAATTATAAATATCATAGACTTGTATTCATTTGCTGCTAATCAATATATATTGTTACTGAACCAAAAACTTAAAGTTCTCCCATATCTAACAGGAGTAGTATGATAGTTAAAATATTTAATTATTAACCGTTATTGTGTAGATTCGAACATTTCCTCATCTCTTTAAATTTCAATATTATCAACCTACTTAATACTATTAATTTTATCTTAGTTATAAAGATAAATAATGACAACAAATATGAAATAAACGAATTTCGCATTAAAGAATTAAGGAGACTGTTGTTTCTCATTAGAGCATTACTTCAATCATTGTAAGACTACAATTAAAAATCAGTAAGCATTGGTCCGCCCATTCCGTACCAGTATGAGACTCTTCAGCAGCACTCATCCACGACTTCCGCTCGCAGCAAACAAACACAGGAACTAAGATTGAATAAAGTTAGATATCAAGACCATTCAGTTGCCTATTCAGTGATTTAGAGGTTATTCGTTCATTTAAGAGACCGAAATTCCGTTTCTGCAAGTGAGAACTGCAGATGAGCAATTTTTAAGAGTCCCGTACAAGAACGAAACGGCTCTCCAGTGCTTTCAGCTTTCTAATGGTTTTCCAACAACGACTGATTTACGATGACAATGTGAGATTTATTTTTGACTTATATAACAAAGGTTCATCATTTATTTGTAACAATTAATTATCATATTATAATTATTAAATAAATAAATAATTAAATAAGAAATAAGAAATAAAGTTTAAACTTCAAATTAAAATAATAACCGAATATCAGTTGAAATTTACACTGAAACATTTTAGTATTAATCACAAAAACATACTTTTAATAGTGTTGAATGATCGAAATGTGAATAAATTCTCATACAAGAACAAATTTATCCCAATTTTTTCTTTAAAGATTATAATCAGTATAAAGTGATTAGAAGAGAAAATAAACTGAAAATTAGTTATTATCTCGTTTGATTTCTTTTCAATGCAAAAAAAAATTTCTCTCACTTCGATTATCAGCGTATTATTGAACATTATCATGATGACGCTTCGAAAGAATGTAGTTTTTTCTTATATTAAAAATGAAGTTCAATACTCCCTTTTTAATTTAGTATATTTTAAGTTCATAAAGATTTACTGGTGATTACCTTGAAAAACTGGAGTTTCAAAGGCTCAATATGTTTGACTTTAAATCGGTCTTAAATAATTGATCTAATATGAATTTCTATTGTAGCTCGACAGTTTGCTGTAATTCAAAGTTGTTTTTCGCTAAACTGAAGACACATTTTCTATATAAAAGTAATTTTTCTCTCTAAAATACAAGCAATATTCTCGGTATTGTTATTGGTCAAAAATGGATTTCTATTCTAGAGAGTCAGTTAAAATCGATAAACTTTAAAGAGCTGTTTTGAACTGCTGGGAAGTGAAAACTCAGGAATAGTACGAAATAATTAATTGGAATTATCACTGAAACTTATATTAACTTTAATTCATTTGTCTGGTGAATGAGACGACCCTGAGACACTATCAAGAATATCGATTTCACTTCTGCAATAGTTCAACTATATGCAATAGTTTTCGCTTTTACATGAGTGTTACTCTGATATTTTTTAGTTTGTCGATCGAAATAATAAAACTTATAATTAAAAATACTTCTAAAGCTTAAATCAAAACATCGATCATTCATTTAAATTAAAAAATATTTGTACCCATGATCCAAAAATGCTAAATAACATTGAGTGATACTGTTTAATTGCTTGAAACTTCATTTAATCACGACAAAGCAACTCTACTACAAGTTATATTTTTCGTAAACGTCTAAAAAAATATTGTCGATTGTCAATATAAATGTCCTATGTTAATTGTTACTCTGGTTGTCAGTGGGGGCATCAACTTCATGGCTTCCAAATAAACTTGACTTTCACCATGAGGCGTGATAATGTTTCTAAATGAAGACCCTCTAACTCTTAGGAGAGATTTTATATGATTTCAGTTATTTTATCTGTTTAGTGCTTTCTAAGCATGTCACTTTTCTGCCGGATAAGTTGGCCAACACCATGCCCAACCCTTCTCCTTTTTCAGGGCTTGAGAGAGGCAGTAACCCTAGAAGTGCTTGTCTGGTTCCAATTATTATGCAATGTCTGTGCCGATTGTTGATGTTTAGGGTTTACTTAAACTGCTGTATTTCATTAGATGATCATTGAAAACCAGCTCGTTTGCTACAAGACTGAATTATCCCTAGTTCAAGCTCTCAAAGATGGTTGAGGATGCTTACTAATCAGCAGTTCCAAAGTGCATTCATGTAATTATCGACGGCTTCTAGGTTTTCAAATGTTGTCTCACTAAAATTAGTTGTTAATGAGAGCTATTTAGTTTTTATTTCTTCATAGACAAAATTTTGGTGAAGATTACAACAAATTTTGTTGATAAAATAAATAAAATAAACTCTCATGAAATAAAACGTTTCAAAACTTCATGCAAGTATAATTAAGCAGTATTTATTAGTATTTCCAATCATATTTTTTGAAATTAAGCCCATGTGAAGTTGTAAATATCACAATAATAATAATAATGATAATAGTAAGATTTTCGTCGTCATCATTATTATTGGCCATTTTTGAAATAAATATTCTCACAAAACTAATTCCCAAGTAAACATTTTTGCAAGATAAGATCACTGAAATTTCCATGATTTGGCACAGACTTTACTGATCAAAACATTTCATGTAGTTTTTTTAATTTTAGGCCAGTATAAAAACAAAAGTTGATATAATATTGTAGACTTTCACATTATCGAACGTTGTAAATTGTGAAATATTGTGAATAAGTCTTGTGAAGCACATCTTGGATCATTTGTTTTCACTTATTTCAACAACAATATACCAACCAAATGAAGTCATTTATTTGATATGATTCAAAACAATCTATTCAGTCAAACAGTACTCTGTGATGTGAATTAAAGAATATCATATTACTAGAAATATGCGTTTAGTGATCGAAGTGACAATTGCATGTGCATTCGACTGTTTACTTTGTTTCTTTCAGATTATTCTACAAGAACGGCATGTATTAAGCTTGATGTCGAATGTATTGAGCTGATAGCTTTCTCGCCACCTCCTAACTAATAATATCAGTCAACTACATCAAACTAATGTTACAACAAATAAACCCTGTCTACATTTTCTTGAATAACAGTTACATTTTCCAAGACTGATGGGAATTATAGAGCAAGATTCATTTCTTTTTTCAGCGTTTGATTGTTAACGAAAATCATGGGAAAATAGCTATTTTATTTATCCATCACCTAATACTACTTATGTTACTTTAAACATTGGCTATTTTTATAGTACAGCTGAGACAGAAATTGCCTTCGCTAGTTTTCCAGTGCTGATTAAAAATTACCGACTTCAAATCAAAAGATTTACACGAATTGAAATTGATACAACCGATAGGTCTGACATTTCTAGCTAGTATTTACTTCACTGCAACTGAGTACTATATATATTTATGGACGAAAATGTGGTCAGACTGATTTGCTACTCTTACCTCTCACTCCCTACTTGTCTAACCGTGACCGGACTAAATATCTGGGGATTGAGGTGCTATCCATTAGATATAATGTTGTTGAACACAACCAGTAAAACCTGTTGTAGCCTAGTTTGATCATCTAGATTAGTCCGTGTTGTAATTGTACATATGTTAAGTAAATATGAGTGCTCTTTTCTAGCATTGAGATTGATTAAATCGCACCTTGATAATTGAAACAAATCTATACTTCCACCAGTTCAAATGTGTTAGATTTAATAATTTTAAAAAAACATACATAAAATGAATGATTTATGAAAGTAATATCTAAACAGGCATCACCAAAACGATATTCGTAATCAAATGTTGTTGTCTAAACATGAGTTGTTGATATGAATAGTGATTATTTTTCAAAATGACACTCAATTAGTTTGCAAGTTGAATGAAACTTTCAAAAAGGAATTTGTCAGTAAACCAGCTACTTTAAAGCATAGAAATTCTGCGTCAATAAACATCGTTATTTTTAAAAGTAATATTTAAAGTTTAAATAATCAAAATTTCTGTTTTTCAATTGAGTGACTTCCAACTTATTAGCATCGTTGCCATATGAAACCATATATATTCCTTCAATAAATACTACTATCACAGAAATTATGAGCCCATCTTGGTTAGACCATCATTAGAAACCTGAAAGCATTAGACGGCCGTTTTCTTCGAGTGTGGAACTCATCAGCAGTGTCCCTCCACGCGAGATTCAAACTCCCTACCTTCGGTTTAGCGCTCGAACTCTTAACTTCTAAACTAATAAACTAAGATGAAACAGTGTTAATGTCTACAATCAGTTGAAGGTATTTCGCAACTGAATTCATTCATGCATGTAACTGCATACACCCGACAGGGTTGAACTCCAGTGGTCATGGTTTTTACAATGGAAATCACTATCATAGTTACTTTACAAATGATCTTCTTTGGGATTGTTTCTCTATACACAAGTTCGTAGCCGTATTTAAGTTTGCGACATATCGTAAATGCTCGACAACTGAAATCGATCCTAGAATAAAATGTACTGAACGCTTAATTCAACGTAAAAATGTACAATTTTTATTTGGTTTCAATGGCTTGAAGGACGAATAAATAATTTCCTACCAAATCTGAGGTTAACAAACTTTTCAAAGCCAATAAAATATTACTAGATAGATTCATTACATTGACTTATTATATTATAATACATCAGTAGGCAGAAAAATCTGAATCGTGTTTTTTTTTCAAAAGGAACGTATTTGTTGAGTATGCAAAGGTTCATCATCCATATTTAAACTTCCAAAAAAGACAAAATGCAAAATGCAAATAACGCGAACTTGAGAAATAAATAAACTAACATTTTAAATCACTGTATTGATCCAAATTAATTTTTATCTGCATGTGTATGTGTTTTGGTGAAGTCAATGTTTTGTGGACAAAATACTCTATATTCCTGATGTTAAACTTCAATATATATATATATATATACTGATCGTAACTGCATGTAATGCTTACTTCAAAGTAATTTGTAAGTTTGTTAAATTAAGTGCACGATTTGGTCCAGTTTCTTACTAGTGTAGTTAAACACGCAACTGTTGATTATTTCCGTATAAAATTTTAAAAGTTTTCACTGAATACTTTGAGTTTTCTTTACTTTGGATTATTGTTCATCCAAAGTCAAGTTTTTTTTTACAATGAAAGAAGCGAAAACTTTCTGATAAATAATGCATAAATTCTATAGTTCAATAATGTACTTTGTGAAAAAAATTAAGAGTTATATTTCATGGTTAATTAGTGAGACAACTTGTCATTTGACGACGATTCAACCATTAAGAAACTGATTTAAGAAAGATATATTTCTACATTTTAAAAATTATTTCTAAAAATTCATTTTTCAGATTATTATTTAATAAATAAAAAATATGTCATTTTAAATATAAACATGTACTTAACTCTTGGAATAACTGAACAACTCATATTGTAGATAAAGTAAATACTGATGATATTGTTGAAACAGTTAATGAAAGCTCCACAATTGAACTGTCAAGCTTATGGGATTTTAAAACACACTAAATGATCTTGTCTTAACAAAAAGGCTATTCCCTCTCAAAGTTTAAAAACATGAAGTTCAACAGAAAGATCTCTTTTCTACGAATTTATTATCAACTTATACAGTCAGGTTACATAATCTTTCCATCACACCGACATATTGATTCACTGTTCCTATGCCGTTCACGAAACTAATATTTCAAACATTTCATATTACAGATATATATATATATATATATATATATATATATATATATATATATATATAGAGGATATTTTTTTCAGATATACTGAGAAAACATCATCAGAATTCGTTAACTAGTTCTCGTAATCATTTAAAATCATCCGAAGTGCGACAAGATGATAGAATATGAGAGTCGACAATCTACATGACTCCTTATATTAGTCATTTGATAAATTCCAAAACAATGACGACATTACTAAGGATCAGTGATGTCCGTCCAGGTTATGAATAAGGCAAAATTTCATAACCCGATTTTCCTCTTCACTATTATTAGTAACTAACTATTGTATATGAATTGGTCACCTGTCATATTCTAACCTAGTTTAATAAATTCATTAATCATACTCTTTCCGGTTAACACACAACAATGTATCATGCCATATTTAAACTTCATAATTAAAAATGTTTAACATATTGTAGTATAAAATACAAGTCTGTTCTATTACTTACTTCTATAACCTTATATTTAACAATAAATTTCACAGGGCAATCCGCAGAGAATAGTCAAAATCCATTCTGTTTGAAATGTCGACAAGCCAATGGAGTTTGTTATCATTATTCTTCTACTTCTCATTTATTGAATCCAACAGAAATTAAACAGTATAAACGTTATGAATATAAAAATAGTCATTTAATTCCTTTCAACAGTCATGTAGATGTAATGTTTAAAGAAATTTCGAAATATTCTGAAGAGTAAGTTTAATTTTATTTAATTAAAAAAACAACTTGTCTCATTTTTATTAACTTGATTAGTGTAATGAAAATGGAAAGATTATCATATTGTTCTGATGTCATTCAGTTTTTCATCAAACTACTTAAGTTTTTATTCATTGTCTAATGTTTTCATAATTATTCGATACAATTAAATGGACGGTTGTTTTTGTGAATCTATTTTGTAGAGTAATTTGAATATAAGTTAATATCTTGAAATATATAAGTTCATACATAGCATCTTAACTTACGATTTATACGGAATATTGCATCCGAATAAACACACGACTAGAGAAAATGAAATAAACTGTGTTCATAGAGATAATCATTTCATTTTCCTGTGATCACTAGATGGATCACTAGACAGATCTGATATACCAGATAATGATTATTAAGTTGTTAATTATTTTGTGTCCTATAAATCAGTAGACTTAATACATTTACATTCATAATAAATGTATGAAAGGTCATTTGAATAAATACTCCTTTCATATTCATTATCAAAAAAGAACACTTAGAAAAATTATTATTTTTTGGAGTCTTCCATTGAGTTATGCAAAAACATTTGATATCGTCAATCAATCATTGTTAGATCACCACTGGAAACCTGGAAGCACGTGATGGCCGTTTCTTCCAAGTATGGGACTCATCAGCAATGCGAATCCACGACTCCTGCTCCCCACAGGATTCGAACCCTGGGTCGTCGGTACTGTGCGCTAACGACTAACCATCGGACCACTGGGTCGGCATCCAACGGTGTTAATGTCTAACTCTGATTGATCTAGGGATTTTGCGTGACCCCACCCATTTGTCTTTGGTAGTTACTACCAACACCCGACAGGGTTGAACTCCGTTGGTCACGTCTTCTCAACTAGAACTCCGAGAAGTTCCTCACGAAGCTAGTCACTAGTGAGCACTGTTACGATATTTCGGGGCAGAGTTTTGGAGGTTTGTGTTTTTACACATTTGAAATCATCAACCAATCATTGTTAGACCACTATTAGAAACCTGGAAGCAATGGACGGCCGTTTCCTCCTGGTATGGAACTCATCAGCAGTGCGCATTCACCCTCCAAAACTCTGCCCCGAAATTATGCAAAAACGTTGCATTTCTGCTTATCATCAAACAACATGCTACATTGTTTGTTATTTTTCGTGTCTTTTAGTGGAGAGACGTATGGATGCAGTTGTCCACATAATACTGGCATGTTAGCTTCATTTTCAACTAGTGATTTTGAAGAAAATGTAAATCAAACTCATTTACAAGAACATCATATTTCTATGCCATTCAACAAACTTGATGACAATATGTCATTGTCAACATATCAGATTGTACAAAAACAATTTCCTCAGTGGTATTTTTGTAAAGCAATGATGGGTAAGTCAGTTAGCAGAGTTTACTGAGTAATAAATTGCTTTTTTTCAAATTGAGTTATCTGTTTCCTATGTGTTACACGAAAAGGTTAATGTTTTGAACATATTTATTAAACTTGCATTTGTGCAGTATTTGTTCCGAACGATCTCAGCATTTTGATTGTATGAGGTAGTTGGCTATTCAACTTGAATTGTTTAATTGTCTACATAAATTCAATAGTAATTTGAGTGTTTCAAAAGTTTACTCTTATGAACTGTACTTAACTTAAGTGTGTACGTAAGTGTATTTCGCAATTTTGGATATTCAACCATAGGCGAACGAAACACGTCAACTAAGAAGAAAAGATGTTGGTCGGTTACTAGCTTTCAATAATACATGTCTTAGAAACCTTGCTTATATATTCTCGGACTGGTTAATGAAGTAATGAATCTTCATCAGCTGTGTTTGGGACATGCGTTACGCATGCCCCATTACTGCCTACCTCAGTGAGTGATGCGGTCTGGTCTAGAATTAGGTTGTAAGAAAGCTAGTAGTGGCCTGATCACATTATACTACCAGTCCATGAAGTCGTCAACAATAAGACTGGACCATGTTGTTAAATGTGAACTACCTGGTTGAAGTCCGCGCAATCACTGTAAACAGTGGCTATTGAAACTCTCAATGACATGGCTCAGATTAATTTGCAATGGCACATGTACATCCATTGTTTGTCTTCCCCTAAAGTGTATAATTTATTGCATTGATTTATATCTTCTTAAATAGTAACCTAGTTCTCTGATCTTTTCTATTACCACTGATACTTTTATTACCTCTGCTGTTCAGGGATTCGGCCTGACAGTTATACATATCTGCGTTAACGAGTTATAACAACTGCACAAGACAATGATATTTGAGTTCATTTTTTTCACATAGATAATGTTGTACATGGAGTAATGATTTAATGACTTCAGGATTATTTGTTCACCGAGTACTGTATTATGTATCAAGTGTAAGCTTCACAGACGGTGTCTGCCTACTTTAGAATTCTGGCATTTGTTCTGTTTCGCGAAAAAATATTCTCGACAGGTTTCTATGGAGTTGTTTTCCTTGACAAAATACTACTTATGATGTTCTTACAATACCCAAAAAGGACCCATTTGATTTGAATGAGGAAAAATGTCTTTAGTTTCACCAAACAAAGATGTCAACTAACCTTTGAATGTTACTTCTCAATATGATTTAAAAAAAATTGAAAATGGACACAAAATTAGATATTTTTCTTTGACATTTATTGTACTTTGTTGTCAATATGAAATAAATTAAGGGGGAATATGTGTTTTAGCTTACAATTTTTAAAAATTTTCAACATTGCTTACTGACCGCCAAAATGTTGATATCATATAATTTTAAAATTGGGTGTAACATATCCCATTTGATAGAGATAAATTTTTAAAAAAAATATTAGAAACTGTACATTAAGTTCATATTGACAAATATCTTTAATTATAAGCTTCCTTAGAAGCTCCATATAAAAATTTTACATAATGATAGACTGAACGAGTTTGTATTTGTTTACTAAACAACTGTATTCCTATTATTGATGTACATTAGTCAGAAAGAACACAATCTCATTCACATTAGTCAGTAAAGTTATTTTAGTTATGGAACAGGAAGATCAGTGGCTACTTCAAAGAACTGCATTTGTTTAATTCTGCATAATGTACAATTTTCTAAAAATACCTATTTTGAAATCAATACCCATCAATTCCAAATATTCCAAACTCTCTGAGTAAATCATCGTTAAACTGTACATTCGTATCACCTCATACTATAGTTAAAATTTCTGTCAATAAATATCTTCATTTGTATAGATGACAATTTACTCTAAATAAATTGATTTTCAGGATAATTTTTTTCTTCAAAATTAAGTGAAGTAGATCTTGAATCATTAAACCTAAACACAAATATTTATGTAAAATAGAAATGCTTTGAACTTAAATTCATGTTGGTCGCAATGAAATTACATTCAAGGAATTGTAATCATGAAAGCTCTTGTGTAATTTACATTTTATTGTGTGTTGTTTTGCATCGGCAATTAAATATTCTTTCTTCGCAATGAAAATAGATCGAATCAAATCATGATTATTTGAATTGAGTTATTTTTAAGCTACTAATTAAAATTGTACCGGTTTTTTTGATTTTTTTGTCTCAAAGATTATTATCTAAATGTTATTGTTGTGATTTTATTTTGTTTCCAGTTTACTTTGTAAAATATATGGTACTAATTCATGTGATTTTACCTTATTGACTTACTTTTAGTTGATCTATGGGAATATTGTAATAATATTGATTTATTATGTCGAACTAAAAATGCTCATTGTGTCCAATCGGACAATCAATCTGAATTGATTCGATTTTCATGTCAATGTAAACCGGGCTATTTGGCTGTTTATCAAAATCATTTAAATTATTATGAATGTTGTAAGTGAATTGTGTCCATGCTGTTTTCTTCTATGAAAACAATATAATTTTGTTTTTGAGATGCATTTGTAAGCGTAAAGCACAATGTTAGTTATGAATAGACAGTTATTGATTATTCTTTTCTAAATGCCAAAATACATTTATAAGTTGTTAGTGTAAAAAAGATGCTTTGAAACTATTACTCTTTATTTCATTTCATAATGAATTAAAGATTGAAACTGTACAAGTGACTAGTTTAGTAATGAGGAATGAGTGAGATCAATTCATTTAATTTTGGAAAATGTAACTCAAATTTATTAAAAATTTCCATGATTTTCATCATTCGCAAACAGTATACCATGACTTCATAATCACAATGATAATCAAGGAAACAAGGAAAATTACAAGTTTTCTCCAAGAAATAAACAATGTAGGATAAAGCAAGTATAAAATTAACAATTCTATACTTGTGAGTCACACAAACACTTTACAAACCATCATGAAAACATAATGACACCTGTATTCTATGTGTCGTACGAACGTCATTTACTTCTGTAGAAAGGATAGACATTCATGGTATAGTGGATAATTTATTACTCACAATTAAAATTGTCAACATCCCTTATGTCTAAACAATCTACTAATTCAGAATGTGTATGAGCAACAATTTCTATCTCGTTTAGAAATGATCGTGAAAACAAATTTCACCGATGTCCTATAAAGTCCAACGATTACCATGAAGTTATCATTACTAATAATAGATTAATTCAATCATATTAACATAACTGTATCAAGATCCGGTTATAAATATCACCTTTTATATAAAATGTAATCAACAAATCATATTCATTGTTGAGGGAACCTCATTTAGCAGCGAACAATAAGGGAACAGTTTTATTCGACATTTATATTAAACATTACATTTTAGTTTGACTACCCATGTTAATTTTTAAAAACGATCTTTTTAACCAGTACCTAAACAAGGCAGAAAATATTGATGTTTAGCAATGTTGCAAGGTGTATAATTTATTCGATTGGGGTTATGGAGATTAGTGTTTGTTGCACATTGAAAATAACTTCATGACATCATTCTACAACCGCTAAACTGTTTGTTCGCTTGGTTTGGCAACTGATGGAGACAGAGTAAGCTTTGACGAATGTGGGGGCGAAAATCATCAAACATTGAGAAGCTCTTATTCGAAAGCACCATCACTTGGTCATTTACTGCCGTCAATCATTTTGAAGTGGAAGAAGAGTCTAAGGGCACCTGAATGTTATCGTTTGCAATCACTTGCCATACTCATGCACAAAGTGATAGTGAACAAATTATGGAATGAGGCTATTTATTGATTTTTTTAATCACACACTAAACAACGTTGGTGAATATCCTTGCGGTTTGCCCTGTTCAAGCATTGGTTAACATGATTGTTTGTCAAAAATGAACACTGATGTGTAATAACTGGTCACAAAAAACAGATAGGCGAATGCAAAACTGATTGTTTATACAAACTAGTAAAAAACATTTATCTTCTTCATTAAAAAGTAAATGGTCATTTGGTGGAAATTGACAAAATAATTTGTCTTTCTATAGTTCTAATATTTAACAGTAGGAGAATGATATCAAAGTAGAAATTTATAGAAACTGGAAAAGAAAAAATACTTATGCATATTGTCAATTATTAATCAAGAAAAAATATAATATTCATTTATGAAAAAATACGCAATTAATTTGTAATTCAGTAGTAAATGACAGTGAAAGTTAGCCGAAAACATAATTTATTGTTAAGACTTCAAATCGTTGCAATGATGATATTTGGACCAAGATTATTTTTGATAAGTTTATGTGTATATACTGAGATAAATGTCTAAATATGGCTATTTGACTGGAAGTATGTTCTAGAACAGATGGATATGATTTTAAAAAAAGAATGAAGCATGGTTGCATGTACAGCTTATTAGTTAATTGGACTAAATAGTTTATTTGATATCTAATTAGGCTTTTAAATAGACATTCACTATATTCAAGTCTGAGTGTGAATAGTGAGTACTGCAATGCTTCAAATGCTACCATCTGACAAGTTCTAAATTGGATGCAAAACCTGTCCTTATTCCACTCCCAACCATAATCCGTCTATTCAATAAAACAATTACTAACTAACATATTTGGATGCTGTATAATTTATGAGGTATTTTACTGTTGTTAAAGTAGTTGAAGCATCAGTATTCTTTATGACATAGTTTAGTAAGGAGTAATTTTATCCGTAGCTTCAAATTAATGTCTTCGTTCATGACATTGAGACCTCAAATT
This sequence comes from Schistosoma turkestanicum, assembly GCA_944470395.2. Taxonomy (NCBI): domain Eukaryota; kingdom Metazoa; phylum Platyhelminthes; class Trematoda; order Strigeidida; family Schistosomatidae; genus Schistosoma; species Schistosoma turkestanicum. The sequence continues at coordinate 11,185,759 of OX103976.1, read as the reverse complement.
CGAAAATGTGTAGTTAAATTCAAAGATTAATGATAAGGTTTTATTTGATATTGGGAATAAAAAGTACTTTATAGATGATTTATATACAATCCAATTATTAATATAATTTGTATAATTTTACTCGGTATTATTTAACGTCAATAAGTCAATAAATAATTATGTGAATACGTATTTGCAATATTCCAAATATAAATGAACCATTGTTCAACCACTATCAGGAATCTGGAAGCACTGGACCGCTGTGCCGGCATCCGGATGTGTTAACACCTAACTCTGATCCATTTGGGGACTTCGTGCAACCTCACCCATTTGTCTTCGTTAGTTACTGCCTTCATCTATCTGGGTTGAATTCCACTAGCCACGTCCAGAGGTTAGGCGTTCGCGCACTAGACCGAAAGTCCTTTGTCCAAATCCTGAAAGTAGCTGGAGTCGTGGATGCGCACAACTAATTATTTCTATACCAGGACGAAAGGACTTTATATGACTTAGTTGATTCTGTCGTACGAATAATTGATATCTAAAATAATTTATTAACTACTAACTATTGACTGGATTATTTAATGGGTGATTTTTAATGTACGTGCGTCTTATCATATTAGTGGCTTATTTATCAAACCGGTGAATATGAATATCCAGAACTAAATGCACTGACGACGTATAAATGTGAAAACAAGTCGAGTTACAGTTTATTGATTTGTATGAATGTTGGGAAACAGAGCTTGATTAGCTCGGTGATCAAGACCTGTTATTGCTTCGATAGTTACAGGTGTTACCAAATAGGATACTTAACTAAAGTAATAATATATCATTTTGCTATCGAATTTTTAAGATTTGTGGGTAGTCAATAAGGCTAACATAAGATTTGGTAGTATAACGAAATTTTTATTCACATTGAGCTACGTATTTGTCCAGAACACTTCAGATAGTTTCACTGATATGTCTTAATGGAACGAATTCAATGTTAATTCGCCCAAATATACTTAGTTTCAAAATAGCTTCCTAATTTGTTAATTATTGGCGAACAGTAAGTTCCGGAATACCTGTTTCATTCTATTTAAGAGTCATCAACTAGACATTTACGCTCCTCAGTGTTGATTGTTTCGTCCATAAAAATGATTGATAATGTATGATAAAAACGCCTTACTTCCTTACAAAAATATTAACCCTTGGAAGTAGAGTTGATGATTTATTTCAATATGAAATATATAAATATATATATATATATATATATATATATATATATATATATCTAATGCTAATTTTTTTCTAAAATCAATTTTAGTTCGTCAACTCGAAGCGAATCATTCCAGCTGTTCATCATGTATTCATTCAAATGGAAAATGTTATACAATGAATGAACAAGCCATTGAATCAACGATCGGTTGTTTATGCCCAAATAATCTTCAATCAATAATAACATCTTCATTACAGTCTAGCTCAATACAGCATACAAATAAAATTATTGCTACTACTACTACTAATAATAATATTAATAATAATCAGATCATAAGTAACAATATTAATATTAATAATAATAACAACAATGATAATATTAATATTTTGCAGAATAATTATAAATCTATGCTGTCACAAACAACTACAACAACTGCCATGGAATATGAAACATGCGGAGAAAATTTAGGTAATTGTGTATAACTAACACTTCACGCATTCTCTCTCTCTCTCCCTATATATATATATATATATTATTATACAGTCATATGAGAATATCTATCCATCGGTGGATAAACAAGCTTAACTGTCATCTAATCGAAAACAACTAATCATTAATTTCAATGAATAACTCTGTTCGAAATTGAATTTATTTTCTTTCTTGACAAGTAAACACCTGTACTGAATCATAATTATATTAGGCTAATAGAAAATTGTATAAATAATTTGAGAAAGAGAATATATGTATGAATGTATATGGATTGAAGATAAATAAATATTGAGTAGAATTGTGAAATAAAGCGTGCTATATAAGATGTTAACCTATGAGACTAGTCAACACTACTTCAGTGAATAATTTATAATCAAGAAGTAATTGTTTTTATTCTGAAACTAATTAGAGGTTCACAACCATTAATTCGTATGGCTGAAAAACCTACAACATCATAAATCCTACAGTGAGTACAATGCATTCTAAATTGTAAAACTTTTGGTGGCTTAGTTAAATTTTAAATATGGTTCACAACCGTTTTTGGGGATGTTAGATCCCCAGAACTCGCTTGATACATGTCTTTACTTTGGATTTTATTCATAGGCTGATAAGTTGACCTTGAGACCACATTTTCCAACAGGAAAGGCCTTGGCTGTGATTAGTTACTGTGTTATTTTAGTATGCTATTTTTGTGACTGTCCCAAGGACGCCTCTATGGTGTGTAAATAAACGCGATTTGTATGCTTGAATTCATTGTGTGCTGACTGGCTGTTTGTAGAATACACTTTCTACTCTATATCAAGACTTTCCGTTAGTACTTTTAGGTTGTTTCGTTCTCGTTATTCGCCTTAGGTGAACCAGTAATAGTTTTAAGCATACCTAGTTACGAGTGTTACAACTTTAGTGCCCGCGATCTAACTCCAATTCGGAGGAATAATCGAGTATTGGATGAAATGAATCTTCCCTTCGATTTCCGTATATCTTACTTAGGCGAACGTCGCATATGCGACAGTGGTAATTAAAAGCCAAATACAGTTTTGCAGATGAATTTATTTCATTTAAACAAACAGACATGAGTTTGAAAATCTTACAGGTAAGAGTAAGCGAATTGGAGGAGAGTAAGCCAACTCAGTGCGATGAAGCATTACAAACTATTTATAGTCAAACAATAATTGGCTCATTATGTGATAAGCTAAGTAAATTATGCACCTACGCACTCAAAGAAATAAAACCAAGGTTGTAGTCACGTAGATGACAAGTTAAAAAATGTGTGAATAACTTTTGAAGAGTGGATTAATTAATTTGCCTGAAGGCCGAGACAAGCCATATGGGCTAACATGATGGGATACACACTACAAACTGTAACTCATTAGTTTACAATTACCTGTTTAATTGGTTCATTGATGTAACTCTATAAGATGTTTACTCTAAAATAAGTCTTTAGCATTCGTAATAATAAATTTTTAGATAACATTTCGTACTCTCACTGTATCTTGCATCGAAAAATGTCATAATCAGATAACGAATTATAAGTTATTCATTAGTATAAAATAATATTTTGAGTTTTACTATTGAATGCCTTTAACCAAAGTACCAAATGAACGTCATATAAATCATTGCTTGGTGATCAATTACTTGCAAGCATCTTAGTCCAGAAAATGAGATTATTCATATATCAAATACTTTACTGCTAATATGCTGACATGTTTTGAAACTTTAAAAGAGCATAAGTTATCTTATGATTATCGGTACACTTGGTTTTCAATAACCAAGTGACACTTTGTGAACAATCTCCAGTCAGTTAAAATGTCATTATAGTATTGTAGAGATTGTTTAGTTTCAGCGAGTTCATGAACTAATCAATGTCAGACCACCATTAGAAATCTGGAAACACTTGACAACCGATTTGTCCTAGAATAGGGCTCATAAGTAGTGCTCATCCACTAGGCCGCATACAGGAACTGGACCCAGCACCTTTGTTCTCGTGCGACAGTGCTTAATCACCAGACCACTGAGCCAGCATCGTACATTGTTATTGTCTAAATATATTCACTTCTAAGCTCCAGTGGTGATTCTCATAGTTCTATTGTAAAGTCATAAACATCGGATCTCAGATAGGTAGTGTTTGAGGAAGATTTTTTTCACAGACTTTGGAAATAGCTGCACAATCAGGTTAACCTGCTCAGTAGTACAAAAGTTAAACGCGCTACCGGGAAAAAGGATATTCATTCTTGAAAAGCTTCATACTAAGACTGAACAGCTGTCCAATGCTTCCAGCTTTTCAATGCTTGTCTCCTCAATAGGATATGTCCATAATATTAACAATGAAAAAAATAGTCTAATTAACTTATTTTTGAATATATATGAAATTGGTTTCAATTAACAAGTAGTTCAAATTCCATCAAAAGTTCATTTATCAGTTGGGTAGATTACAATAAAAGTCATTTTTATTTGAAACAATAGGCTGAGTTTAACTTGTTCTACAGTATGAACTAGTCATTACTTTGAATATATATCTTCTAAAAACATTTTTATCAAATTAAAAGGAAACGGCGAGTAGTATATCAAATTTTTATTAATCACTTATTGTCATTGTTGCATCCTAGATTCCACCACTAACCAAAATACATCACTGCCAATAATGCTCTTAACCTGATGGCACTATCAAGGCAGTCCGTACAGGATAAAAATATGCCGGAGACATTGATCGGGAGATTCAGACCATCAATACAAATGTGCTAAATAAGATTCATCAAATTTCACACTTGAATATCAACAACGAAGTAACTGAAACTCTTGCTAATGAAATTGAACAAGCTTTTATTTATGCAATCTTTTCGGTTTCGTCACATGTAATTTGTTTCTGTTACATTTTTTTTCTCTAGTTCATGTATTCTGTCAACGACATTTATTGGAAATCTGCTTTTTACCAATCAATCAATCGCCATATGAAAATTTAGCAGAAAATTTACAATTACATCGTACAATAGCATTTATTACAAATTTAACAGTTTATCGAAAATTTATGGATACTTGTACATTGGACATAAAAAATCATGGTGTACAACATAAACAATGGAATCGTACACTATTGAAGTATGATAAGTCACAACAGATTTGGTGTAAAACCATTGACTGGAGACAAGAAATAACAAATATACCATGTGGTATTACTGTTACTGAATATATGGTAAGAAATGTTAGCCGTTCAAATTTATTATATTTTAGCCAAGTGTTTTTTGTTGTTGTAAATGTTTTCTGTTCCAGTTAATTGTAAAAGTTATCAAGATATTTATCAGATGATTTCAAGCATTCTAAAGGACATTTTGCGTGACCAACAGTTCCTTGTTGATTGTCACTCTTAACCTCAAGGTATGAGCTATATGAGGAACCTAATGCTCCTTAAAGAAATCTGTACCAACTCAGTAAGCTTATTAATTTGAGATATCACAGCTGAGTTGTATGGTTCACGATTAATCTCCTGTGAGACTAAGATGATAGTTATAGATAACTGATTATCAAGGACCAGACAGAAATGATGTTAGTCACTACTCACAGATAAATCGATTGCCCGTGATTTAGGATTAAGGAGACATCATGATAATATTTTCTGAAAATGAATTAAAGTATGGTTTAAATTATTTTCACTGGTTAGCATTTTTTTAACAAGGCTACTAACACTATGCAGATGTTAAGCAAAACAAGTACATCATTTTTACAATTGGAAATATCTGAGGCTATAAGAACCAACTCTTGGCCAAAAGCAAAGTCCTAATTTTGAATATAAACATTAAGACCGGCTGTTGTACGAAGCCAAAACTTGGCGAACTGCTGAAAGCATCATCTAAGAGCTACAGGTGTTTATAAACAATAATCTACGCAAGATATTAAGGATTTGTTGGTTAGACACTGTAAGCAACAACCTACTATGGCAGAGAATAAGTCAACTTCCAGTTGAGGGAAAAATTAATAAAGAGAGCTGGAAGGGAATAGTGTGCGTATGGAAATAAAAACTGCATCAAGCTCCAAGCCCTAACTTGGAATTCACAAGGCCAAAATGAACGAGGTAGAATGAGGAACACATTACACCGAGAATTAGAAGTAGACATGAAAAGAATCAATAACACCTGGGGGGGGAACTCAAAGGATGGTGGAAGACAGAGTTGCTGATCGGCAGCCCATATTCCACGAGAACTAATCGGTGTAAGGTATTAAGTATTTGGAAGAATGAGAATTATGAACTCATAAAAATACTATGACAGTCAAGTGGTAGGCTCCATGCAGAGGCACAAGTAAACATTCATCATTCCATTGGTTACTGTTCTTCAATAAATAAGAAAAATGTAATTATTTGCAGGCATTTCATATTATTCAGTAAGCATTATATTCTTAACACTATTTTCCATAAAATGATTAGTTAAAAATTATCGAAATAAAAAAGTAGTTTAACTAACTGATTACTAATTCGATCATTTATGAAATAATAAAATATGATTTTCGAATTTTAGTTAATTAAATTTCATAAATGTAATCTGTGTTTTGTTCTCTTTTGCTCTCAATTAATCTTATTTGCATAGATAATAAGTAAATTATTTTAATTGAGTAATTTGTCAATATTAACAAAAAAAAATATTCATAAATATGTGTTAATTCATGCAGTCATTGAAGTAAAAGCACATGACTATTTGCTGCATTTTTTTAAATTCGAAAACTGATAAACAAATGATTTTTCGTTTTGATCATGAATCAATGATTTTTAGACCAACATTAGGAACCTGGAAGCTCCGAACGACCTATTCGTCTTGATATGAGACTCACCAACTGTGCGCAACGACGACTCCCGGTACTCACTGAAATCTAACAAAGGGACCTTCGGTATCTCGCACGAACGCCTAACCTCTTGACCAGTGAGCTGACATCCAATGGTCTTAATGTCTACGTGTGATCGATCTACGTATTTTTCGCAAAATCTCAACGTAAAACAACAATCTGCGAAATAGCATACGAATATCATACAATGTGCTCACTGGTGACTAGCTTCATGAAGAACTCCTCGGAATTCTGGTGACATGCCGAGTTTAACCCTATCGTCTGTGAGCAGTAACTGCTAAAGACAACGGATCAGGTTGAGCGAAATCCTTACATTGATCAAAGTTAGATATTGACACCAGTGTATTCCAGCACAGTCGTCTGTAAATTAAACGTTCACGCGCTAGACCGACGATACTGGTTCGATTCACGTGCGCGAGGGTCGTGAAAGTGCACTGCTGAAGAGTTCCATATCAGGACGAACCGATTATCCAGAGATTCCATGCTTCAAATGGTGATCCAACAATAACTGATTCATGATTTTGATAGGAAACCAAAATTTCCATAAGATTATAAAGAAATAGTATTCTGTCTTACATAGCTGAATATGCTGAATAACAGTGTGAGGTGCTACATCTTTCATAAAGATCGTTTGAAAACTGATTATTATAGCTTCAATCTGTAAAAGAAACAAATAATTCCTTCATGGTCACTGAAGAACATTATCAATCAAGATATATAGGTCAAGGATATTCGTACAAACTACTTCGAACTTCTGAGCATAGTGTATATGATGTCAAGTTAATTAGAATAATGGTAACAATGCAATTTAATGAACAATATTTGATGACCACTATAAGATTAGAAATGGGTAACCCTTTGTCATTACTCACTGACGAAACATTGATAGAATAAATGAAATTTTAGAAGAGTTTATTGCTTCGAAATTTATTGATTCTGTTTTGAATGACACATTATTAATATTTAAATCTAAATTCTTGTCAATATATTTGAATGATATTAATTAAATATTAGAAAATTATCATTCTAGAATGTAAATAATTTATTTAGTGATGTAAATGATAGCAATTTTTTGAATATCACTGACAAACATTCAAATATGATGATGACTACAGACATTAAACATACTGAATACAATCGAAAATGATCGACCAATTATTGTGGATGAATTGAAATCAGACATTAAATATCGTTGGATGCCAATTCAGTGGTTTATAAGTGAAGAACCATGTGTCAGAATGAAGGTTCAATTCCCTCTCGCCAGGTGATGGATGCTCACTGTATAAAAGTCCCATAGTGAGACGAAATAAACGTGTATTGTTCCAGGTTTTCGATGGTGGTTAAATCTGTGTGCATCTATGACTTCGGTGAAATCAAGCGTCCATTGAGGTTTCACCTAAATCCTGATTGTCTGTAATGTTGCTTCACTTACCTGGAAACCCGATATTTTCCATCTAACATTTGTGTACTCTCTGTGTGTTTACTGGTGCTTTTTGTTTAAAATGAAATGAGATGACATGAGAAAATGAACAAATCAACGAGTTTCTTGGGTTTATACTTTAAAAATGGGGCTCCATTCCTTGAACTGAGTGATTTATACAGAAAGCTCTTATTGCTTTGCTGAGTAACATCATTAGAATATAATTTAAATTGAAGTGAGATGTTAGAATTGATCTAACGACTTGTTCTGTCTAGCACGATCATGATTTGTTTTTTTTGACTCTTACTCTTTTCATTTGACTCAATTCTTTACTACCCTCTTCCCCAAGATGTACAACTTGTTAAACTTCATATCTACAGTCAACTTCATATGAAATCGATGATCACATAAAAATAATTCATAGTCAGAATGTACCAAAGAACTGTTTAGCATCAACAAGCGACTATAGGGCCGAGTATACCTAGGATGTTCGTATCTCTTGACTAACAATCTATCTTCACATTGATTTCATAAACATTTATTCACTATTGTCAAAATCAATAGCTTCCACTGGCGAAACTGATTACACTAAATGATCTTATATTGAAAATTATTTAATTGGAAGACAGCTGCAATATGTGACTTCTTAATAAGCATATTCTTACAAAATTAATCAAATCTTACAAACTTACATAACCCTAATATTTATACAATATTTTATTCACACATAATGTAAACAATTTGATTTGAAAGTAAATTTACAATTGTTCAATACTTCATTGGAATACTTTAATAGTTTCCTTGTTTTAATGTAACAGTTTCAAAAAAGTATACTGACTTAACGTTAAAGAATTAAGTATTTTATTATAAACGGTATAAAGATTTAAATTTTTCAGAGGATAGAGAGCTGGTGTTTATTTATTTAGTTTTTCGATATGCAGAAAATACAATTAGAATTAGACTTGTTATGATGCATATCTTTCTCATCGTTCCCAGTTAAAGTACGATAACATCTGAACATTGATTAGTTTTTATTATCTCATTAGTTGGTGAAAACAATTGTAGTGTTACGTTGAATGGTTTATTTATTTCAGTCAATAAACTATCGGGCTACAAATTTGTTACGCGATATTGCTATTTTTGAATACCTAATTCAACATTTAAACCCGGATCTTCTGCTAGGCTTATAACTAAATTCGTATTATTACATGACAAAATGCATTGGATGTTATTGTTTACTGGTGATATGTTTTCTATAATGAAACAATATTATAATAATCAGTTTTTTGATGTGGTCGGATTTTTGTTTTACGTCGTATGATTGATTTTTGATAGGTGTAGGCTATGCGAATGAGTTCTCGTTGATATTTAACAGAAAATGTTGTCTACAACCCTAAAAAATTCACATTTATTCAAAACCAGTGAACAATAATCTCAAGTAGCTTTAAGGAAACCTAGCACCATATTAGTTATAGGCAAATACTACTGAGAAACTGGAAACCCAGCCATAAGACACTCAACCTAAGTTGTTACGTTGTATTATTAAATGGAGATGAATGTGATTGTTGAAGTGGATAATATGGATTTCAAAAACTTGCATACTGTAAATAAGCTTTTTATGTATGGAATAAGTAGTAAACTTTATATTGATTTCTTTTACAAGTAGGCAAATAGTTAGTTTTTTGCTGCATTCCATCGTAATAGAGAATCTAAATACAACTTGAATTAGCAGGCCTGACTTTTACAGTGGATGAGATATGTCCTTTGCTAAATACTGGTGAGTGATAACTATTAATAAAAGTAGTTTACTGAGTGAACTTTTTATTTAGGTAACCAGTGAAAACCAAGGAGCACTGGAAGGCAAGGAAACGTTTAGCGTTTTGTATCAGTGAGATCCACCTGGAAACGAAACAAACACCTTCGGTCTTACAGTGAGCAATTAACCTTTGAGCGGATATTTAGTGGTGCATATGTCTAAATTCGATAAAATCGTGACCATGTTCTACTGTCTTTTAGTAATATTAATAGATAACAGTGCTACATTCGATATAGTTTAAGTTCACTAAAACCGGCTTCTCTGTTGTAATCGCTTTCAAAATTAGTCCCTAAGGAGCACAAGATTTTAATTGTTATCAAGAGAGTATGGGAAGATTGGTGAATGTTCATAATTTACATGATAGACTGAGTTGAACAATCACAGAATTCCAAGAATCATTAATGAACTGTTTAGTCTTGGTTCAGATTTGCTTACGATTGCACATCTAGGACCCATCTATAATATAAAATAAGAAAATTCAACAATTTTCATCAATTCTCCACATTAGTATTATATATATATATATATATATATATATATATATATATATATATATATATATATATATATATATATATATATATATATATATATATATACACATAGGTATTAACATTTTGTCCAGTAGTGTATACGACCACTTGTTATATTAGTATTCGTAATAAACACATTCATATTTTTTTTCCCTTTTTATAGACTGGAGACTTGTATACAGGTTATTTGGCTATAGTCACAAATGAAGAATATCGTAATCATGAAATTGATCTTTTGTTTCAATTTACTTGCAAAACAAATAATGATGTGCCTCACAGAGTACCTGGACAAGTTTTTGAAAGGTAAGCATACAATTCTAATGTATATGAATATATCACACACTTATGAACTGTTGATTAAATAAATTACCTTACAACTTAGATTGACTGTGTGTCTTAGTATGTGTCAGTCTGAACGTACACCGCCATGGTATGTGGATTTCTGAACCTCGTGGTATGCAGCTAACTTTCGTTCAACTTACAGTTGAGCAGTATCGTGAATTCATTGTAAGTAAGAGCATATGGAACAGAATAACGAATTGTTAATCTGAAGGCTGAGTACACATTGTGGGACCTCATCATTCTTGATTTAATCTTCGACGGCGCCACAGGGAAATATTGTACAACACTGGAGTAGCTGTTATAAATTACAAATAAGAAGGCTATAATATTTTTTTGTTCTTTAAAAGTTTAAAATAAAATGATTTACAAATTCTGAGTGCTATTTTAGTTCCTTTTTATTTATAGCGTCATAACTTATTAATATTCTTTATAATGGATAATTTAGACATAATTAATGTGTTGTTCACTAGTCTCAATTTTCTCTTTTGATGTTTCTTGCTTTGTTAAAATTTTTTAGCGCATTTATTTCGAAATTTTTTACTGAAATTAATCTATAAACTCTATGCTGACTGAAATTCACTCAATGCATAATTCAAGTCCGTTTACTGCCTTAAAACAAACTCATAAAACTAACCGGAAGCAAATAAAAAAAAATAGTCCAATGACGGAATTCGTTAAAAAGTGATACCTATTCAGAAAAACAAAAACCGACAATATTAAAAAATATACACTTGGTAAATAGAAAAAATATATATATATCTATATATGTATATGTATAGCCGATGATGGTGTCTCGTGTACTATTCACCTAGAATGTCTTTTTATGTACTTTTATCATACTTTCCCAATTCATTCATTCATTCATTCGGTTGAAATAGTTTCATGTCAAATAAAAGTGTATGAAAACACTGGAATGAATAGTAAATCTAACGTTTGTTCTATCTGTCTGGTTATCTAACTGCTGGTTGTTGTTTGTCCTATTTCCTCCTCCTCCTCCTCCCCTTTTTTTATGATGACCAAATAAAACTACACAAAAATTGTCCTTTTTTTATTAAAGAGAAAAAAATATTTTCCGGAATTTAAATCAGTGGTAGACGTGACATGGTCAGTTTTACTGGGTACGTCTTAGAGACATAAGCGCACACATTGATATCCTTTAACATAAACAGTAATATATATATATATATATATATACTATCATATAGAATAGTCAAACGTGGTAGTATTCAATAACTTGACATTATCAACTAATGATTTTACCGTTTACAATAAAAACGTAAAAGAAAAACTTTGGTTTAAAAATAGTCTCAAACATATATATATATATATATATATGCATACATAGTACGAAAAATGCTACTTATTGCATTACATAGTTTGTACAGTATACTTTAATAAGTTGTAAATTATTTATTATGATTGTCTTATGATCATTCAGTAAATGGTATCATTTCATCCATTGATATAGAATATAAATCTTACATTTAGATATGAATTGTATTGTACTGAATCAATTCATGTTTTGGTTTACATTTTGAAAAATAGTGATTTTAATGCATGAATGAATAAGTGAAATTTTTTTAAACAACCATAATTATTGAGGTGTTATTTTCAATATGAAATCTTTTAAAGAAATAATCAATAAGAAAATACATATTGGTCATTGTACAATTTATTAAAGAAATGCATAACTAGGTTTTTTTTCATCTGTTTTCAATTAGCCTTGAACATTGATCAAGTGTTCAGTTATCAACAACAATTGATCACATTGATCTCATTGTAAATTGTTTATGTTTGAATAACTCTCAGTAAATTTATTACAACGTATCTGCACATCACTGAAGCATTTCATTTATCAATAATGAATTTTACAGTAGTGTGTGTTTCTTAAGTGTATCATTTTAGGGATATTACAAAGAGTCCTGTTAGATAGACCTCTAGCCGCTAAAATGGACGATAATCACATAATATGTCCAGTTCATTGAAGTTATAAATGAATGAGAACTTAGTAGTCAAAAGGTCGTTGCTAAACCTACAAGTCCAAAGTTTAATCTCTGGTGAGGTCTTAGCTGGAAGTGTTGTAATAGGACCACCGGTCGAGGTCAGTTTATAATGCGACATAAAATGACGACTCTTAATTAACTCTACTATGATTTCATATAGAGCAGATTGTTTCGTCCAATGATAAGGAATTATTAAAACCAAACAAATTTATAATTTTTCTGATCCCATATTTCAATACCGCTTTGTTGATGTATAGACATTTCCTTGACCCTGATACTACTGTGTTCCATGAATAAGTTAGATAAGATAGTGTCTCATATGTTTTGAAGCCACATCAGTTTAACAGTGAAGGTACACAGCAGTTTTACCTTACAACTTTCATTAATTTCTGACCAAAACTCTAAACCCATGTCTTTAATTCTAAACGAAAAGTAAATTTACTTCGGTTTTTGTAAGGATTCTATTCACCATTGTTCTTTCAGTTTACTGACAAAATAACATAAAGAAACTGTTGATAGCTTGACTTGCAAATATCTGTTTACTATTAGCAATATTGTGGTGGATGATATTCACAGGATCACTCATATGTAATACGTAACGAAAGGTAGCATAGCGATTGTCAGTGTTGAGTTTCAAAACATCAAAAGCAAAGAGAAATGAGATAAGACTGCCTAGGACAAACTTGGATTGCAAACAACATAACAAAATGCAACCACATGACTGAAGACTAGTTGTATATATGGTATCAATATTCTATCATTCTGCTAGAGAGTGTTTTCTTCTTCCACTACTATGTTTTTGCGTTGAACTTCGGCAGCAATCAGAAAACCAGGACGTTCCAATTCGCCAACTCGTAAACAAAGTCAAATGCCACATTCGCCCAGCGCTGTAACTGCGCCTCTAGAATTACCACCTTTAAGTTCCTCCCAGTGCAGTTCTGCTAGTTCTGCTTTGTCATTTAACTGCTGTAGCGAACTTCCAAACAAGAGAAACATAAATAAAAGCTGAATTATGTACTTCGATCATTTGAATTCAAACTGAATTCTAGACTACAACAACCAAATATGTAACATTTTCAAATTTATAATTATTTCTTTAACTAATTAAATAACCGTCGTGTAATATTGTTTGTACTATTAATTTTCAATACTTTATTGCCTGGTTGCAATGACGCAATCTTACTCTCATCATTTTATCCATAACATACATGTATGATATTTGGTAAACATGACATTTCATTTCCTATCACTTTGCCTTTCTAATGTACATATTTCATTTTTGATGTATATCATCAAATTTGTTTGTATGTGATCCTTTTGCCTGCCTGGTTTGTTTTTTCAATCTCTCACTCGTCTCCTCTACTCTTTTCGCCATTGTTTTTCGTCTATATTCATTTATTCTCTTATCAAGACATTTGTTTGTCTGTATGAAACTTTATGCCATATCTTGACTGTCATCAACGTCTCAGGCGTAATGTCAGTATAAACAATTACCGTCTTATTTGTAATCATAATATTCATAGATAATCAAGAATTCAGACATTTTTTTTTTAACGTTTAGAAATTCCCTAAATTTCAGCAATAACCAATGTTTTTTTTTCTCTAGAAATAATACATGACATTACTTAAAAACACAATATGCTTGATAAAACTAAAATGAATTAATTTGTCATTAAATTAATGACAATAATTACAGAAAGATTAAAACAGAGACAATATCATCATCATCATCATCGTCATCATCATTATCATCATCTTGATTACGTCGTTTACAAATTCTACTGTTTTTAAACGATTTAACACACAACTCCACCTTTGTTTAGTGAATTCAGTCGAGTTAATTGTTAGTTATTAATTCTTTATTGAACAATAAAATAGAATCTGACTTAACTGAAAATTAAAGTTGAATGACGCAATAAAAATGTGTATTTTTATATGCAAATAATCAGACTCGCACACACACACACACCCACAGTAGCGTCATGCATCAGTATAATTAACTACAGAATTAATGAAAAAAAAATGTTCTCCGAGTATTGTGAACGAAACCAAACACAATGATGTATCTCATTCAATGGTGAAGTGGAGTTTTTTTCTTTTAGAAAAACAATCAACACACACACAGATAATTATCGTACAGTTTTTCCTCATCTCTCTCTCTCTCTCTCTCCGTTTCCCTCTCTATTAAATTGTAGACAGATGAATACTAATAGTATTTTGATTGTTGAAAATGTATCATTTATCAGATAGAAATAAAGTAATTTATCAAAATACACTTGAATAAATAATTCTTCGGCTTATTTTATAAAATATGTCTTTCCAACGATTGATTATGCCGTATGTTTGATGATGTTCTCTTCTTTGAATTAAATGGTTCAGTCTTAAAGATTTCATAGTTTTTTTGTGACGATATCGTCAACATCTAGGTCAGTTATGATTCAATAGACACGTTGAAATCAATCCAGTCTTTCAGCTGGTAAAAAACAAACTTCATAATTTCCAGGTCAGAAATCAGGTTGGTAGAAAGAACAATCAAGACAAATATACAAGCGACGTCTACACAGTTTTGGACTGCAAAGAACCGAATTTCGGCAAAACAGAATCAGTTATCGGTTAATCAGGTAGAAGCTCGAATAGCTTTCGTCATTTTGAAGTTATTGCTGACAATGTGGTCTCTAAGGATCGTTAAAGCTTCCTGAGCAAACCATTCACTTCAGAAAACATAACAGTCCTAAAATCCTGATTCTCGATACAAATATTCGCCATCATATCTGGAGAGACAAGATAGTCGAAATGCACAGAGAAGATTATTATGACAAGCAATAAAAATATTCATTTTATGCATAGTGGATGACTGATATTGAACAGATGGAAAGTAGGCAGAAAATTTAAATAGTTCTGAACTATTTTGTAACATGACAAAAAATCGAATTGTGGATTTATAGTTTCTCAATATGAATGTTTTACTCTTTGACTCACATTCTTCTAAGAGTAAAACTGATAATAGCCGAAGATTGTGATAGTGTGTATTGCATTACAGGAACAGTTATCATATATTGAGGTCTCTCTAGCATCACGGATGGAATCATTGTTTAGCAAAAGAAACGTTCTGGCAGTATTGCTCAATATTCAATACTGTCAATATTATGTTCACGTTACAATCATAGCTAAGTGTCATTATAGCATAAATTTCTTTTCAAAATGATAATCAACTAATATTCTTGTTAGAAAATCAAATCGGAAATTCCACTGTCACTGTTTCATCTTACCTACATACATACAATGTCAACTTCAAATAGATTTACAATCTAATCCTTTCAGGCCTTTAAAATCATCAAAGACAATGAATTGACTCTCAAGTGACTTTCTATTACAAATAGAATGTATTTTTTTGAAAAAAATTTACATTCAAGCATATATATTTTTGCTGTGTTTCATGTTCAAGATATGCAAAAAAAAAGGATTTTCAGCTTCTCATGAATAAGTACTTCAGTGTATCAGCATAGAATTGAATTCAATGAGGCGACGAGGGGAGGTTGGAAAAATCACTTTGGATTAAAAAGTCTAGACTTATGTTAAGTTAAAAACTGATAACAGAAATTTCAGGATACATATTCGTGAATTTTTACATTAACTATTTTTCATTGTGTGCTAGGTATAAAACATTTGCTGTCATTTTTTGTCTCATTCATTTACAAGATAATTTGAACTTAATTTTCATAGAAAATTTCATTCTAATCCTCAAATTTTCCCATACCAGATTCTTTGTACGGCAAGTTGAGATCCTCTACAGTTACATCTGTTTAAAATAAAATCCCAGTGAAAAGTATATTTTATATACAATACTAACTCACTAAATGAACAAAAAGTCAATGCCTAAAAATGTTAGACACTGAAGAGGTATTTGAACATTTAAAAAATAATGAATAACCCCTCACATGTGGTTTTTATTGCGAAATGTGAAAAAATTAAGTCATAGATTGTGATTAAGAAGTTAAAATCAGTAAAATGTCAAAAATGTTACTCTTAGCTAGAGCTACCTACTTACATGATTACAGATGGGCTAACATTTACAATTACAAACGAATTCATTAGTGAAGTTTTCGAGATGCACACGACAGACGCATTTGAATCTATTTTGGACTCATCACCTAGTTGCACCTGATACATCTCAATGTTGACATTGACATCGAACCTAATAGTATCTGATTTGAACTACATTTAATGTTTAGTGTGTATGATATTCACTTTGTCATTAATTAAAATTTGATGATAATATTAATTATTATGACTTGATTTTCACCAGTTACTGTCTGCCTTGATATTATTATCTCATCGGAATTATATCTTGTATTTGTATAATCCAGGACATGTGTCTCAACTTACTTGCCTACTGTTAATCATTTGATTACAGACAATAAATCGTTTAAGCGTACCTGTTTTATAAATCTTTTCTAATCTACAATTCATTAATCTTTTGGTTCCGAATAGAGAATTTGTTTCTATTTCGAAGGTTGATTTTTTGTAAAAAAAAAAATTATTGCAAAGAAACTGTGAAACTGAAAACATTTCATCGAGACACAAAAATTTTAATATGACAAAAATGTTATCAATAAGCGTTTTTATGGTCATTATTTTTTGACATATAATCATCATTTTGAAATTGTTATGTCAAAACTGCTTTTCTTCAATAAGCCAAAAAAAATTCAACAATTTTTATTATTTCCGAATTATTATTATTAGTATTTTTTCTAAAATAATAAATTTTTTTATTCAATCTGTCTAACTGAACACGTTTATGTGAATGAAAGAAGGTGACAGTTCATTTCGTAGACAAAATGATTATTAGAAGATGTACGAATAGACAAATTTTCACTAAGTACGTATAAAATAATACAACAAAATGACTGTGTTTTGTAAAAATTTTGCAAAAGTATCTGAGTATTTTATTTATTATGTTCGAATAACTCATGTTTATAAAAGACTTCATTATACTTTCGAATTTCCATAACGATAGATATAATTATTTTGTGTAAATAAGTCTTTTCAAAAACTGCAGTTATTTTTCTTGTTAATAAATCCTAATGTATATCACAATTAAATCTGATTATAGCTGCATATTTAGATAAAGTTTGACTTGCATTCAGTTCTATCTGTACAGTAACCATGCTAACTACTAAACAGACGTCATGTCGGTTTCACTTGCTTGTATTATCGTGCTCAAATCATGAGTACTGATGAGAACCCCGTCTATTAGAGAGTCAGTATGTGAACAGGAATTTAGGTGAATCGTGTTAGGCAGCAATAAAATCTCAAGTCATTTCATATATATATAAAACCTGTCTAAGAAGGGATTAGTTATCATTTAAACAATACAAACTTCATTGTATATGGTTGGAACATGGAATATTGTACGTTCATACGTAGTTCTAATGCATGAGTTCTGGATAATTAGAACAAACCATGTTTTTGAAACTATGAAATGATTATCTTTGAACGTCTATCAGTCACAACACTGTTTACACAAGTGAGGAATCATGTCGTTTTATTAAATTAGACTATCACAAAATAAAATAAGTAACATAATATTTTTCACGACATTCGTTATGACTAAATTAGGCCTGTTCAGTACAATTATACGATAGTAATGTACTAGTCAGATCTCAGTTGAGGATTTTAAAGTTAATGGGATGTATACTGAATTACAATCTTGACGATCAACTATCTTATGACAAATTTTATTAAAGACGTTATAAAGTTGAATTTATAAGACATAAGAACGCCATTATTCATTCTGTAAACAGTGAACTTATACTTTACTTCACTAGTGAGAATTCTTAAAGTAATTGCAAGATCGTATATGGTAAATGGTAGCATTGACATTACTCTTGGTAATAGTAGTTGTAGTAGTTAGAGGAAGAGGAGGAGAACGAGGAGTAGTCTTAACACGACTGATGATCTAAAATTAATAAATGCTGTTATGACTTTTGATATGTTAAGTGGTTAAAAGTCACCGGGAGAAAACACTGTATCTGGGCTTCTTCCTATTTGGCTCTATTCATTTAGAGGTAATTTCAGTTTCTTTTCATGGGATCTAAAATACCCTAACGGCTTCGAATATGCAGCACTCTTCTTTGTGTGAAATAGGTCAACACTAAAAAAAAACTGTCCATATTATTTGGCCAACATTAAAATTATTCTCACAATGTATTATATTCCATGCTAATTGTTTGAACAAAATGTTTGTACTAACATCTCTTTGCCTCAACTACTGGTAAGATAAGCGTACAGTAATCCAGAAAAAAAGCAACTTATTTCTTCTATTAAAAAAATTTATATATGTACACTATAGCTATCAATAAAATAATTTTAACTAAATAATTGATAAAATCAAATCAAAAGTGTTGATTTGAATAAATAATTAACAAATTTTAATTAATTTATTCTATGCTGATAGACAAAAAAAGGTGATGTATATTCCTTTATAAGTTTGTAGAAAAAAAAGTACCAGTAAGTTTTTATTTAGTAATTAAATTAATTTTAATTAAATTCATGACATCAAATGAATAAAATAACAGTTAAATGGGTGGTTGAAACACGTGGTGTAGTTGACTATTTTTTATTTGGTATTTATAAATATTCGTAGGTTTCATTTTTGAGTAATTAAGTAACTATTTCACCAAAAAAAATGACTTGATCGCTTCAAAAAGTATTGTTTCGGTTTCACAGCAATAAATACAAGATTTTTCATTTTACAGTTATGAAGATAGTTGTTTTCCAATAAAATCGAGAATCAATCATCATTAGACCACCATTAGAAACCTGCAAGCACTGGATGACTGATGAGCTCCACACTGGGACGAATCGGACATCCGCTGATTCCAAGCTTCTAATGGTGTTCAAACAATGATCGATTCTCGATTTTATTGTGAAACAACTAGCTGCATAATTTAATAATGAAAAATCATAAAAATATGTTCTTTAGTGACTAGCTTTGTAAGAAAATTCTCGAAATTCTAGTGAAAAGCTGTCACCAGCTGATTACAGCCCCGTCGACTGTGGGCAGCAACTACTGAAGATAATGGTTGAGGTTGCTCAAAAACCTTTGATCGATCACAGCTATTCACTAACACCGCTGGATGCGGACCCAGTGCTCTATAGGCTAGGAGTTCGTGTACGAGACCGAATATCATGGGTTCGATTCCCCTCGTGTCGGTCCCGTGCACGACACTGCTGGAAAGTGCTTTCAGGTTTCGAATGTTCATTCAACGATAAATGATTCTCGAGTTCACTACAACTACATAAGAGATGACTGCCTGCTTAGTCCACTCCTATTAAAATAAACAGAAAATTGGTAACAACATAAGATGATTCGATCTAAATTATTTTCAGTGTCCTGATAAGCTACATCATGAATCGACACCAGTTACATAAAATTTAAAAAAATGTATCATATTACCAAAGAGCTGGTAAAGGACTACTCAAAAACGTACACTTTAAAAGGGATAAAATAGAGAACCAGTGCTAAATTTAAACCGTTGGTTAGGATATTCATCGAATATCCTAAGAGAATTAATTTTGTTAGTCTAATTCTATAGGCCGATTCCTACTGGTCAAAATTATGGTCGTCCTAGCTATCAGTGTCACGTGCTTCGATGTTGTTTCATATCAGCCTCCCTAACTATTAATGTCACTTTAAATGTTGTTTCCTATTGGTTGTCCTGATTGTCAATGTCACAGACTTTAATGTTGTTGTTTCCTATTCAACCTAACTATATAAATACGCATTATCTGTAACGTTTTATGACCCGCAACCGGACCCGAATCCCTAGTCTGGGATCCTTATTCGCTTCTGGACTCGGACCTCCTACTTTCCGTATGCTTGTAGAATACATGTTCTACTTCATATCAAGTCTTATTCTTTTACTCAATCGGTAGTTGGGTCACTCGGATTAGAGTAGCATGTCGTGTCGCCGTATCATCGATACTCGCCCTCCTTTTCCAAATAAGCTAAACTCGTGATAGTTCAAGCATATCAGTTGGCGTGTTTACGTGCATGCGTAACACCGTTAAATTGACATTAAGTCTGGACACTTTCGAATAAAACTTATGGAATGTTTTTTTATGAGTAGAAATTGAATTAAATGGAACCAACCGTAGAGAACGGAAGTCGTTTGTATTAATAAAATTAACCTAAATTAGCTTATCTTGTTATGTTAGTCGCAGATGCTTGGTTTAAACGAACACAAAGTGAAGAAAGTAAATTAGAGATTTAATTAAGACACTTTTTCTATACTGAATAATTTTGGTCAACCTAAATTTTTTTAATTTACCTATGAAACTACGAGATGCTGGTGAATAAATAAAGCTCAAAAAGCATTCACTTGAAGACCTAATAGTCAAAGATTTGACTCTTGAACGAGTCATGGGTGAGTAGTTCTGGAAATCACTACACTAGGAGGATAAAACAGCTTTACAGTGTTTACTGGTTTTCGATAATTTTCTAGGCAAGCACTAACTAATGAAAATTCAGCAAAACTTCAAACCAATAAAAACTTTTTTTACGTTTACTGCTAAATAAATTTTTCGTAGACTGTAATGATTGATTAATTTACATTTAACTGACTTCATTGTTTCATATTTTCAAAATATCACAATAGAAATATTCAAATTAACAGACAAGATCTATTTGATGATTCACCATGGCCTAAACTTGATGTGAAATTTACTGTAAAAGATGAAAATGGCCAATCTGTACAAACAATACTAGAATCAACTTCAATTAGATTAGACGCTGAATTAATTGATGAACTAAGTAAGTACTGTAATCATAATTAACATGAATGGTTATTAAAATTTAGTTTATGTTTAATTGCTTCACTACACATGATATTTAAAAAGTTCGTAGTTATACAATATTGTTTTAATATCTGACAATGGCCTTGCTGATACAAATGCGAGTGAAAAAACTTAATTAAATTAAGAGAATCCTTGTGGTTAATTAGTCATTTTTTAATAAATAAAACACATGCAGGTGGGTGGCTTTTTGAGCCCGTTATGGACTAATTCTCTCATTAATAATCATAACATGATAATTGCACCTCACCAACAATGTGCATTCACGACCTCGCGAGCAGGAAACAAAGCCATGACCTTCCGTCACCCGTGTGAACAACCGTCTCCTTGATACTATTTCTGAAAAAGAATTTTCATTATTTAAAACAAATCCGTCTGCATCAATATTGTGCGAATCAATCATATGAATTATATTCATAAGTTAGTCTACAATTTAAATATTTTTGAATCAAAATGAATCTTATGTTTAGCTTGTTGTTATATGTCATCTAGGCACCTAGAAAAAAAAAACACATCGGAAATGTAACTGATTATTAAGTCATGATAATAACTGTCACAGAGATTGAAGGTATTCTTTGATGATTTGTTATCAAAACTGTCATCAATTTTTATTTTCAAATGTATTGTACTTCAAATGAAAGAAACTCATCTTTAAAAAATATACATTACACGATACAACTGAGAAGACAAATTGTGTAAGAAATACTGTCCAAAAACAGTTTAACAAATAAAAGAAATAGAGCTGATTACATGATTAAGTGAAGCTTTCATTAGTCAGCATTCAATCGATCCGGTGTTTTCAAGTTATCTGTATGACGAATGATGGTGACTGTTGAATTTTATTGTTTACTTCAATTCACCTGATTGAAGTTAGACAGCTAAACGATAGAAGGCGTGTTCGATAGTTTGAAGATTGAGCAAAAGTCAGGCTACTTGAATGTTATGAATTCAATCTCTGTTGGTTAATGGATGCTTACTTTATAGGAGCTCTATATATCAGGATGAAATGCATGTCCAGAGATTACTAGTTCTTAATTAGTTACTGATTTCTAGTATAAAATTTTGAGTTGGGATTGTGAATCATCTTTTATTCAGTTTTTTTGTTCTCATAAGTTATTAAGCTTAAAGAGAGAGGAATATTGAATTCAATATGATTATTGTATACACATTTGAAATCATTAATCAATCATCATTGTTAGACCACCATTAGAAACCTGGAAGCACTGGACGGCCGTTTCGTCCTAGTATGGGACTCCTCAGCAGTGCGCATCCACGACTCCTGCTCCTCGCAGGATTCGAACCCGTATAGTTTTACAAATCCAACTGTCAAAGTTTGCTAATAGGTCATTCAATGAATATCGACTACAAACAGATCTTGTTATGTATACAATGTTGTTGTATACGACTCTATTTTTTCTTCACTGTAAATCTACGTGCGCTTGTTTTGATCATTATACGAGCTTTAAATTTCAATTGTTTATTTGTCCAGAAATTAGGACATATAGTTTTTTTGTTTTGTTTTGTTATGTTTTCTGTTCAACATTCAATTTCATAGATATTTACAAAGCTATAACTGTTGAAGAATGCTACATGATAGACAGGATAAAATCTGGTCAGAGAAATGAAGATTCAAAAGAAACTCTTTTATCATACAAAAGGTATGTGAACCGATAAAAATATATCCATGCGTAAACAGTAGAGAAGAGAGAGAGAGAGAGGCAGATACAGAAATGTGACGTTATCAGTTGACATTCTCTAGGTGCTTTACTACAACAGCACGATATATACATATATATATATATATATATATATATATATATATATATATATATATATATATATATATATATATATAGCAAAATGAAAAATTTGGGCAATATAATTTCCGGATAAGTGTTAGATTTTTTTTAATATTCATGGAGGGATTAGATGTGTATATTTATATAAGATTTGTTAAAATAGTAAATGCGTGATTGATATTCTTAGACAATGTGAGTTATAAGCAAATATTATATATACATAATCACACCTAATTAGTAATGTGATACTTTCGATAAGTTACATGGAAAACTGAATCCATAGTAAAATGCTTTACTTCTTTTCTAGGAAAAAGTAACTCATAAGCGTAATATTCATGATAATGACATGGAAGTTTCATTTAAATTTTGAATTGATCATCATTAGACCACCATTAGAAACCTGAAATTACTGGATGGCCACTTCATCCTAATATGGGACTCATCAGCAGTGTATACTCACGAAGCCTGCACTCAGGAATCAAACTCCGGACATTCGGTCTCTCACGCGGATATTTAATCTCTAGACCAGTGAGGCGGCATCCAACAGTATTCATATTTAACTTCAGTCAGTCCATGGTGTTGTGCAACCTCATCCATTAACTCAGGTGGGTAACTTCCCGATTATTCACGTACTTACAGGTGTTACCCTCCATGGATCACAGGCCGCCGACCAGTATCCTGGTCCATCTGCGTTCTCACATCTGCATCGGATCCACCTTGATTGTCAATTATGCTGCCCAGATATGTAAATGTTTTTGCATCCTCAAAGGCACCTCCATCAAGAGTGATTTAGTTGGCGGGTAATCTTGCTTTTCCCTTTATCTATGTTGAGATCTCCTGCTGCTGAGGCTGCTACTACACTGGTCGTCTTCTCTTGCATTTGTTTTGCGTGTGCGATAGAAGAGCCAGATCATCTACGAAGTCGAAATCATCCATCTCTATTCTGGCTGTCCACTGTATACCGTGCTTCGCACCAGATGCTGACATCTTCATAATCCATTCGATCGTCAGGAGAAAGAGGAAGGGTTATAGTAAATAACATTGCCTGACACCGGTCTTTATCTCGCACGAGTCTGTCGGCTGTCCTCTGCGCACGATTTTGCGGTTTAATCAATCTTAAGACTTCCGTATGATATTGACTATCTTCTTAGGCACGCCGTAATGTCCTGTCCACGCTATCAAACACTTGGTCGTAATCAATGAAGTTGATGTAAAGTAGTGTGTTTCACTCAACTGATTGTTCCACAACGATGTGTTATGTTGCTGTTTAGTTGGCACGCGATCGATGCTTACCAAATCTAGCTTGTTGATCTCGAAGTTGGGCATCCACGAAGTATTTCATTCTGTTTAACAACACCCTGTTGAAAACTTTGCCCGGTGTTGAGACAAGAGTGATGGCTCTGTAGTTCTGACTTTTACTAAGATCGCCTTTCTCTGGTATTTTGATGAGGATTCCTTTCCAGTCTGTTGATAATTGTTCTTCATCCTGATTCTTGGTGAAGATAGTGTGGAGTATCTTTGCATTTGCCACTACGACTGCTTTAATTACCTCTACTGAAATGTTTTCTGATCCGGCTATCTTGCCGCTCCTGATTTGTCTGATTGCGATGCTGAGTTCTTCAATTGTTGATGGGCCAACATCTACTGCGATGTCTGTGTATGATGTTTCGATATTGGGTGGGTTCAGTGGAGCTGGTCGATTGAGGAGATCCTTAAAGTGTTCTACCCACCTATTTCGCTGTTCTTGACTGTTGCTGATTACTTTGCCTTCCTTGCTTTTCACTGGTTGTTCTGGTTTACAAGTTTCCAGAGAGCTTCTACGTCGGATCATACAATTGTCTCAAGTTTTCTTCTCTTGCAGCCTTTTCCACCGTCATTGCTAGATCTTCCACATATTTACGTTTGTCAGTTCTGATGCTCCTCTTCACTTCCCTGTTTGCTTCTGTGTATTCAGCTTATGCCTTAACTCCCTCTGCTCTTGTCTGTCAGATGTTGATTGCAGCCTTCTTGTTCTTCCTTTCTTGAATTTTATCAAGAGTACCATTCCTTTTGGTTGTACCTCTTGTGGCAAAATGAGATAAATTTGAAAAAGCGAATTCCTACTGATGTAAATTATTGATTCGATTGTATCATAATATTCAGTTATGGAGAGTATTGGAGATTACTGTTGATCAGTGAATCCTGATTCGGTCAACCGCCATTAGAAACAGTGAAGTACGTGACTGTCGTTTCGTGCCAGTAAGGGAGTCTTTAACAGTACACATCCACAATTCCGCTCGCCGGAATCAAACTCAGGACTTCCGATTTCGTCCGCTAATGCCTAACCTCTAAACTTCTGAGTCGGCATCCAACGGCAATAACGTATAACTTCGATCAATCTAAGGATTTTGCACAGCTCCTCTCATTGTCTCCCGTAGTTACTGCCTACACCCAACACGTATGAACTCGAATGTTCACAGCTTCTCAGTAGAACTCTTAGGAGATTATTATCAGCTTGAATACTTATGTTCAGTGACTGAAACGAAAGGCACTGGATTCTAGTCTGTATGGGTGTATCAGTACTTTGCTGTTGATACATCTGACTGATGAGTCCCATAAGACTTCTACTGCTCTTGCTCGACTGATGTTGAATGCTGCCTACTTCTTCTTCCTCTTTTCATGAATTTTATCAAGAGAAACAGCAGACATCCTTTCCTTGTGTTTGTACGGCTTGTCGCCCAGAACCTCCTGACATGTTGAAGTGATAACCTCCTTGATCCCTTTCCAACTATTCTCCAAGATTTTTTCCTCTATATTAAGTAGATTGTGCAAGGCACGGAACCGATTGCTGAGGGCTATCTTAAAATCGTTCAGCTGTTCAGTATCCCTAATAAACGCTATAATAAACTTTTGTGAAGTTGTGCGCCCTGCTGTCCAGTGTTTCTTGAGTTTCAGTTTCGTTTCGGTGACCAGCAAGTGGTGATCTGAGGCTAAATCAGTTCCTCTCTTGGTTCTCACATCTTCCATGGTCCTTCTGAACGCTTTGCTGATACAGATATGGTCGATTTTGTTCAGAGTAATGTGATCTGGTGAAATCCACGTAGCTTTGTGCATACACTTGTGTGTGAATATTGTGCCACCAATGACCAGTTTGTTGAAGTCACATTGGCATGAAACTCTCTCACTATTTTCGTTTCTTCCTCTCAGTCCATATCATTCTGTGATGTCTTCATATCCAGTGTTGTTCATGCCAACCTTGGCACTTAGGTCTCCCATCAGAATCGTCAAATCCTTTGATGAGCATCTCTCGACGATTGACTGCAGCGTCTAGTAGAATAGATTTTGAACGTCTTCATTGTAGTCATTGGATGACGTTCATTGTAATGCCCTCTTTCTTTATTTTGAAAGATGCTTTGAGTGTATGAGGCACTTTCTTCTTCATAGCCGGAGTACAAAAGCAGCTCTCCTGAAGATAATCTCAGTTGTCCGACTAGCATCCAATAAGTTTCACTGATTCCAAGCACCTCCATGTTGTATCTTCTCATTTCTGCAGTAACTTGGAATGGTCTTCCGGTCTCCCACAATGTTCGAACGTGCTATGTACTTAGAAGAATGGTTGCTCTGGTTGTTAGAAGGGGAAGCGGCACCGTGACTTCCGAAGAAACTTGACTTTCATCATGAGACGTCATAATTGTTCTGAAAGAAGACCTTCTAACTCCCAGGGCAGAGTTAAAATGGTTTGAATTATATTTTCTGGTTAGCCTTTTGTAGCGAGTGTTTTTTGCGGGATCAGGTCGTCAACTGACCATAATAGACTTCGAAGTTTCACAAACCACGTCAAAATGCTCTACTAATTTGAAGTAGCTTCATATGATATTGGAAAGAAATGATTGATAATTCATCTGTCAAATTATTTATAAGACTTTTTTCTGTTTCATACTTGCTAAAATAATTTATCTTATTCATATTTGTTTTGATTGAATATTTAATCTTGAAAATCAAGTTGCCCAGTTCCACAAACCGAATTAAACAGTAGATCAACTATTGGATTCAATTTTCAAACAAATCGATATGACAATGAAAAAGTGTTAATATTTCGACCGACTGATAATCTACATCATTTACAAACTGGTTTATTTCGTTTATTTTCAAATAATCCATTGCCAATTGAATCAGCAATGACAGAAGTATTGGATAAAACAATAACAGCTACAACAAAATCAACAACCGGCACGATTAGTACAAATAAAATAAGCGAAAATTTTACATTGAATGATGTCAGCAGAACAATGAAATTAACTGATCAACAAATGAACATATTAGATGAGACATATAAACGAAAATTGAGTGAAATTGGACATAGATTACATGAATTAAAATTCACTTGTATATTTCGTGTATGTAAACAGTTAGCATGGTGTTCTTGGGTAAGTGTGATTATGAATGTTGCTTTTCTGTGTAGGTTTTTTCTTTAAAATATTTTGGTACTCAACTGGTTTCATCATTTGTTAGGTGTGTACTGCATAACCTATGACATTGTCAGACAAATATCTAATTACACACATTCTCGAATTATTGCTTGCCCTTGATGAAATTTTCAAATGATCAATGACGAGGCGATGGGCGCATTATCTAGTGAAAGAAAAGTCAGAATTTCATCGATAAGACCATAAAACTTGATCCACTGAGTTGGATTAGTCATCCGATATGCTTTTTTAAATTTCGCCTACTCCAACAAGCCATATTTTCTGACAATGGGCAGTAGGTTGGAAAGAAGCTAAGCGTAAGTATACGAAGAGATGGCATTAACTCTTGCAAAAATTGACTTTTGCCTTGAACCGAATTAGCGGTTGTCGACTTTTGGTTAGGGAACTAGGCAATACGTTATTAACTAGTTTTCTTATAGCAATGTGTTTGACCTAATAGGTCATAATGCATTTAAAAAGAATTCATTAACCTGATTTTCTAGTATTTATGACTGATGTGATACTGTAATAATAAGTTTCTGAATTCACTATTTTTACTTGAGTGTTAATTGTTTTTTCACTTTTCCTCCTTGTCTTTCTGACAATAATTTATGATGTAAGTACTTAATGGTGCTGTCATTCTTTTAGTATCACTTAATAATAATAATAACAATAATAATAATAATTATTATTATTGTTTAGTATTGTATAATATAGTAAAAGTATTTGTCTTTAATGAATTCTCTTATAATGACTACGATTCAATTATTCATGATGTGATTTAATTTTCGATAATAAGAAAGCATTTAATTGAGTCTACATCGTTATAATTGTATAGATATGAAGTTATTATCATTATGTAAAGTTTACAAATCATATTTACTGAATGCAAATTAATCATATTCGACAACTCGACATTTCAACCCTTTTTCTTAACATATGCACACACACACACATGATAAGTAGGAAGAGAAGAGAAGTGATCGTTTCTTGTTTAATCATATTTTTTATTTGTTTTCTATAAAATTTCAATGTTAGTTACGTAATATTTTAATCATATTAGATTATTAACTAGACGAACAATGCATGTTATAACTCGTTAGCTGTATGTATTGGAATCTCAGGGTTAAAGTTCATTCGGCGACTTATACCTAAACAACAACGCCTTTGCCAATTAGCTATTGAGTTCAAACAGTTATTGAATTGTGAGGAGATACAAGCGAATTACAATTCAGTGACCAATGACCATATTGTCTCATTAGTTATTTGGATAACATGTTGGACATTTGAAATGAAAGGTGCTGGATGTCACACTAGGGATTAATATCGAAACTAGTTTTTAGGTGTACACAACTGACAAGTTTGAAATAGGATAAATTCTACTACCAACTTCTATTCAATTGAACAAAATAATTTGTTAAAGTGATAACGTCTCCACTGAACGAAAATCTCTGAAATAATTCACAGATTTTGGATCAACCATGAAATCATTGCAATGAACACTTAGCATCAAATTTTGTTTCAATGTCAGTCCAAAATACAATTTAAATCTTGATAAATTACAAAAAATTTATTTAAATTTATTGTTTTATTTATTGTAATCAAAACAATCTGATTGTTTGACTAATTAAAACTAGTAATAAATGAGAGTATATATGTATATATATACAGTGTTTATATGAACACTTATTTATTTATGTGCGTCTACATTCTGTACATTAATTTAAATTAACGTATGACCAAAAATTTGTCTATACATACCTAGATATAGATAGATATATATGGTAGGGGGTATTTTTTATTGAACAATCATTGACTTACCACTACTACTACTACTTCTACTAGTTCTACTAATAATAATACCATACCCAGTTAGGAAACTCTATATCACGCAATAATCAACAATACTTCAGTGAAAAGGTGTGTAAAAGTTATCTAAAATATAATGATCATAAAAAAAGATTTGTAATGTTTATGGTTTTATCAGAAATCTAAAATTTAAAGTATATGATTTGTTGTTGAGAAATTGATTGATTTACAAAGAAAAAGAATATTTCAAAATTTTTTTCACAGAAAACAATCTCCAAGTTCAGTTGTAATGCATTGTTTAATAGTCTAATGTGTTTTCAGGTAGACAAAACACACTAAAATCACACATAAAATATGTATGGCTAGATTGGAAAAGAATGGCGATGGAATTCATTTTACATACAACTATGTCCAAATTACTTAACCAGATAATGTTAATTAACTGATCAACATATTTATCCAGTGGCTGAGAATAAAGCAACAGTTTTTCAAAATTTATGCATAAGAGATGAAATTGTTTAAGATCTAGGTCCGTATTTGCTCATAATCATCATTGAAAACCTACAAATACGAGTGCTTTTTAAAGACTAGCATTTTGAAAGGTTTCTATGACAGCTATGGAGATTAGCGATTTTTGGACATTGAAATCATTAATCAATCATTGTTAGACCACCATTAGAAACCTGGAAGCAATGGAAGACCATTTTGTCCTGCTATGGGACTCATCTGCGGTGCGCATCCATGACTCATGCACCTCGCAGAATTCAAACTTAGGACTCTCGGTCTTGCGAGCAAACGCCCAACCTTTGGACCACTGGGCCGGCATTCAACGGTGTTAATGTCTAACTCTGATCAATCTACAGATTTTACGCGACCTCATCCATTTTGAAATTTCATCAGCTGACCAAATGAAGAACTAGATCGAGTATTCTAGCCGATTAAGGAAGAGTAAACAATGTCACAGTGTCATCTAGTCACTATTATCTATTTCATTTTATTGTATTGATTAGTATATAAATCGTCTTATTATTTAGTCATGGTTAATGAATTGATTGACGGACATTAGGTTAGTGAATAACGTTGGTACACATAGGAAAACAATGATTTCCTCATATTGATATTCATTTTGCTGTGCCATGTCTAAAATAATTAAGTAATAAATTAAAAAAAACCCGAATACCTTTTTCTTTGAATGATTCTGTCTGCTAGTTAGATATTTTTTTGTATGGTTGTCGGATTTTTAAAAAAAGGCATTTCGATTATATGTAATGCTCAATGCAATTGACTTATCGTACAATGAATGACTAGGAGATTTTTAAACGGAAAACCATTGATATAATGAGATAATGAAACAATGGAGGCGCAGAAAAGTACAACTATATAATTACATCATTTTCAGTGAATCCAATATTTACTAAATCATATTTATTACAGTAAAAAATAGGTGTCTTCTGTTCCATCACTGAACAATCATCTGTTTCAACATAAATCTTTATCATGGTAAAGTCAAAAATTACAATGAACAAGCAGTGTTTGTCAATAATTTCAAACGAAACGTATAAGTGAATTTGATGTTTTTTAATGCATCTCATTGAATTCAATCAGAATTTGATCATTTGTCTTCGCATCTCTTTTGTAGTTTATGTGATTCCTTTGTGACATGTTGTATGTGGCACAGATCAGTAAAAATAGTCAATATCATTAATGTGTAATATGCAATTATGTAAAACCATTTATTCACTTTTATTATTATTGTCCACTAAGGCAGGTTCTGTGATTATTGATTTTTAAAAATTATCTAAACAAAAGTGGCTCTCTGAAATTCGGTGAACAATTCACCCTCTCATTCTACAAAATAAAAAGTGACCATACAAATTGGAAATACAGAATTTGATGAAAAACATTGAGACTTGATACATAAATATAAAATTATAATATTAAACTTAAATTCACCATACCTACTACTAGTATAGTGGATACTACTTACAACGAGTCTTGTGTGTAGCATGCAGTGGGGGATAACCTAGAACTTACTACTGAAAAAAAATGATGTCGGATCCGAACGTATAGCACTACAGCACTATCAAAGGAATGTGTAAGCGAATAAAACCAAGAATCTGTTTGTTTTTGTTTAAGTGAAACTTAAAGATTAGATGTACATATTTTGCTAGTTAGTTAAAACTATATTGTCTCTTGCAATAAATCACTTTCTCCATCCGTTCCATGAACGCTTTCTAAAACTATCAACGTCAATTTAATCTTGAATTGTTAGAGTTGATGTATACCGCCGACATGATCATCAACAATGACATACATTGAAAGTCATTGAAAATACACTTTTTTAAAAAAAAATTTCCTTTTTTTGTTATAAATCAATAGAAAGATTCATTTGCATACACAATTAGCCGCTTGAAAACTGTTAGTTAGCATTGAAATGAGTTATTTTTATTGATAACATGATCATATTAAATTAAATTAAATTAAATAATAATATAAATTAAATTTATTTTACTGTATTAAGAAAGATAATATTATTTTTTTAGAAAATTATTTAAATTAATTAAATTATTAGTTCAGTGTTAAATAGAAAATAAAAAAAACTGAGTTTACATTCAATCACTGGCATACATACATATATTTGATCTGTTGTTTTTTTCAATTAAATAATTGGGATAACTTTTTTTCCCACTTTAAAGAAAAAAATAGAATTATTTAGAAATTCGAAGATTATATTGGTGTTATTAGTTAAACGATACAGCATTCGCGTTTAATGAAGAACACAAAATCATTGTATAACTGATTTTTATTCAAAAAGATCTCTAGTTTTCAAATTTACACACATTGTACTTCAGTGTGTAATTGATTCAGTGTAAGATATTGTGTTGCAGTCTTGTTTTCTGAGCTGGATCAAGAAACTGATCAATGGGGAGATACAATCAAAATACAGGTGCAAATAACGACAGATTTAAGATCATTAACAATCAATCAAGTTCGAGGTTAACAAAAGAGGCTACGTTTAGAACATGGAAAAATTCGAATACTTCATTTCTATCTGAAGTTTGTGCTGATGATGTTATTCAGAAAAACAATGAAAGCTCCACAACAAAAACATCCAGCTCAGACGACGAAACACCACCACAATCATCGACCTCAACTACAAATTTTCCCCAGCATCTCAATGTTAGTTATTGTTTAGTTATGTACTCAGGGATTCTATTACAAAGCTGACCATGGGTGATGGACGGAAACAGTCCCCTACAAAGTATATTTAAGTATCCCAATACTACATGAATAACTTACATTCAATAAACATTACAGATTATAACCGATTTTCATTTTGATCATAATATCATGGACAAATAATTCTATAAGTTTAAATGCTTATACTTTAAACTAAAGAAATTTGGTTCACATATTTAAGATTAAATAAACGGGTGATTTTTGAAAGATATATCATTTTATAAATTAACCACTCAAAAAAGTAACTTGAATTCACTCGTTCACGGTTCAATACAACAGCTGAGAAATAAATTTAATCTAGCCATCCTAGTAATAAAATACTTGAGAGGAAAACATTATTTACTGTAAACAGAATAGTGTACATAAAACACGATAATAATTTTATTGAACAGAAAAACATCAAGACAATTTTATGAGGTTCAAAACTTAGCAGTGATTGATTTAAGCAATAACAGTAGTACTAGTAGTGGTAATACCAATAGCTGTAGCAGTGACGTTATTGGCAGTACTATTAATGGGAGTATTAGTGGTAGTAGTGTGAGTAGTGCTAGTAACAGTAGTATCAATAATAGTAGTAGTAGTGATTCATTTATATATATATATATATATATATATATATATATATATATATATATATATATATATATATATATATATATATATATATATATATATATACTTGAATATAGCCACACATACACATCTACTAAGGTAAAGATAGAGCTTTAGACATTTATAAATACATATTTAACCACACCTGTCCACCTAACGATTGTTAAAAATAAATAAATAAAGGTGACAATTTTTGTCATAGAATTGAAAATTTGCTGATACGAACACCAGAAAAAGAAGCGATACAATGCATAGTTTACATTTATGATAACTTGTGATAATAGTTACAATGGCAAGTTGTTGCAGTACATACACAAACACTACTCACACACTCACCACGTACGTATATAAACAAACAAACAGAAAGTTATTAATTCCAAATTTAAAAAAACAACACAAAACAAAACCACATACATGTAGAGTTAGTTAGTGATAGATAGAGAGAGAGAGAGGAGTATAGATGAGAGATAGAATAAGTGAAGTGAAATCGATATAGTAAGTGAATATCAGACAGAAGAGTATTTATTTTCTTTTTGGCAGTGACAGTACAACACTGGACGGAAATCTTTGTAGCCTATAAATAGTAGTAATATATATATATATATATATATATATATATATATATATATATACATATTGAAAAAAAATGTTTACAGTGACTTTCATACGGTATTTTTACTCTCCTCTTTTTATCATTTATGCATTTCCTGTGGATAAATTTTTATTTTTATTTTTTCAATCATAAAATTGTTTATTTTATTATCTTGCCTTTTTTTTAAATGTAAAATAGAAGAGAAAAAAAAATTTTAAGTGTATAAATAAAGATTTTAAAAATAAAAAGACACTGCCTTTTCTATTGATAGTTATTGCAATAACTTGTCAGCGCACCACTGATAAATACTTTTGCTTGTGTACATATAGATTTATGGTTTACAATGAATTTCAAATGTTCCTTTAACATTGAAATAAAAGGCTTGAATAGAAGAGGGGAAAAATGTTTTGAAATATATGAAATAACTTCTTGAAATTATTCAAATCTTTTTTTTCGAAATCACAGAAAAACAAGTAAATTTTCAATCAAGATCTATCTTACTTACTGATGATCATGTACAAAATAGATCGATTATATTTTCATTGTACTTCACAATGTAATCTAATATCTTATCAGTCTAATTGTATTATGGCCATCTATTAGTGTAAATGATTAAACAGTGCGTTGATTTCTGGTTGAGCTGTTTGATAGTTGGTGATCATTCACTTGATGTGGACATTAGTCAACAATATTGATTGATACTCCCTAAAGGAAATGGTTCTTCGCTCAACACTGATAAGAAATCGATATATATGATATAATTCACTACTCTAGGATTAATCACTTGTAAAACAGTCAAAAAAGCTCAGTGATAACACAACTGGAATTGTGAAACTGAAAGAGCACCAGTTCTCTTGAGACTTTAGATGTGTCTTGTTGTTACTAGGTACAAAAACACAAAAACTAGATCCAGGAGGAATTATTGTCGAATTAAGATCCTATGCAGTAAAACAGGTGACATTATTGTTATTTTATTCAGATTAAGTAGTTTTCGGTATTCTTGGGTTTTGAGACTGTATCTCATGTGTTTTGTTACGAATTGTATTTAATAGTTAAGAGATTATAAAGTAATTAGACCATAGTTTAACACACTGACCTATACCTAGTTACATATTTTGTAAGTTTAGTTTCCTTCGCAAATTTTTCAAGTATATATTTTAAAAAAAGTATTGAACAAATGAACTTCTTTTTCTTACTTTTCCTTAAAACTCTTAAACGGTTTTGTAACAAGCTGGTCTTGCAAATGCAAACATCTGGATGATTTCAATTGGTGTTTTGTCTAGATTGGTTTAAGTTTAAGTTTTGATCGAATTTCGAGGCCAGAGAACAGTCAATAGCATGGAATTCATCAGCAATGTGCACCCAAGACAAAGAAGGATGTTGAAGTAAACAATTTAGGTCTCGCGGACAACATGAAATAATTAGAATCTTTTGTCCGACATTCAATAGCATGCTCTCAACTTCAGTCATTTTGTAATATAGTATAGAAATTACTCCAGCAAATTGGTGGCATTTCTTTCACTTCTAATGTTTCTGAGCTTCACCAGTCATAAAGTTCGCATAGCTATGGGGTACCATAGTAGAATAAAAGAATTGCTCACTGCATCCTGAGTTTCAATAATGGCCTAATTGAGATCGAAATTTCAAGAATATAAACTACTAATAAATTACTTTTCAAGTTGTTCTCATTGAGTAAATCAGTTCTTAATTAATTAATCATATCATACTTCTAACTTTAATTATTATTCATTTTGTAGCCTTCCGCATGTGATTCAACTGTATCAACTTTGAACAATCCTAGAATTACGTTTTTACCGCCAAGTCTACGAATCATACAACGTTCTACACCATTATACTTAATTGAAAGCATTCCAGGTAGTCATTTGCCAGTGAAAAAACAAGGTATGTCCTAAATTAAACAATGAGTAACATTTTTTTTTAAATTCAATGTATCGAAATTAGTGTGTGACAAAGTCACATTGCATGCTGAATGAAAAGAAGGGAGAATAAAGTGAACAGTTTTCGCATTCAATGTTTTGTAAGAATTAAATGATTTGTGCAAGAAAAGACGATCAGTGTAGCAACAGACTCAGTAGCAGAAGGTATCAACATACATAAGGGAAAAATTAAGATTCTACGATACAACAGAGCATGCATCAACCAAATCACGCTTGATGGAGGTTCTTTGGAGGACGTTGACACCTTTACATATCTGGGCATCATCATCGACAATCAAGGTTGTTTCGACACAGATGTAGGGGCGTGGATCGGCAAAGCAAGGGCTGCATTTCTACAACTGAAAAATATATGGAACTCCAAACAAATACCAATCAACACCAAAATCAGGATCTTCAATACAAATGTCAAGACAGTTCTGCTGTATGGAGCGGAAACTTAGAGAACTACGAAAGCCATCATCTAGAACATACAAGTATTTATGAACAGTTGCCTACTCAAAATACTTCAGATCCGTTGATCAGACATGATCAGCAACAACCTAATGTGAGTGAGGACAAACCAGATTCTAGCCGAGGAGGAAATCAGGAAAAAGCGGTGGAAGTGGATAGGACACACATTCAGGAAAGCACTAAACTGCATCACAAAACAAGTCCTCACTTGGAACACTCAAGTTCAAAGGAAAAGAGGAAGGCCAAGGAACACTATATTCCGAGAAATGGGGGCAGACATGAGAAGACTGAACAAAATTGGACAGAACTGGAAAGAGAGTCTCAGGACAAAGTAAGTTGGAAAATACTGGTGGGAGGCCTATGCTCCATTGTGGGTAACAGGCATAAGTACGTAAGTAAGTAAATGGTTTGTAATACATCAGTTTAGGCGTAGTTATTTTTTTGTAAATTTTTATAAATCCTGTTCACGAACATCAAATATCAAATTTCTGTTTGGTACATTGATGTTATTCAAACACGTGATAAATATTTCGTCAAAAGATGTCAAGATTTGAACTGTGATGGATTGTTTAAGATAACGAGAACAAAGCAGGGACTCAGAAGTTAAATGATGCAGTTTCGAATCAGTACGATTCACTTTTGAATTCTTCATCACAAAATGTGTTTATGGTAATCAGTTAGTGTTATTGAGCTGAAGTATACTGAACACGTTGATTAATTAGTATTTTTAATATCATGGTTTAGATAACAAACTGATCATAGTTATACTACAAATGAGGATCAAGATGCACTATACAGGTTTTTATACAGTTCGCAGTCTTATAAGCAGACACATTCAATTGGTGGGTACCGAATTCAGCGAAAACAGCATGTTTGAACCTACTGATAGCCACATTCGATGAATTTAAAATTAGCTGAAATTAGTTGATTTTTGACATGTATTATGTATGTCCAACTACCTCGTACACCAAGATGCGTCACCAGTTGACGTGAAAACTGTTTGTAAGAAATTAAGAAATATTAAACTAAGGCTCTTGATCGTCAGTCAGTCAGTCATACAAGGTAGAATGTCGTACGTCAGTACATCAGTTCACATTGCCATACCACATTAGCACGGAGACGTAATTTTCAGTTCAAATCCCATAGTGGTACAGATAGTAGACGTATTAGCGATAATGTAGAAGACCAGGGTTCAAAGATATTATTCAAGAAGTGAAAAAAACAGTAGAAAAACGATGATATAGGTGATGACGAATTCAGGTTAGAATAACAGAGAAGACAAAGAGTGGATGCACCTTTGCCATTGCAAACAATTTTGAGCCATGTCATTCAGGTCTCTAACCAAAGATTACCATCATCTCGTGATCCCCAACCAGGTAGTCGACTCCTGTCAACATGACTTCATGGATGTGTGACATGTTTTGGTCTGGCCGTCCCAAGCTTTCTTCCAACATTGCAAAACAGCCCGACGAGGCAATCAATGGTTAGGCATACGCAACACATGTCCCACACAGGGTGTTGCTTGAAGAACCTGAAGAGGAAGGTAGATTTATGTTGCTCTTAGAGACCTGGGATAGTGACCTCAGAGTCCATGTGACAACTGGTTGAGGCCGGTTACGCACAGCCTTTTTATGGGTAGTATTTAAAGTGCTAGCTCCATTCTTGTTGAAAAGGCCTGACCGCCAGAAACGGAAATACGTGAGGTAGGTTGAGGTGTAACATTTTTAGGGTGAATCTTTTCTAACCCTTCCTTCCTTATGAGAAAGCTGCATCGCTGCACATGCTGGTTGTCCGAGAGAAAACTTTGCCCTCAGATATTGAGTATATATTTTTAGTCTCATCGTTCTCTAATCGACCTGCCTGGCATGGTAATATCTACAGGAACATATGTTCCAGCCAATATAGATCGGTTGGGTCATCATGATAGGCAAGCCCGACCACAACAACAAGGTAGCACCTATTGTTTGGACGCTCTTGATTGACTTGAATAGTATAGAATGATATAGAATTCCTGAATATTTTCAGCTTGTTAATTATCACCACTAGATAGAAACTATAGATCACATGGATTGAAGCCTATCTCAATGATGAGAATTTTACATTTTTATCATTCCATCCTTTAGGATACAGGTTTTGATTTTTTCTTTTTGATTTAATTCGTCTCTGTTTATTTCTTTTCAACTATTGTCAATATACTCTGAAATCATGAATCAATGAATTTTAGACCACTATTAGAAACTTGGAAGCACTGAATTTTTGCCAAACAGAACCGAAGATCTTAGATTCGATTCGTGAGAGCGGAGTTTACGGATGGACACAGCTAATGAATCCCATACCAAGACGAGACGGTCGCCTAGTGCTCCTAGTTTTCTGATGGTAATCTAACAATGATTGATTCATGATTTCAAAGTAAACTCAACAATCTCTACATCCCTGTAATGAATATTGTTTATGTTACTAGTTTTTCAGCATTTTTATTTTATTAATTCGACCTATTTCAATGTAGTAAGGCGAATTCAGATAATGTACATGTATTTTAGACTTCTTCTTTTTGTGACTATATATAAATGACTGTTAAAGTTGACAAGATATTGTAAAGCAAGCATTGAATAAAATATATAACCTACTTTCTAATTATGGAGGGAAAATATACTATTCATTAAAATAGAAATTATACAAACTCTATAGGCAATTGTTATCAAGTTCAAACTATACTGATTTATCATATATTTATATGTATTTGATTATACTGTAATATAATTGAATATTTTCTTTTTACAGTTGCATCAAAAATTTGTAAAGAGTTATTTTGCTCAAATACAATACATATGATATTAATAATGGGTTTAGTCGGTATATTAACTTGTTTAATGGGTGTTATGGGTATGTTGTTAGCTCGTAAATATCGTCATCAATTAAATCAAACAAGAAATACATTTATACAATCAAAATCAATGGCGAAAAAGAATCATTGTTCACCGCATAGCGAAACAAATTTACAATATTTAATACATAATCCACAATGTCAATCAGATCAACAAATTGATAGTGAAATATTAAAAAATCTTTTAACAAATGATCATCATATCAATAATACTCATACTAGTACTAATACTAATACTAATAATAATCATGATCATTTATATGCATTGAATATAAAAGATTGTTGTAAACATTGGTTAAATGAACATTGTTATGCTAATCCTTTATTGTTACGAAGATCACCAACTTTTGATTTGTCTTTGTATCATCAACATCAGCAACACCAACAACAGCAGCAACAACATCCACTTTATCAACATTCACAAGGTCATCATCACCAACAACAACAGTCATTGCAACATCAACTCCTGCAACAACCATCACAAATGTCCACATCCTCTTTATTAATGAAACCAAATCAATGTTCTTGTTTCAATGAGACATTATTTAATGATAATAAAATAATGCAAAATATGCATAATATTTATACATTGAAAAGTGGTTACACCACATTACCAATAACAACAATGAGAGCAGCAGCAACAACAACAACGGTGACATCAAACACATTTACATCATTTAAATCAACAGGGAATTTTAGTCAAGATGATAATTATGCATTGATGAATAGGACAACTATAGCAACATTTCTGTTAGAGCCAACACATATAATGATGAGTAGTAATACTACTACTACTACTACTACTACTACTGCCACTGTTACTACCAATCATGATAATACACATAAGTGTAACAATAATAATACTGTAAATACAATAAGTACTATTCATGAATTGATACCGACATCATATCCTACAACACTTTTAAGTAGTAGCAGTAGTAGTAGTGGTATGAGTAATAATAATAATAATAATAATAATAATAATAATAATAATAATTGCAGTAATAATATCAATTCAATAATTTATTGTTCAGATCAACTGGTCAATTGTTATCCACCTTCCTCATTAAAATTTCACAATACTGTTGAACATAAACAACATGAATTGTTTCGAGATGGTGTAGTTGTATTTCAAGAAAACCATTCTATGAATTCGAACAATAATGAGATGATAAATGGTAATCGAAATTATACACTTAAAAATTTATCATTTACCAATGATAAATTCGATAATTCATCATTGCACCAATCACCATTAGCACTACCACAGCCACAACCACAACCACAACAACATTATCAAAAATTGTCTAGTTTAAATGATACAATTTATTTTGGTATAGATTATCATAATTCTTATAATTGTACATTGAATCCATCAGCCATAGAATCGACATTATGTTCTAATGAATCACAACAAAATTATCCACGACCAAATTTGAAACAACCATCGTTGGGACAACAACAACAGCACTTGGCAAGTTAAAATGTACCCATGAATAATAGTGTAAGTATTTTAATTGCATATGAGAATGATCATCATTTTGCCAGTGTTTAATAGACGTTTAATATCTAGCGTTTCTTAGCACATCCTTCTCGATTGTTTAGTATGTTATTGTAGCATATAATTATATAAGAGTAATTTGTTAATAGGTTTTGTTAACTTACACTTATCATTACATCTGTGATGAATGTGGATGATGATTGGAATAAACATGGTGAATTAATAATTTACCTGTCAAACTAATATAAGCTGGATCTTTTTTTCTAATGAATCTATTAGCATGCATGATATACTACTGGAAATCCTTGAGTATATTTGAAATTGTTGATAATCATCCAAATACATTGAAATCAATGAACATTTATCATTTAGGTAGCCTCAACAAGAAAGAAAGGCTGTAGGCAATTGGAGGCGAAAAGAGAAGAGCAGTTGCAAAGAAAACGTGACACTAACGAATGGAAAGAAAGTAAGAAATAGATAGGCAGATTTCGGTATAACCATACAAAAGGAAATAGACAGTCATGGCCCAAGTAGTATTGGATGTACTGAATAATTACCGAGTAATAAAATTAGCTTTGCAAATAAGTCGTCAGTTGAATTATTACAAATGAAGTAATGTGTCGACCCCCCCCCCCCTGACTAGTTACGCCATACTTTATGGTTATCATTCTGGCCCAACTAAGCCAGACCTAGTGATTCTATCTAGGTGGAATCCAGATTGTTCCAAAATACAATTTCTACAAACGCACTGCCACACCTAACTTTACGACTGCACTCTTCTCGCAATCCAGAGTTTAGATAGAGTAAGGGACTAGCCCATCTGCCCATGGCAACGTGCGTTAGCTTGCAGGGAGATCAGTCCCCAATACTCGGGGAGTACAATTCGGATTATGCTCCTCAAGACTTATTGAGGCATTTAATAATAAACAGTAATAACGTATAACTAATCATAGAGTAGGTAACTGTTTCAGATGTATTATTTATCACAATAATTGTAATTTATCTTGTTTCATTTAGTTTGCATAATATTGATTGTGGTGATTTCGAGAATGAAATAGTTATCATTGATAGTATTCAATAAAGGTCAAGTCGGATCACGTTTTAGTCAGAATTGTTATCACAAATTATTGATTTTTGGCCTCATTGCTCCATAGAATATCATTGGGTATGAAACGTAAGAGGCTCATTGGTTCAATCTAGTGTTTGGTATCATTGAAACTTATTTGAGAGAATGTTATTAGTTAATTATAACAATGAAATATATTACATAAAAAAAGTACAAATTTATGGTGTAATGACAGGTGTACTAGGTTAAGCAAGTATAATGAAGGCTTGAATTATTGTTTTATAAAAGGAAATAAGTTAAACGACTAGAACAAGATACTAGAACAATATTCATCAAAAGTAATTAAACTGAGTGATAAATGTTCAGATAATCGAACACTGAAGCGTATATTCAAGAAAAGGAGATGGCGAAAAACGAACTAACAAAAGGAGTACCAAACTAATAATGAATATCACTGTTTGTTAAGACCGTTTCGGTCATAAAAGAGGAATGTTATAAACATGAAGACTTAGTTTGTTAGCTCAAATTCTCATTACTTTTGGTTATGTGTAGGAGACAAGAACGAACTCCATAAGGAAAGCTACAATAAATTTATCGAAAAGATTTATTTCTATCCACTATGTGATTGTTATTAATCAAATTTAACAGGACGAAGCTGCATATTTCTTTGGTTATATCCCTTCCTGACAACTATTGCCGACGTTCGCCTATTTTTTTATCTGAGTTGTCTAGTCCAATATGGCTTTTTCCAAAAGGGCAGCTGAATATTTAGCTACACATGGATTTAGCAAAAACCATGCATCATAACTTTTAGTTGACGACTCACAATAATTCGGCTGAAAAGAGCGACAGACTAAAACTAGCTTTATTAAACGGTCTCCTCATTACATTGGTCAGTCTATCTCGTAGTAGATTAACAGTTTCAAGAAGATCTATTTTTCACAAACAGTTGATGACGTTATTTAATTGTTCATTTCTTGGAAAAACTTTGTAGATAATCGATTTTAGTCAACATACAATGCTCTAGTTCCCTGTTTACGGTGTCATCTATGCGTATATATATATATATTACTCAAAAAGAATTGGAGAATTGTTACATTACTTAACAGAGTAGTAGAAAATTACAAAGCGATTTCAACAATTGAATAATAAAAAAAATAAAGACACCTTACGTCATTAGAAAAAGTAGTTGCAAAACATCATCAAACATTCTTTTAAGTACCAACTAATTATAACTTACGTAAATAGTCTTAGGGAATGTAAAACAGATAATAGTCTACTAAACCAAATGTATCAAGAAGTGAAAGAATGAAAAGTAAATAATGACACCAACAATTTATTGGAATTCAGTGTAATAAAAACCCACTAACTAGAAATGATCGATCACTTTTTGTATACAAAGATCAGGTATGAATGAATTGGGGAATTGATGTAGTGTCAAACAAGCAAACCTTGTTTGATGAGGTAATTTTGTCCGTGAATAATAATTCTGACTGACAACAAGTGACTATATTAATCATAGTTACATACAAGTACTGATATGTCGATGAATTTGTATTACTTCTGTAGATAGTTATGCAGTTTTTATATTATTGATATGTTTGAAATTATTACGAGTTCACCTTACTCGGTTAACGAACGGAAACAATGACTCAGTGATACGATAAATTATTTTAATCTGTTGTCCCAGGCCCGGCTAACTATTATAGCAAGAAGTCTTGATAAGGAGTAGTGACTGTATTCTACAAGCACTCAGAAACTACAAAGTTGCTAATCACACAAATCAAGCTTATTAATGCAATGATAGGAACGCCCCTGGGAGAGCCACAAAGTAGCGTACTAAAGTAATCCATCAACCGATGACAGTCAAGGAGGGAAGTGTGATCTCAAGGTCAAATGAGCGACTTGTGCGCGAAAACGATAAAAAAATTCCAAAATTAGGACCATTTTCAAGGGAGTTCTGGGGATCCAACATCCTCAATATACATACATTACATACTTACATAACCAGTTTATCCATTTTTTTTACTTGAATCTTATTTTTGTTTTAGGATGGTTATGTCGAAAACAACTTTAAAAATAAGTTTATTTGAAGATAAAACAACCTGTTCATCAATACTTTGTTGCAATCTTCACTAATGAACAAATATATCGGAGAAACCAACAATTTGAATTTACTAAACGCGATCAATATGCAATAAATTTTGTTTTGTTTAATGATATCGCTCACTTTTTAAATTGTACATAATGTGCACATATTACTAACAAACTTATAAGTAGCTAGCTAATAAATATTTGTAAAATGTATATTGAACAGTATCCACTTTTTTTTAAATAATTTGTACAAAAAGAGAATAGTTTTCTGAATTAATGGTTGTGCACTAATTTTGATAATTGTTTATAATGAATATCTCACACTAAAACACAAATAATACACACACAAGAATACACATGTATACATTTACACACGCATATCTATCTATATACATGTACACAAATGTGTGATTCAATCTTTTTTTTGTA
Organism: Schistosoma turkestanicum; assembly: GCA_944470395.2. Classification (NCBI taxonomy): domain Eukaryota; kingdom Metazoa; phylum Platyhelminthes; class Trematoda; order Strigeidida; family Schistosomatidae; genus Schistosoma; species Schistosoma turkestanicum. The sequence goes on along the minus strand of OX103976.1, from coordinate 11,141,417 downwards.
GAGAAGTGCAAGAATATGACTCTCGGGACAGCGAATGATTTTTGCGTGTTTTTTGATTGGTTAAACAAAAAAAGGACTATCTATAATAATACTTTATGTTATAAATGTCACTAGTAATATTTTGCATTGAAAAAAGAATAGTACACTTTTTAAATTGATTATATTTGTGTTGATCTTTTTCCAGGAAAAAACAAACAAACATACAACTTACTATACGTTCTTCTGTGTTCTTAAATAAACTGTACATAATATTCTTATTTGACATAATTACACAATGGTCATTCATTATTGTAAGGATCAAAAATATAGCCTTATCATCATAAGAAATGAGGATAATATTCTCCGTAGTACATAATAACTACAAAACGATTAAGAATCGAAACCAGGATTTAAAGGTTTTACGGTGAGCACCTAAATATTAGACCATTAAGTTAGCATCGGACAATCTACATTTCCAACTTAAGCCAATCATTTAAAATACCACACGATGTCACATTATTTAGTCGTATACAATGCGGCTGCACTCAAAACTAACGATTTCTCATCAGGACTCCATGAATCACTTGGCTAAATTACTCAGCATATGATTATTAGCAATATAAGAGGTTTGTACAGGTTGTTGATCATTTCCTCCTACTTGTAGAATCTTTTCGCTGTAGTTGAAATACAGTCAGTAGGAAAAATGAATCAACTTTGAGCTGTGACTATACTGGTGTTTGGTGGTTGAAAGTAAATGCCAGTCATCACCTGTTGCCAGAAATTGTTAGTGATGTTAATTTTGAAACAAACGTAAGGAGAGTCGGTACCCACAGGTATAAAAACATATCCTATTAATGATTGTTACAGTGAATAGCAAAAAAGATAGAAATATAATGTAGGAAGAGATTTAAATCGATGATAAGGTAAGTTATAAAAATATAATAAAGTAATCGTAGATCATTCGAAAACAGGAAGAAACCAATTTATTTTAAAAGGTTAACAAAAAAGGGTGTTAAATTTTTCGACAACAGTTAACTTAACAGCATTGAGTTTCGTATAATGAAGGCTATAATTTAAAGCCTTTATTATCACTAACGAATTTAGATTGGGAATAAAGAAGATTCCATTCTTACGGAAAAAATGGATGGTGATATGCTTAATTAAAAAGTTTAAAGTCATAAGTTTAGTGCTAATTGAATTGTATCCTACTGAGTAGTTCCATACAAGAATGAAATAGCTGCTGATTTCAATAGTGGTCTAATATAGATCTTTTTATGATTTCATTTATTAAAAACAGTTGTCCGCCGACTGTGAGGTTGGATAGTTGCTAGCAGTCAAATTTAGAAAACTAGTCTTGCCTTATTTGGACGCACATCATCGGGATTTACCCGGAAAGCAGAAGTAGAAGCTCTTCATATTGGAACTTGAGACTAGTATCTATTAACTCCACTGAACAATTGAATTCAAATAGCAATGAACTTGTTCAACGAGTAAGAAGCTGTTTTAGTGGTTGATTTAAATTTGAAGTAGGGCTCATCACTTTAGTGGCAAATGATCTGATTCTAACTTTTACGAAATAAATCATAGTTTCAGTTTCCGTATATTATACCCAGGCGAACCCAGTTTGTGCGATGTTGGTAATAAGAAACCCAATATGGATTCGGTTAACTGAGCTCAGTTCAAACAATCGTCCATGCAGTGACATATGAGAATAAAGAGCGTTATATCATAGGGAAGTGAAGTGAAGAAGGTGGATAATGCAATTAGGAATGACTAAGTATTTATAGTAAAACAAAATTAGCCAGACATGCAATAAGCGAGTTAAAAGTGCACACATATATTTGAATAAAAACGACCCAGAATGAGCGAATGATGACAGGATCGGAAAATGTGTAAATAATAAGTTGTTAAGAATGGAATTGAATAAATTATCCAGTAAGCTCGACATAAAAGTACACACACTACACTGTACAAGTTATTTATAATAAAATATGCATATTATTATTCACCTAGTGTTTCCCATAAAATCTACATCACATGCACTAACACAGTATAGTTGTAATTATTATGAAATATATAGTGCTGATATTTGTAGGTTACTGGTTTTCGATCATGGTTATCTCCGAAGTATTGCTCGAATATCATTGGATCACTGAGTAGGCTATGGTTTAGATAGGTAAGGCTAATTGAATGTCCATCAGGTGAGGTTGTTGGGATGTGTTATGTTTTGCGATGTAGCAATAGATTGGAAGAAAGCCAGGGGCGGCTAAGCCAAAACAAGACACAAATCCATGAAGTCACTGACAAGTGAACTGAGTCATATTGGTTGGTGTAGATTGCCTGGTTGGGGTCCGCAAGACGATAGTAACCGATGGTTGAAGACCTTGTATGACAGACAGATACAACGCAGAACATCGTACGTAAATACATCAGTTCAGGTTGCCTTGAATGACACAGCTCAAAATCGTTTGCATCGACACAAGTGCATCCATTCTGTCATCTCTCAAACTCTAATCCCACGAATACCTCATCTTTATCTTTATCTTTTTGAGTTTATTTCACAGGATTATACTTCTTGAATAACATCTCCTCTATTACAGCTAATACTTCTACTACATCTACCACTATGGGATTCAAATTGATGATTCCATCTTTGCGCGCTTATGAGGTATGGCAACTTGAACTGATATATGGACGTACGAAGTACTACGTTATTGCTGATTGACTGTCGAATTGCCGTTTCCGCATACTCACTATATAGTGAGTAGTATGGCTCTACCACGTGCTACTGTAGAAAATTATAAATTACTGCAATTCACTGATCATATTTATTTTTAAAATTTAGCAGTTGATTTATCGTTCGCAATCTTTATAATATACAGTATACGTCACCTTTTTCTTCATAATAACTGTTAAATAGACCACTTCTATATACATAGAAACTATGTCGATCATGTGACAGTGATGTCAAAGCTTATAATCTCTGATTAGTAAAATTAGTCAATACGTGAAATAGTTAAGACATTAATAACTGATTTTGGAATGAGGGAAATCGGTAAAGCACACCTATTTCCTAAACATTTAATAAAACTTAGAATATTTTTATTAAATCTACTTGTATAATTTCTTGAATGCAATTGCATCATGCCGTGCATATAGTTTTGGTAGATAGAAGTACTATTTACAACATGGATAATATTTAAGCATAATAATAATCGAGCAAAATTTTTAAGCCGACTTATGTTGTTCGCCAAATCTGATTACTTATATATTTAAAAGTAGTCAAATTAGCTAATAAAAAAAAGGCATATGGTTTTGCAGGTTGTTAGTTGATATATAACTAATATAGTTTTAAATCTCACAGTTTTTCTCCTATAGTACTCATTCACATAACATTACCGACAGTTTTTCTAATTTTGGTTCTAAAGAATAAAGAGTTGAGTCCAACTTACAAATGAACGTCACGCTTATTGAACAATGGATTCCATTGAATTTTCATAAACACTAATTAATTAGGGTTCGAACTTTTCTATGCAATTCTCAGTGTGAATATGAAAACATAGATGTTGGATAATTCCATTAAACAGCCATAAAAATTATGAAATTCAGTTCCTGGTTGCTACTTTCAGCCACAATTCAACTATACAACAAAGTTTGATATGTAATATTCAAAAATGATTTTTCATTAGAACATTTTCAGATATTTTTTTTATTTTTTTTATTCAGAAAATTCATATTGACCTAATAACTGATGTAAAAAAAAAGTGAATTCTGCAAAATTTATTAGTTGTTAAACATAGGAAAATGTAAATCTGATAATTTTTCACAAAATCTCAACCAAATTGATCAAGAAACTTTTATCAGTGATAAATGATACAGTGATTGGTACTTTTTCTAATCGTAGACTCATAACTTTGAGCGTTAATTTGGCTTGTCTGTATTAATGTTACGACTGAGCTATATTGAGTGAAAAAATTATTTCTATGAATTCTCCTACCATGTCAGGCAGGTTGGCTGAAAAGTGGTTAAGGAAAGGAAAGGAAAGGAAGGAAAAACGTAACCCTCAAAAATAACACCCATTACACTAAGAGCTTCTGACAGTGGAAGTTATTTCATGTACATACATATATACATTATAGTCCAACTCGACAATGAAGGATGATCACAACATACAAAAAAAAGTATAATACTGTGGAGAAATAAATGAGTCTGAAAAAACGTACAAGCACAAAAATAAATAACCAATTGAAGAAGAATTCTATAAAGTAAGATATATAGTGCAGATTTAAAAAAAAAAAGTATTCATACATGTGTTATTTTCATCTATTCAGTAAAAAAAATATAAAAGCAGACAAAATTAATATACCGGTTCCATAAGTATAATACTTTATATTGGTTTCATCAATAGTAGACATTTTCTCAGTCAAATTTTCAACAGGTAATTGAACACCTTTAACATCAGAAAGCTAAGAAATTTATTGAAAAAAAAAAAGTGGAGACAAAATAAGATTAAATGCAAATACATTTTAATTGAGTGAAAATGTTTAAAACTTTAGTATTGTGATCTAACTAATTAATTAAATAACAATTATTTTTATCGGTTTACAAACTAATTGAAGGATAAATGAAGAGATATATCGACCAATAAGAAAGAGAACAGTCAGTTGACGACCAACCAATAAAATACGAGCAGGAGAATTGATGATATGATTGATATATGACATGATATATCATATCACACTGAGACATAATTCAGGGAAGTCTGTTGAGAATTGAATATTCACCTTTCAAACTTTCTAACATTAATATGATTAGAATTATTCTGTGCAATTCAGCTTTATAAACATTGGTTTCGCCAGCAAATTAGTCATTAAGCAGAGATTATTATTTTTGTTATATATATATATACTTGAGGAGCTGACAACTTCTTCAGATAAAGATTTTGAATTATTTCATCATATATTACTGTCTTATGACGGCTATTTCATAAAGATCTAAGTATTATGAACAGAAATTTCGCAGATACGAGAATCAATTTTCTGTTAGTAAATCCTGGTTACAGCTTTTTCATGTGGAACGTTCCCTTTACAACTGTTTTTAAATAAATCATAAGTTCGATCATATTGCAAATTCACATGAAGAGATTTCTTCGAAACGAAATTCCTAGATTCTTTGTTCCGACTTTCTTTCAGATTTTTCTATATGAAGCGGGTTACATAACCGTTTCTAGCCAACACTTTTTCAGTATTATAGATCTTACCTATTCGGTAACAGAAATAAGATTCCTCTTTCTGTTTTAATGTAACACAACTATAGAAGTTGGTTAGTTAGCTGGTCATTCCATATGTTGTTCTATGTAAATGAGTTTGCTTACAAATCCATCAGCCTTTCATGTCGGAAGCATATCAAGAAATTATACAAATAACCTATTTTAATTTCTAACGTGAAATCTAAGGTAGGATGCGAGCAATAACATCTCTCTTACTGTATACACCTAGCTGACACACAATTGAATCCACCTGGAACCATCAATTCCATCTCGAAATTACTGGTACACATTGGTGGGGAGTGCTAAAAAGCAGAAAAACCTAGGTTGAGCAAGGTATAATATTCAACAACTCACTAGCTTAAGATTAACTATTTATTATTTTTTTTCTAATCTCTTCCCAAATGTTGTTGTCATTGTCAATTAGTAGAATGAAAACTATTTATGAAAACAAAAAGTTTTATACAAAAAAATCAATGCAATCATTGCAATTTACCATTTCGATATTCCTGTTCATTAAATGCAAATTTTCTTTCATTGTTTTTAACGACTAGTGTTAAAATAATAAAAGATGACAAAACAAAGAACAATAAAATAAAAAAGAAAAAAATTAGTCATGAATTGATGCTTAAACAAAAAATTTAGTTTACGGATGAGTTAGTTGGTTGACAGTTAAGTGGCTAACCTGCAATAATGTTCAGTATCTTAGATCTGGATGAAATACGCACATGCCCTTCAAACTGACTACTTGAGAGAGAAGGCAAGAGTTGAAGAGAAAGTCTATTCGGCTACCGAATCCTTTACTCATTCACGCATATACATACATCCTCCTTAGAAAATGAGTTCATTTCTTGAACCAGTGACATGCATTTGTTATTCGGTCATCAACGAAAATGTCAGAACCAGATGAAATTGAACTATATTTAGAGAGGACACAGTTTACCAACAAAATATGTACACCTAATCTTCAGATTTTCATTTGCAAAACAAGCAGATTATTGGCTGTCTTCTTAGACACATGTCTTTTGGTCTTCAAGACATTTTTCTTGCGCTATGCATTCCGAGCCCACACGATTCTTTCCAGTAATAACCTCTAGGCAACAGTCTGCTGTATATTACTTAGAAACGACGTTGCTAGCAGTATCCACCGTACTACTACTACTACTACTATCACAATGCCTACATTGAGACAAAGTAGGGTTCTCCGACTGTAACTTAGTCTTTAAGAGTTGAACAACCCTAATCAATTAACTACCGTTTCATTAGAAATAGATCAACAAGCCAAAATTCAATCCAAAATCAACTGTATATTTGTGAATGGGGAAACTAGAAGAAACAACGTTCACTTACAATCGATGCAACTTTTTTTTTAAAAAAAAAAGAGGTTAACAATAAAAACTTACATCATTCAAAGTATTTTTCATGATATTTAAATCATCCAATGTTTTTTTTAATCTCTACAATGTAAATAAGTTGTTTTTTTTTTCATTTATACCTATAGAATAAGAATTACGTGTAACTACTAAGTAACAAATGAATAGTCAATTCATACTTGTAAGAAGAGATTTTATCATGGATAGTTGTCAGTTGTTTAGGGAAAATCATGGACAGCTGTTTAGATATATAAGACACTATAACACTTGGCTCTCATGATATGTATCTCCGCAGACTGAAACCTTAGCTGATGTTGAAAATTAATTCCTAAAACTTATTTAGGTAAGTAGGAATTATATTTTTATGGAACGAAAAATTACACAGAATTTGTCTTTGAATGTAGATTATCATCACATTTGAAAAAAAGAGTTGATTTTCATCTGTTAAGTACAATTCACATGAATACAGAGATGCACTTTGTATAAGCTCGTCTAACTAGTCAAGTAAGTGAGAAGATTGATCAATAAGTAGAGTGGGGTAACTGGTACAAATTAGGTATAAAAATCATTGAACCCAAACAAAGAAATGGAACCGGAGAACTTGAGTAGGTTCGTTATCAATTTCCTACAACAATGTACCATGTTTACAATTCTTCGTTTGCCATATGATAATGAAGCGGTATGTGAACACAAGTACGTAGTAGTATGTCTAGACTCATCCAATATAACATTATCATTATAAACTAATACCCGTAGCTATCTTGTTCCAATTTGACAGTGTTCATCAAAGAGAGAGTAACTGCAAACCTTTCTATGAAGGATCAAATACCAGTAAACCCACACATCATAAAATCCATTTGTTCATATTTTCAACTTCAGTTTGATTGTATGATAAACATGTGATGCTCATTTAATATCCATTGATGAGTTACTAGCTACACCATTCTATGGAACTTGTCAAGTCACATTGGTCACGAAATTTCTTTTCATAATCTAGTAAGAATGTCATTTCGAAATTGCGTTTGTCACAGCAGTTACATAATTATTTTTATTCAAACGCTATTTAGTTTTAATAAACTGTACACCAAACGTTCCCAACATTGTTTTTTAACTGAATTGGGCAGTGATCAACAGAAGAGTCAAAGATGCATATTTCGTTCTATATGGAGCTCATCAGCCAACCGGATGTTGTATGTGCACATCCAAGTATTGATGTTTACATTGAAACTCAAACTAAATATAATTTGCTTTGAATGTACAAAAACTCTGCCTGGAACACGTTAAGGGTTTCTGCCGGTCGCAAGTTGGGATAAAGGAGGAGGGTTAGGCATAGGGTTAGTGACCCCATCCCGCAGAAAACCAACTTGCTAAAACAAACGCTAACCAGAACAAATAATTCATATCATTTAAACTCTGAGCTGAGAAATGGACATTTTTTTGCTAGTCGGCTGCCCCTATGCTCCATAAGGGGAATAACAGGGGTGAGAAAGTAGGTAGATTAAGTGTACATCGAACTATCCAATGGATCATATATATACACCAGAAAAAAAACCTTGATCAATCACAGTGAGGACGGATACCAATTCCCGGCTGCCTACACAGTGGAAGGGTGTTACTTGAGGAACCTGAAAAAGAAGGTGGATTAGTATTGGTCTTAGATACCTGGGAGCGTGACCGCACAGCCGGTCACGTACGGCCATTTTATGGGTAGTAGAGCTGGGCAGTGCTAGCTTCATTCTTGTTTAAAAGGCCTAACCGCCAGAAACGGAAATCCGTGAGATAGGGTGAGGTGTAACATTTTTACGGTCGAACTTTTCTAACAGCATCGCTGCACATGCTGGTTGTCCGAGGGAAACACCTCACTGCTATCACGCCTCTCTATAGTCAGCAGTACAACTTTGCCCTCAGATAATGAGTATCTGCTTTTAGTCTCATTGTTCTCCAATCGAACTGCCTGGTATGGTCAAACTTACAGGAGCATATGTTCCAGCCAATATGGCTCGGTTGAGTCAGCACAATAGGCTAGCCCGACCACCACGTCAAGGTAACAGCTACGGTCGGGATTTACAGTTGATTGATTGACGGAGTATTCTATTAGCAAACATTACATACATCTAGAATTTGAGTGCTGATCGAATTCTACCATTCCAAGTTGCAATGTTTCAATCAGAGTTTCTTGTCAATAGTCTTCAACTACCTAACAGGCTCGTTAACAATTAAACTTTAAATCAGCTGTAAATGTTGTACAATATTTACAATATCTATTAGAAAACAAAACTAACACAAATCTACCTGATTGAACGAATGAAGTGAGGACGATAAATCTTGGAAGGACTGTTCAGTAATTGTCTAAAATGGAACACAGAAAGGAAAATTAATCGTTATAAAAGTCAAAGGAATAAATAACTACTTAAGGCATCAGTGTTAGACCGTCATTAGAAACCTGGAAGCACTAGAAAACTGTTTCGTCCTACTACTGGACTCAACAGCAGTGCTCATCCACGACTCCTGCCCACATTAGTCTAACATTGATCGATCCACGATTTCGAAGTAATTCCATAATCTCTACAACCGTATAATTAAAATTAACGCATAGTTACAATAAATGGAATTCTAAACTACAATGAACGTAAAACGATCCTCTGAGATTTTGCTTAGTTGATCAGAGCACAGATTATATAAATGAATAATCTGCTTTCAAAAACCAGAAGGAATAAAGTTGGTCTTTAATATCAATTTTGGGCGTATTAGGAACTAGGTCTTAATATGGTACAAGCTAGCTGAAATTACATCTACACATTTTGGGTATAAGTCAAAAACTTTTCATCTCAAATCTGATTGTTTCATCACCGATAGTTTATAAGATAATCAATGAATCAACTTTTACGAAACATGAGAATCAATAATGTTTTACAGCCATCAAGAATCGGTATACGTTAAACAATCATTGAAAACCTGAAGACACTAGACGGCTGATTCGTCCTAGTATCACAATTCTCACTAGTGTGTACCCGCGACCTCACAACCAAAGATCGAACTCAAGATCGATTTTTCGCACCAATTATTAGCCTTTAAACCACTGGGTTGGTAACCAATGGCGTACAAGGACAAGTTCAATCAACGCACGATGTTACGCGGCCATTTTCAATTATTTTCGATGAGGAACTTTCTCAGCCGAAACGGTTGAACGATAATGGTCACAGCTTCTCGCTAGAAACCCAAGAACATCCTCTCAAAGCTAGTCATTAGTCAACACATACTAATTAACAGTACATGGTTGTAAAGATTGTTGAATCTCATTTATATCACGAACTGATTTCAGTTAAGCAACCATTGCAGACCTGAAAACACTGGATAGACGCACACTGAGAGCTGCTAAGGAGTGGAGGTGGTAAAGTCTTTTACATACCCGGACAGTATCATTCATACACAGGGTGGACCAGATGCACGTGTAAAGACACGGATCGATAAGGCAAGGACAGTATTTCCACACCTGAAAAACATCTGGAACTAAAAAAAAACAATCAACCAACATCAAAGTCACGATCTGAAATATGTACGTCAAAATGGTTCTAATGTATGGAGAGGAAACTTGGAGAACTACAAAGCGCTAATGCAAAAAATAGAAGTGTTGTTCATTAACAGTTTTCTATGCAACATACTTAGGATCCGTTGGCCAAACATCATCAGCAACAACCTACTGTGGGAGAGAGCAAACCAGATTTCAGCTGAAGGAGAAATAAGGAAAAAGCGCTGGAAGTGGGTAAGACACATTGAAGAAACCACCGAACTGCGTCATGAAGTAAACCCTGATCTGGAGTCCCCAAAGCCAATGAAAGAGAGACAAACGAAGTAACAAAATGAACCGAGAATTAGAAACAGACATCAGAAGTATGAACAGCACCTGGCGAAAATATAGAAAGGACAGTCTGGGACAGAGTAAGTTAGAGAATACTGGTAGGTGGCCTATGCTCCATAAGAAATAACAGGCGTAACTAACTAATTTACTGAGGAAAATTAACATACTTGATCAGTAGTAGCAGTTGAATAAAGTGATGACCTTCTTTCTTTATCAAGTTTACGAAATCGCATCCATGTAGCACCGAAACCAAACAATCCAGCAACTAAGCTAAATCCAACAGTCCATTGTTGCATTCGACTAGCTTGAATGCGTTCTTCAGCTTGTGAGTGACGTAACATACTAGAGAATTGCTTAAATGATGCTTGTTCAGACGATTCAATAGATGTTAACTTATCACGAGCTTGTTGATGTTGACGTGAAAGCTAAATTGATCATAGGCACAAAGAGTATTTCATTTATTTATTTTAATTCAAAAAAAATCATAAACATAGACAGACAGACAGACAACACAGAACTTCGTACATAAGTACATCAGTTCAGGTTGCCATACCACATCAGCACAGAGACGCAATTGTCAATTCAAATCCAAGAGTGGTAGCGATAGCAGAATTATTAGCAGCAATGGAGATTATGGAGCGAAGATATGATTAGAGAAGTATAATTCAGTAAGATAAATTTAGAAAGAGAGAGATGATGAGGAATTCAGAAGGTTAGAATTAGAGAGAACACAAAGAGTGGATGCACCTGCGCCATTGCAAACGATTCTAAGCCATGTCGTTCAAGGTCTCTAACCATCGGTGACTTTCGTCTCGCGGACCCGAACCAGGTAGCCTACATCTACCAACATGACTCAGTCCACTTGTCAGTGACCTAATGCACTTCTGCCATGTTTTGGTCTGACCGCCACTAGCTTTCTTCCAACCAGTCAGTCACCAGGCCATCAACACTGATGAGACTACCCAAATATGTGAAGTGGTCTACACGTTCGACTACTTCACTCCCTACCACTAGTTCAGGTGCCGATGCAACCCAATCCTGAAGCAACACTTTGCATTTCGAGGGGGAAAACCGCATCCCGAACATGCTGGCATTGTTGCTTAGGGTAGTCAGAAGACTGCGTTTTGTCAGCGTCTTCACCAAATAGGACTATGTCATCGGCATATTCTAAGTCAGCAAGCGTGGCTGATGGTAGAAAATCGTCTCCTGAAAAGTCAGACGGGGATAACGTTGTATCTAGCAGCATCTCTATGACAAAATTAAACAAGAATGGTGAAAGTGGACATCCCTGGCGGACACCACTTGGAGTAATCATTTCCGATGACAGTTCGCTATAGGCTCTCACCCGACCAGTGGTGTTCGAGTACACAGCTTGTATAAGGTTAATGTACTTTCTTGGTACACCTTTTAATGACAGACACTGCCAAAGAACCTCACGATCCACTGAGTCAAATGCCACCTCAAGGTCCAAGAAGACAACTATTATCGGACGTCTAAATGTGTGCCTGTTTTCCAGGACCTGTCGTAGTGTGAAGATGTGGTCTATACAGCCACGTCCTGGTCGAAAACCAGACTGGTTTTCTCGAGTCTGCCCTTCACAAGCTCTAGTAAGGCACCTAAGGATTATCGAGGCTAACAATTTGGAAACTATATTAGTTAGACTTATTCCCCTGTGATTGTCACAAGAAGACTTGTCCTTTCTTATAAATTGGGACAATCAATGATTGAGACCAGTCGGATAGCATAACGTCCAGTTCCCAGATTCTACCTAAGATCTCGGTCAATCTAACTGTTAAAACTGGACCACCATCCTTAAAAATCTCAGGATCTGCAGCTCGCCCTCGCTTCAGATTTCCTATCGCTTTCTCAACTTCACAAAGACTAGAAGGTACGTAAGTCGATTTGCCATTCAGGATGACTGGAGATCGCGGGTAACCGAAGTGTGGCTGAGGGCCAGTTGAACTGATCCCTAAAGTGTTCTGCCCATCGATCCTGCCCATCTCCTGGATTGTGAATGAATGATAGTCCCATCCATTTCCGAGATAGTCTCACTCACATTCGGTTTCCTAATACCGGTTTCCTTGATAAGTCGCCGCTGCCTTTCCCATCGCTTTTGCTTTCGCCACCCACCACTGTTCACGGTCGTTACGTAGGCTTTTTATCAACCTGCGTCTAAGCTGACTTCTATACTCGTCATGTTCAGAGCCAGGTGGGATGAGCTTTCGAACCTCTATTAGTTCGGTGGATGCTACTGTGAACCACGGCTTCATCCTACGCTTATGGTTTACCTTGCTAGCAGATATCACTGCTATTTCCACAGCCTTTTTTATATCATTCCAACCTGCATTCCGATGGGAATCACTTGCATGGTTGCCTAACTCTCTTTCTAGTTGTTCCTGGAATGTATTCTTAGCCTTATTATCATTAGGTAGAACCCCAAGAGGTTTCCTTACGTTGTCTTTCCTACGTCCAGTAAGCCTCAAACAAATACGGGCTCGCACTAGGGCATGATCTGAATCTAAACATGCGCCCCAGAACGAGCGACAGTCTTCTATCGAACCCCTCCATCGGTGGCTGATGGCGATGTGATCTAGTTGGGCCCAACGTTGTGAAGACTTTTGGGGTCGCCAGGTCAACAGATGTTTTTCCTTATGCCTAAAGTTAGTGTTTGCTACAAATAGGCGGTTATCTGAGCATAGTTGCAACAGACGGTCGCCATTGTCTGTTCTCTGAGCCGCAACACCATAACATCCACCTAGGTGTCTCTCCTGCTCACTTAGTCTACCTACTTGAGCATTAAAGTCATCAGCCATTATTACTAGATCGGAGCGCCTAGCTTGTTGGAGGAGGTTCGAAAGCTTTCTGTAAAACTCATCTTTCACCTCATCCGAACTGCAGTCAGTGAAAGCATGGGCAACGACAAGTATCCCTATCTCTGCGAGTCCTTACTGTCCCGTTTAGTCGGACAGCGCACAAGCGACTATCTACTAGGATCCAGTCCAGAAGCGCTAGTTCTGCCCTACGACTTAATGCTATACCTACACCAGCGAGACCACGCGAAGCAGTATCACGGCTACCGGATACAAGAACAGTAAATCGGGATGCTTCTTTATTTTGATAAGGTGAAATCAGATTATTGACTGTACTAGAATCCCGTATGCGCGTTTCCGAGACGCAGCGTACATCGATTGAGCGAGATTCTAATGTCCTAGCTAATGATGCTTGTTGCCCTATTTGACACAATGTCCGTACATTAAATGCCCCAAAATGTAGTTTAGAACGGGGTTTAAGGAAACCAGAAACGACGTTTTGTGAACTCGCATCGTTTGCATTAGCGGTGCAGTGAGATAAGGGAATGTGAGCAGAGTTAGTTGTGGAGAGAAGAGAGGTATGTGTGGGTGTAGGAAGGATTTGATTTCGACCAATTTGGTCTCAAGTGTTGTTACGGGTATGAGAGCGGTTGTCACTTCCCGGCTGCCCACACCGTGGAAGGTTGTTTCCTGAGGGACCTGAAAAGGAAGGCAGCGTCGCTGCACATGCTGGTTGTCCGAGGGAAACACCTTACTCCTGTCACACCCCTCTGCAGTCAGAAGTACGACTTCACCCTCAGATATTGAGTAGCTGCTTTTAGTGTCATCGTTCTCCAACCGACCTGCCTGGTATGGTAGAACCTTCAGGAACATATGTTCCAGCCAGTATAGCTCGGTTGGGTCATCACGATATGCAAGCCCGACCACCACGTCAAGGCAGCAGCTACGGTCGGGAAATTATAGACGTAAGTACATTTTAGTCAGCAAATGAAATTAGATCAAACATATAATAATTGATTTGAATGATAAAGTTAGTGGATTGTTTGTCTAGCTACCGAGTGCCTGGATATGTTAGGTTGATTGATATAGAGAAATTAGAGTCAGTCAAACTGATATTTTAACCGAAACGCCATCAACTTGCGGATGTGGTAGGTGTATTTAGGTGACCAGCCCCAAATATAATGAGACGCAAGCTCTGGATTCCACTGAAAGGCATAGTTCATCTTTTCTAAAATTTGCTTGATTGAACTTATCACCGTTGAAATGAATACATATGTTTAAATTGCTGTTGATTACTGCCTACTAGTAATCTTAGATTGTATAAAATAAGTTGGAGGAAAGAAAGGGACTATTGAACCACGACTTCGGATCAGTCTATGAACTCACTGACTTTTGGCTTACATCATGTTATTAAATGGATACTACTTGGTTGGGATTCAGCCAATAACCGTTATTAGTGGTTGACTGTTGGATGACATGATTTACAATAGTGCATATCCACCTACTCACTCTTTATCTTTTTACAGATCATCAGTCTTAGTATTCCTTCCTTTTTTGATTCGTGTAAATTCTTCTCTAACCATATTCCCGATGTTTAATTTTTTTCTCAATATCAATGATAATACTGTTATTTCGATTCTTTTCCTATTCATCATGTCATATTAACATGGTATAGCCAATTCGGTTGACAAACATTTGTCATAGTTTACGTTGATTATGAATAACTGACTAATTTAGTAAGTGTTAACAACATGAAATTCCAGAACTAGGTATTTATCCATAAGTTAATCATATGTTGGTCACTTATGATTGTAGTCGACCATAATATCAAGAGGTTGATTGAAGTTACCTGAAGGAATAGAATTGACACTTGTATATCAGAAATATTAAAAACACTTATCTAGACTCTGATTATCGAATTCACCTGGTTCTAGGTAGTTATGTTTGCTCGTGTAGGAGTAGATTGGAAGAAAACTAAGACAAAATAATATCGATCGATAAAACCACTGACTGTTAAAATGAAGAATACTGGTAAGTTGGAGTTTACCTAAATAATCTCCTAAAGATTGATTAGAGAATCTTTGTGACGTTTATCCGACTTTGGATGTTTCCTGTTACTGCTTATACTTACTATTATTTTGGAAATAATTTTGAGAATTTCATCTTGCTGCGATAATATGTAGTAGTGACTTGAACTAATGAGCATCATACCCTAGTTCTATAATACTTATAATTGATTGGTTGATAAATCTCATGTAAGATTAAATATCTGGATACTTTTCGATCAAATTATCATTTGCATTTGAATAGTATATGTTACTTAATAAGACCATACGAAATCAATTTATTTTAATATAGTAGGGTTGGATCTTCAAATTTCCCCATGTGGTCTACAAAGTATGATTACAATGCCCACAAATGCACTGATACAGGCGAGAGTAGGGAAAGTCTACTCTCTCGAAATGCTTTCATATGGTCATGCATACATATACACTTTCAGGGAAGTCCTACACACTCCCTTCCAATAATGAGTGTATAACTTACGAAGCCGAGATGAAAAGCTAATTTCCGACGCTTTAACCAGGTTGGTGATTATGGAGGATTTACTTAGGGGAGTTGAAAAAATCTGATACCAAACCAATGGTGCATATGGGTTCCAGGATCTTGAGGGAACAAACGGAGTATGGACCGATTTTTGGTCACCTACTACCACGGGACTGTATCACTTTATGTTGCTCTACTGCCTTGTGGATTACAGTTTTTGACTATAGGCTTGGGGTGTGGCCTCCTGAGAAAACCATCTGCTTCGGTTCACGCACCCGGGCAGGTATCTAAGCTCACTGAAAAATTCAACAATCTGTGTGGCATGTAAATATTTAAGTGTCCCTTTTTACACATATATGTTTTCAAATAAATAAGAATAATAATTACAATGAGAAATCAGGATGATCAATTTACCTCGTGCAATTCTGTAACTAATTCCAAAAAAGTCGCATCACTACGGCTAACACTATCTAGTTTCAAGTTAATTCGATTTCTAGCTTCTTCTAACCGAAAAACTTCTGTCTGACACGCTCTTCTTTCATTTTGTTGCTGTATAAAATTTTTTTCAGCCTGTAATTTGGAAATATATAAATATATATAGGAAATAAATAATATGACAAAACAAGAATAAGGTGATAAATAGACTGTAGATAATAAAAATTTTATATTGTATAAAATTATTCTAAGTAATGAAATAGAATGAGGCAGTCGAGTAAGGATAAATGAAAAATAAGTATAGAAAAAAAACGGTAGGGTCATTAATTACCGATGTCTAACAATGTATAAATCCTAGAGTAGTATGCTTTTCTAAAAATTGCCAAGTAGAAAATCTTTTTATTAAATTAAGAGCAAACACGATGTGAACTCTTGAATGTGATACATAAGTCAATATTTTCAATGAGCAGCAATACCGTTTTAGCCCCATTTGGTGTGATTGGGCATGAAAAATTAGTGTATAAATATATATATTTCTACCGCTACGGAAAAAAAACTTACTTATCACGTATTCAGTCACCCTGACAAACCTCTGCTTTGTAGAGCTTGGTTTGATTCTCCGAGTAGGAAGAATTACCATCGTTAGACCAATCAAATCTTGGTTCACTGAAAACATGTCCCCAAAGCAGGGATATAGTTCACCCACTCTCTCCAAATGCTGTCACAGGACCATGCCGTTATAGCCTCTGTCTAGGAAACCCTACTCATTGTTTTTACGTGGTGGTGCTACTTACGGAAATAAGATGAAAAGTGGAGTTTGAAGCAGCTTAGCAGATAGAGAGTATTCACCGAAGAAAATCGATAAGCCTCGGTTCCAAACAAATGATACATATGAGCTCCAAGATCCTACAGAATCACAAGGTATATGTACCTGTTTCGCCAATCAGTTACCATGGGATAGCATTACTTGACATTGTTCCACTGCGTTGTGGAGTTAGATGCTCCAGCAGTGGTCCCAGATGAAAACCATTTGCTCCTATTTGATAGCCTGGGCTATCTTCAAACATATTTCAAAGCAACATATTTTTGGTTAATGACTTCGATTTATGATTCCTTTAGGAGTAAAGTATACGATTGTTATATAAGTCATAATAACTACTTTATTAATGAAATAGATTTGGGGCATTGTGATTCAGTTACACAAAAAAGAATACCAACTAATAGTTTGAATGAAAGCAAAAAAACATCACTTACTTCAACAACTCCAACATGTAAGGATCTAACACGATCTAATCCAGTTAGATTATCATAAATTTTATGAATTCGACTAAACTCTATAGACTTTAATTTCTCATATGCATTAAGAAAGGATTGTTTAACAATAGTCGGACAATTCATATAATTCTTTACTAACCGCATAGGCACATTTGAAGGCATATTTTGATTTAAAAACCTATAGCAAAATTAATTCGATGGGTGGCAGTTTATATCAGTAAATAAATGAAATAATCGTACAGAATTTTATCCATAAACAACTGTTTATGAATACTTTTTTACCAACTTAATTATTGTAATGAATTCAGTCAAACAGCCGGCGACAATGTAAAACTTCATGCGTACGTACACCAGTTCAAGCTGCTAAACCACATTAGTACAAAGATATGGAATTGTGACTTTTAACACCATAGTGGTATAAATAGTAGTGGTATTTACGGAAATGAAAACCACTTATGTTTGAAGATATGATTTGAGAAGCATAAACCAGTGGAGTACAGTTAACAAGGGAATGGTCAAGAGGAATCCAGGAGATAAAAACTTGAGGGAACACAAACGATGGATGTAGCGATTTCAAACCACCATTAGTCTACACTTATTAACATATCAGAGGCCAGACTTCTGGTGACTGACGAAGTCTCAGAACGTATACAGTTGGCACAACTGGCTTTCGTCAGCTTGCGTCACTAATGGTGCAGATGAGTTTGTTCTTGGTGTACCCTCAAATTGTAATCTGAATTCCTCATCACTTTTGTCCTTCTCTTTTAGGGTTAATTTCACTTGATTATGCTTCTTAAATCATATCTTCGAACTCTAATCTCCGTTAGTGCTAATACTTCTACTATATCTACTACTAAGGGATTGGAATTGATAACTGCACCTCTGTGCTAATGTAGCATGGATGCGCTTAATGCGTTATTAACTAATCAATTGAGTCTAGTTAACTACTAACTAAATCACAATGACAATGAGCTCACCTAGATGTGACAGAATCAGGCAACCGACCCTGAATTCAAAAGCACAACAACTTTCAGGGTTACATTCAATATCCAATACCGTTCTCACGAACTAGTATAAACCAATTGATTTACTTAAGCCCGATTCTTGTTCTTCCCATACGGTTCCAGGTGTCTGGTAGTATCCATTAAATACGGGTTTGGACACTCGACTGGCTAATCTTAGTCAGTTGGCAGTTGTTTGTGATTTTGTATATCTCTTGATTTGAATGAATACGTTTGTTTCTGATCAGTAGTCTTCCTTAATACCAGTAGCTATCATATAACCAGGTCAAAAATCAGTTAGCTGCAATGCGGATAAAATCTAAGACTAATAAGAGTAAGATTTAAGAACTGAGTAAATAATGGGCGGTTTAGTTTCTTAATTGGTAGTGAAGATTGTGCAAAGGGACTCTAGTGTAAGTAAGAGTGAGGAAAAAAAGATAATAGGCACGACCGATTAGGTTGGCGATCTGAGGAGCTGGCAATAATAACAACTAGCAAGTCTCAAGTCATGTATCAGGCACTGATTGTCCATCAGGGAAAAGATATTCCGTGAGTACATATTTATCAAGTCTCTTCTTAAAGCTGCCCACTGAGAGTGCCATGGTGACCTCGGCTAGAAGAGCATTCCAAGTTTCAACGACTTCTTATGAGAACAAGTGTTCACAAACCTGAGCGTTCACTTTTCGACGCTCAGTTTTTCGAGGATAACCTCGAGGGTCGTGGTAGTGATGTAGTGCATATTGCCACGTCCTGGTGACTTTCTTGAGCGTAAGGATTTTCCCTTCTATTGTACTGGGTCAAAAGTAGACTGTATATTCTCTATGCCGTTTGGTGGCACTTTTTTGAGACGTGTGTGCACTGACCTAGATTCAAATGGTTTAAATCGTTGTGGAAAGAACAGAAACCTTCGCTTAAAGAGCTCCCGCATCTAGCATTGGCGGATCAGCGATTCGTCAGGTAGGTATATTTACCGATTAAAAGAGAAGGTCTAGTGGATGATACTGATATACTGTCTGGAGTCCCTAGAAATATGTACCGTTTCTTCTTGAAGGACTCGAGGGGGTTAAATTCCACTACCTCAGTCGTTTATGAATTTCAAAAATTGTCTACTTGTAAAAATATAAGATGAGCCTGCAGCCAATTTTTCTACGTTGGCACTCCAGTTTGTGGGCATTTCCTATAAGGCTTGCATATAGACTGAGCTTAAATAATAATTTTAAAGGAGGCTGAGGAGTGTTAAGAATGTTATGAGCCCTTGGAAGGCAGCATACAAGACGCTCTCACTCTAACGTGTTCAGATCGACAGACTTGATGCTCTCTTCTTAAGGTTTGCATCTGAGACATCGAACCAATATGATGACTCGCCTTTGGTTGTATCCCAGTGTATTCTACTCCTATTGAAGCGGAGTAGAAAGAATTATATTTTTGTGTCACAAATAAGGCGGAATAAGGCTGAACAAAAATGCTTTTTAACATTATTAGTGAAGGGTTTGCTCGAAAGGCATTTCCGTATCAGGCGAGATGGGTAACCTAGGTGATATGCTTAAAGTTATTTTGGATTCACCTTACGTGGTAAATGGAACTAAAATCAATTATTCAGCGACGCTATATGCTATTCTATACCGAACGTTTCAGGCCTCACTAACCAGAGGAAGAAGTCTTGATATGACGTAGAGAATAAATTCCAACGGCAGCCAGTAAGCAAGATGTCTACTAGCACACAACTCAGGCTTATTTATATAATGATAAAATGGGAGTCACAAAACAGCGTACCAAAATAATCCATCAACCAGTGATAGTCAAAGGTTTTCCGAGTGCGAAATGTAAGCTGTAGGTCAACTGGCAAATGCAAAATCTCATAATAAAATTACAAAATTCGGACTTTTCCAAGTCAATTCTGGGGATCTATCGTCCCCAACACTAAGTAGTATACATAATCCGAGGCATGTCTCAGATTGATTACTTTGCACTTAAAGTATCCAAAGCCTCCCAACGTCTAAGTTGAATCAGATCCTCCTGAGGACCCGGCTAATCGTCCTGGCTGAAAATTTCTCTCCATCGCTTGAGATTGTCAATGAAAATTAATAACTGAAAGGATACTTTTTGATGAAGGTAGTTCATATAATCTGGGAATGATCCAGGTATCTAAGCTCACTGAAAAATTCAACAATCTGTGTGGCATGTAAATATTTAAGTGTCCCTTTTTACACATATATGTTTTCAAATAAATAAGAATAATAATTACAATGAGAAATCAGGATGATCAATTTACCTCGTGCAATTCTGTAACTAATTCCAAAAAAGTCGCATCACTACGGCTAACACTATCTAGTTTCAAGTTAATTCGATTTCTAGCTTCTTCTAACCGAAAAACTTCTGTTTGACACGCTCTTCTTTCATTTTGTTTCTGTATAAAATTTTTTTCAGCCTATAATTTGGATATATATAAATATATATAGGAAATAAATAATATGACAAAACAAGAATAAGGTGATAAATAGACTGTAGATAATAAAAATTTTATATTGTATAAAATTATTCTAAGTAATGAAATAGAATGAGGCAGTCGAGTAAGGATAAATGAAAAATAAGTATCCATTCGCTTGAGATTGTCAATGAAAAGTAATAACTGAAAGGATACTTTTTGATGAAGGTAGTTCATATAATCTGGGAATGATCCAGGTACTAAAGCCTTAAGAAATTCATCTAAACACTGAGTAACCTGAGAAAAATAAAGGTTAAGTCAGATATTGATAGGTCGGTTGGGTGGATATGAATTTTACCAGTCTATCGAGAATAGCTTGTTACCTTGCGCTTTTATCAAACTGATGAGATATATATGATTGATCCAATAAAAAGATTTTGATATGCAATATAGGATGGTTGTCCGTCGTACTTAGAAGGTTGGTTATATAGGATTGCCTCTTTCTGAATCCGTGCTGTTGGGGAAAAAGAATTTTTCGGCCAATAAACAGTCTCACAGACATTCGTCACTTTTGAAGATACTGTAAATACAGCAACCAGCTGGTGGCTTGTAGGTCCACTGCCTGGGCCCCGTTGAAAATCTGTATGACGTGTGCCAGATTCCAATAGTTTGGGACGGTGCTTTCACTTAGTGAATATAAGAACATCAAACTACGCGGTGTTGCAAGGAGTGGTATCGCTTAGTTCAGCAGAGCAGAGTGAATAATGTACAGCCCAGAGGAAGTGTCTTTATTCAGATGATTCATTTTTTATCAAAGCAGATCAGATCTTAGGTTTACTTATCAGATGCCTCTTAGATTGCAGCTGAGGCTGTCGTTAATGTAGAACAAGTGTAAGATCCATTTTGGAAGGCTTTGTTTGTGAAAATCCCTACATGTATACATTTGTAATATATCCTTACTGATTCTTTCAGTCCTAAATTCCATTTTGTGACGATAATATTTGTATTTTATGTTTCTTTCTGAACTGCATTATGTTGTTTAAGCTGATACTTAGTTATAGCGACAGCCCTAATGATTTGCTCCCCTGGCGGTTGGAGCGCTTACAATGACTGGAAGTGTGCGATTTCGATTATGAATTGGAGCACTCTTCCAGAATTGGAAACACTCTGCTTTATTAGAGGGATAGAATATCATTTATTTGAATACTCGAAGGAATAACGCCATAATATTGTTTAGGTAATGATGCAATTATATATAGAACAGTTACTTGCCCAGATCACGTGTTTTGGATATAAAATGGGTGAGACATGTATCTAAACTTACTGAACAGCCATTCCTAGATCCAAACCTCTGTTTGGATCTTAAAACAAGTGTGATGGTTGAAAGGTTTAAAAATACCGTTCCGTTAGTACCTCTGAAGTATCAGGCTGAACCAGCAGTTCACATCCACAACTCCGCTAGCGGGAATCGAACCTAGGACGTCCGATCCCGTGCGCTGACGCCTAACGGCTAGACTACGGAGTCGGCATCTAACAGTGTTTTCGTCTAACTTTGATCACTCTAAGGATTTTGCGGAACCTAATCAATTGTCTTCGGTAATTACTGCCTACGCCCGACACGGTTGAACTCCAATCTTCATGGCTTCTCAATAGAAATATCGGAAGATTTATTATCAGCTTGTTATTTTCATTATCATTATTACTATCAGTTTTTTCGAAAAAACGATTACCTAATATTAAATGGATGTAAAAAATGTAATCATTTTGTTACAAAAATTCTTGTCTAATAATTATCGTGCTTCTTTTCAAAATTTACTTCACATTTTCTCAATCCATTAATACAATAGTTTATAATTATTCTGTTATTGAATGAAATATATAAAGGTAGCTAATAACTTAACTTTTTGTTAAATTAGTCAGGAATTTGTTTATAATGGGTGAAATGCAATTAACTTCGAAATCGAGAATGTATGTTTTGGCCTAATGGGATTCATCAGATAAATGTATCAACAGCTGAGTACTTATGCTCACATTGCGAATTCAATCAAATTCCTCCTGTTTCAGGCACTGAACATAGGTATTCAAACTGTGACAAATTTGTATGCGATAATCAGTTATCACAATATTTCTTAAATCATGTTTCATGTGTATTACGAATTCTGATTTTTCACATGGGGATTTCTAATGAACATAGCAAACTAAATGTAATTACTTTTCGCAACTAAAAGTATTTAACAGACAGTTACCCCTGCGAATTGAATTTAGACAAGGTGGTATTGAGTTCAATGGTTTACTGAATGAATTCTAGACAAGGTTATTTCATAAACATTACTGTTTTGATTAATCATAACTCACAAGAAACCCTCCAACATTATGATAAAAAAATGTGCACCAACTTCATCTACGGCTGTTCTAGGGTTACTGACGGTCCCAAGTCTGGATGAATGAAAAGGGTTGGACATGGAGTTATTATCCCAATCCAGTAGGAAACAAACTAGCTAAGAAAACGCCCACCAGAAAATTTCATTGAAATTATTTAAAATTTGCCATAAGATTTGGAAGATCCTCTGATACAACCCAATATGCACCAACCATTTCACATTTGATGGAGAAGCTCTATGAGATGTTCTTGCCTTAATTAAAATTGTGAAGGAAAGAAGTTATATGAAACAAACTTATCGTGTTGGAAATGTAACTGAGAATTGATCAAGCTGATGTATTTTGTCACTTATTGACTGAAAAACTAATAATAAAACCTATATATATACATATGTATATATATATATATATATATATATATATATATATATATATAATAGTGTGTTTATAAAGAACAGTTGAAATGTACTGAAGAGAAGAAAACTATGCTCTTGAGAATTGTGGTGTGCACTGATAGTTCCTGTTATTCATTTCTTTTCCATTTCCTCACACATACACATTTTATGTTCCATTCATTCAAGGAAAATTTGTACTTACATATTGAATGCAAACCTATTATTATCTAGTTCTGTAAAATCCTTCTACCCAACAGTATTCACATACACACATTCTATTTACTCGAATAATTCAGTTTAATTGACATTTCGAAATTAGTCATATCGAACGCAGTGAAGTTAAAAATTTTAACCCTTTCTTTTATCCCTGATTAATCATTTGTCATGAATTATAAAACAACAGAATTAAAGACAAACTGCTTCATTCCCCTCACTAATGTTTAGATTCATTTAGTGTTTATGTTTCGTTTAAACTTTGATTGATTATTATTTCTCTCAATGATTCTGTTAGTTTATTTGCCAATGGTAGTATTAGTATTAGAAGTGATAGTAGATTTTATGAGGAATATAAATAACAACAGTCACAGAAAAGAATATTTGTCCACGAGCAGATAATTAGTTATTCTAGAGAAAATGTTTCTTTTCCTCTGAACAACTGACTAATTAACAAAACAATATTGTTTACAAGTTTTAGAGGATTTAAATATTTGTGGTTATATATATATATATATATATATATATATATATATATATATATTTGATTGATAATCTCAGGTTGTTTGTAATTTTAGAACTATATTGAGTACATAAATCAATACATTTTATACTTCATTTATATGTAGATTTTGTGTTTATATGATGTAGGTTTATGCATATAATTAATAGATCAGTTTTGGAAATGGCGAAATTGGAAGAGGACAGTGTTCATTCAGAATGAGAGAGAATACCTTCGATTTGATTACTTTAGACTATATGAAATGTATTATGATGTACAGTATTCGAGTTCTGATGTTGATGTACAGCGCACTAGCTCTTCAGCTGGCTGCTGAACGAGAGAACAAAAGCTGGAGGAGAAATTACATTAGTCTGCTAAATAATATACGTAAATACTCATTTACATAATCATTTCTACTCCTTCGAAAATCTATTCATTTCTTAGCCAATAAATAGTATGAACTTGTTCGTTAGTTTATCTGTTTGGCACCAAATGAACTTAGTACTTCTGATTGGCACACAATTTCGATTGTGCTTTTAAAATGTTATTCTACTTTTGTAACCTCTCCATTGTAAAAAATAATTAAATAAATCAATTTTCTTTTGTTTCAAATTGTTATATTATTTACGAAATTATGCGTGAACGATACCTATATCCTCTTGATCCATTGTAACATGAAGTTATTTATTAACATCATAATCTGATCGATGTTTAACACTTGATTATGAAAAGGTGCAGTACAGGAAAAACCGTTACCGAAAATAGAACTTCTGTTGTTGTTTTTATCCAGAAATTGCAATAAACATTGTTCAACATAGAATGCACAACACATTGATGTCAGATCAGTTGGATTAGTGATTGAATTATATGAATTAATGACTATTGACAGTAGGACCTAAATGGCATGAATTATTTGTAGAACAACATACACTAAATTATAATACTGTTGTAGTTGTAATTGGTGATGATAGATCCAGTTATGAATTCCAAAAAATACTAAACTAATTATTTCAATTTTTTTCTACATTCATTCCTTATAATATGGAAGGAATGATTCTTTAAATGAATATTCAATAAGGCAGTAATCAGATAGTATGTGAAAAATTCTTGACACACTAACAATGTCTTCACTACGTAACCACTTAAACACTCATTACGTTATTCCAATAGTGTTTTGAGATTATTATCTTAAGCCTATCCGTCCGAGATTGACCTACTGCGAAGATTGCGGCAGCAAATTAACACTCTTAGTCAATTAAAAACGAAAACATTACATTGAACACTCTGTTTGCACACCATCTTTGAGTCCTGACTTCCAACGCTCCATTCTTCTTCCATTCCTGCTGTGCTTCCTTTACTTCCTGTTGGTACCCTATTTATTTCTTGCTTTTGCTCGATTTGCTTTCCATTTTCCTCTTCTGGCCGTGAAATTGAAACTTCTTCTTTCACG
>OX103976.1:11091897-11115336 GCA_944470395.2 Schistosoma turkestanicum | reverse complement strand
GGGAGTCCCTATATTTTTGAGTCCTTACTGCCCCATTTAGTCGGACGGTGCACAAGCGATTATCTACAGGGATCCAGTCTAGGAGCGCTAGTTCTGCTCTACCTACTCCAGCGTGACCCCGGGAAGCACCATCAGGGCTACCGGATACTCGAAGAGTAAATCGGGCTTCTTCTTTGTTTTGATAATGTGAAATCAAATTTTTTGATCTTACTAGGATCCTGTGTACGCGTTTCTGAGACGCAGCATACATCGATGGCGCGAGATTTTATTGTCCCAGCTAAGGAAGCCTGTCGCCCTATTTGACACAGTGTTCTCACATTAAAAGCCACAACATGTAATATAGAATGGGGTTTCAGGAGACCAGGAATAACTTTTCTTGAACTCGCATCGTTTGGACTAGGGGTGCATTGGGATAAAGGAATATGAGTAGAGATAATCGCGGCGATAAAAGAGATAATAATGGGTGGAGGAAGGTTTTGGTTTTGAACAATTCATTCACACGTGGTTGTGAAAAGTTGTTTCCTGAGGGACCTGTGAAAGATGGTAGATAAGTGTTGGTCTTCGAGACCCGGGAACGTGACCGCAAAGTTCAAGGAACAACTGCTTGAGGCCGGTCACGCATGGCCTTTTGATGAAAGGTTTTTTTAGTATTAGTTCCACTCTTAAAAGCCCTTGGTGGGCATCCTTACCGACGGAGATGGGAATCCGTGAGATAGGGTGAGGTGTGACATTTTTTAGGGCCGACCTTTTCTAACACCTTCCTTCCTTGTGAGAAGACAACAGCGCTGCACATGCTGGTTGTCCGAGGGAAACACCTCACTGCTATCACGCCTCTCTATAGTCAGCAGTACAACTTTGCCCTCAGATAATGAGTATCTGCTTTTAGTCTCATTGTTCTCCAATCGAACTGCCTGGTATGGTTAGGACCTGCAGGAACGTGTGTTCCAGCCAGTATAGCTCGGTTGGGGTCATCACGATACGCAAGCCCGACCACCACGTCAAGGCAGCAGCTCCGGTCGGGGAATTTCATTCACCAAGTAGGGGACCGGAGTACGAGATGAGAAATTTTTTTACTCAACACAGTTTGTAAGCAGTCTCATTGAATGAGTTTTGGGGAAGATGAACCAAAATATTTATTAGTCCGTCACTGTCCCAGTAAACCATTCAGATTTGGACTTGGTGTATCGGCAGCATATATTGCTCATTTTGTATCTCTTTTGTTTTTTATCATTTTTGTTTTCTTGAATATTTAGGTGGATTTAGTTCTAATCTTTTTTAATTATTGTTGTAGCTCTTTGGATATTTATGGCTGGAGTCGTGGGCTTAGTGTGTAATAATTAAAAGACAATGCCTTTTAAATGTGAAGTCAATATATGTTCAGCAACTGAGCGTACTATTCGTTTTCATTTATGAAATAAAAAGTGGTCTGAAGCAAAGTTTGTGTTTTGTGATTTCTGTCTTCGTTTTATATCATTATTTGGCCTTTTAGTAGTATGGATGATTGTGCGTTAACTTATAAATTCATAGATGAATAATTGTTAGATTACCACTAGAATCCTGGAGGCACTGGACACAGCTTGTAATAGAGGATTTTTCGGTAGGAAGTTAAAACCAGTGCAAGGTAAACAGACATGAGTCGTAGACGAGGTTAACAAGGAAAAGTAACATCACTATCACTGATTTGTTACATCCTGCTATATCGTAAGGAGCCGTAAGAAAACAAAATGTTCTGCCACACAGACATGGGTAGATTGAAGTTATCGCAACACCGTCATGATTGCTGGTCAGATACACCATCCTCCCTCCTTTTGCGATGTTAGGCTCTCTTACGTTTAATGGTTGATTGTAAATAATGGTCTCTACTCTACTCTCTATTTATTGTACAACTTATCAGAATTAACCTTCTCTACTAGCTCCAAAGTACAAGCAATCCAGACAACTCTGCCAGACAATATATCCACGTAGCATATCACACTGATTTCAAGTAAACGAATGGTAAAATTTGTAAGATATGTCAGTTTATAGGTAGTTTAGAGATAGGAAGGACAGGGATCTGGAAAGAGGAGAAAGAGAAAAAAAGGAGTTGAAATAATGTTAAAAATAATGAATAAAGCGATAAGCTGGTAAGTAGGCTAGGTGTTTGGATGTTAATGAATTGGGGATGTATATATGTTTATTATCATAATCATTATTTGAAAATAATGTAAGTTATACTTCACACGTTTTGTATGAGAACAAAAATCAGACTAAATAAATGAATATCAAGCGTTAAATTCAATACAATAGCAAAATGCTAAAAACTAAACCCCGAATTCAAAAGGAATTGTACATCTGACCCTATGGATATTCGGTCTCTGCAGTTAATTCACTAACTAACTGGTCTTGGAAATAAATGGTATTATTTTGGAGTTTGAAAGCGGAAATGAATTCAGGGATGAAGATTCACTTAGTTGACGAGCCCTGAATAGGAAGAAACTTACGTGCGAGATGTAACTACTAGCCATAATCAACTTGTCTGGAATATAATAATAATATTTATTCTCAATTAACTATGTAACAAGAGGCGTGCCAGTTTACAGGCTAAATCAAATTGTCATAAATGTTTTCACATTTACTGTAAAAGTTATCGCAGTTAAATGAAGTTTTGGATAGCACATTGACACTATGTCACCGACAAAAACAGTATGATACAGCCACATCTTCAATAGTAGAGAACAAATAGGAAAGGTGTACAGTAGGTTTCTTGAGCAGTTCGCTCAGAACAATAGTGAATTTGTTGGGAAAGGTCTATTGGAACACTCCTGATACAAGCTCTGATCCAGGCATACATATGCGTAGGGCGAACTCCCAAGAGGCGCCATAGATTTACCACTGAGAACAGGGTTCTGATATCATGGCAGTATTGACATCGGATACATTTATATACTGCTTCCAATTTTCCTTGATTCACATATTCACTAAAAGTCTAACAGTTTAAACAATTGTTCAAAGTCACCGTTCAGATTATTTTTCAGTTTTATTCCGCTTAACTAATTTGAATTTTTTGATAAGACAGTTTCCTAATCTCTATCTGTTTCTTACTGACTTCTAATCAATAACCGTTACGCAGGATTATAAGATGAATTACATCATAATATATATCTAAATGAATTGAAAGTCTGAGGTAGATTTATGAGTCAGTTAAAAGCATGAACATCAATTAAAGTTTTCATAACAAAACACAAGGCGACGAATTTGTCAGATCAACTTCAATAATAGTACTGGTCGGGTCCTTATTATATAGCATTGGAAGAATTGGGACCGAATGATAAGATTGAAGCGGCAATAATTTAGAGGAATATAGGTCAAAAAAACTTAGAAGATCACGACAAGCCAGATTAAAATTCCACAGAAGACTAATTACGGTCGAATCGGTGCGATCATCATTAATCCGAGGTCACCGACCTAGTCGACTACACAAAACAATATGGATAATTCCATTTGTTAGCGATTTTGTTCATTTGTTTCATGTCATGATGCCACAGGCACCAAATTTCTTCCATTATAAGTCTGCATCAGATTACATCGTTGGTTAGGTGATGGGTTATTATTCATACGTAACATATGTCCCCTTCAATTCAGTCGAAGAAGAATAACTAAATTTTATCAGCTGATATACCATATATACCATGAACCTTTGCCTAATCCCAGGATTGTTTCCTTGATGGTCCGGATATATATGCGTACTGCTTCGAAGATTACCTAAGTTGGAATAGTAATCAGCTAAGAAAATCCTCTACACTGAGATGCTATGATTCTGATTCATTGTGTAGGACATAGCAAGTTGTTACAAAGTAAACAGGTTAGCTTGTTGGTAGATGTTATGTCTGCTGCTTGAATGATGCGAAGATTAAAATATTCAGTTCATATTTTCATCAGACAGCAGACCGTCATAAACGATGAAATAATAATAATAATAAAAATAATATATTTATTCTCAACTAACTACGTTTCAAAAGTCATGCCATTTGACAGGCTAGATCAATATGTCACAAATGCTTTCACATTTACTGTAAAAGTTAGCGCAGTTAACTTAATTATAAGAGTCAGTTTCTGATAGCATATTTACACCATGTCACTGACAGAAACAGTATTATAGAGCCACATTTTAATAGTAGAGTACAAATAAGGAAGGAAGGTGCACAATAGGTTCTTTTGGCGATTAACCGAGATCGGTAGTGAATTTGTTGGGAAAGGTCTATTGGAACGCGCTTGTTACGAGCTGTGATACAGACGGTCATATTCATAGGGTGCAAGTTCCCTAGAGTCGCCAAGGATTTCCCAACGTGAATGGGGTTTTGATAAGGAGAAGCGAGAGAGAAAAAGGCAGCAGTGTGGTAAGTGTATATATATAACCGAAGCACTACTTAACCTGTCATGTTGAAGTAGTCAATACAGTAGTAAGTCAAGATAAAATTCATACTGACCACTTAAATTAAAGTAAATTATAGGAATATAAGTATATAACACACATATAAAGGAGTACAGCAAAAAGAGGGAAGAGTTGTGCAATGTCAGGTGGATAGAAGAGAAGTAGAAGTAAGAAGCTGGATTTATGTACGTTGAAATCGAAATTCTAGATAAAAGAGTAGAGTTTGCAAAAATAAACTTTGATGAACAAAATCTTGCACTGTCTAACTGTTTTTTTATATTATTATTGAATACCAGCCTCTAAGTCATACTACAAGCGCCTGAGTAAGAATGTTGCGGGTGTCTCGACAGAAAAGCGACCACAGCATAATTTTGGAAATATTAACCACAGAAGTAGCAAGCGTATAAGAGCGACCTCAGTGTTACTGATTAGTCGTCTCATCAATCTAAAGAGCCGAAAGCAAACAAATGTCAAATGTCGACACACTGAACTTGGTCACTATTTGATCACTAGTTGAAATGCTGATGCAAGACAATCCTGAAGAAAGGTTTCGCATTTGCAGTAAAAGAATAGCTTTTCGAACATGCGTGAATTAAGACTAAAGGCTTTTAAAATATTACTCCTTTACAACTTGAGAAGGCAATCAACTTAATTTATCTTGAGATCTGGTTAACTAACCGCACAGTATGGAATTATCATCACGATATAGCCGCGGCTATATCAAGGATAATATCTTACTTTGCCTTGTGAAGCAAAAGGTTGTTAAATTTTTGTATGAGCACCTGTGTACGTTATGCAGTTAATATAAATAATTGGAAACCCTCAATAAACAAACAGAAATAGAAAACGTTTTGAAGTATTTTGATGTAACGAAACAGATAAGTAAGATATTTAGGCAGCTAGCCAAGATCAGAGTATCCTTGATTTCTATTATGTAATCATGCATAAAACGGTTAAGTAATTGAAATCGGGACTTATACATAAGTGATAGAATGCGGCTATCAGTAGATTTCGATTCACACGTTTCGTGGTAATCAGACCGTCTTAAATTTTGTAGGTGTCTTCACCAAATAGAACTATATCATCTGCAAATTCAAAGTTGTCCTACTTGATTCCAGTCATTACGGGCATCAGTCAGGAAATAAGAATAAACCCAAAATCAGACCAGTATGGTAGCTCAAAGCCTGCTAGAAATTGCTGGTGATAGCTTGAACAACGCCCACATATATGACGTGCAACAATGTAAATGGCTGTCAAACCATAAAGCGCGACACAAGACACGAAGATAATTATCTTGCCGCTTGAATGCACTTCACAGACATGGACCTGCAGAGGCCAGCCAATGCAGATATGGCTAAATTGGTTTGAGCAACTTCTTTCAAAATCCGAAACAGCTGTTGCTGCGGAGGTGCCCCATGTGATGAAACGAATGATCAAGTACTTTTATAGTAACGTGGGAGAACTAAGAGGTAAGCTGTTAGAAATCAGGAAAATGTGCTGTTAGATGATCTGAGGATGTTTACCCTAAGTGGAACACTGGATAGGGGCACCGTAGCAACTCTTCTTTCTATTCGAAGAAAACTTGGTTCTATCACACCTGAATTATTTGAAACGTTGTTAAGGACATGTGTGTGCCTGCAGCTGGAGGTGCAAATCAACGCTGCACCATCGTCTCCCCTAAATTTACTGAAATTTATGGGACTGAGCGCAGAGACAAGCAAAGAAATGGGTGATGGGACAAATAATAAAGAACTTTTTCTTTTGAGGATATTAGATCCCTAGAACTCGCTTTTCTTGTACGTCTATAA
Organism: Schistosoma turkestanicum; assembly: GCA_944470395.2. Classification (NCBI taxonomy): domain Eukaryota; kingdom Metazoa; phylum Platyhelminthes; class Trematoda; order Strigeidida; family Schistosomatidae; genus Schistosoma; species Schistosoma turkestanicum. Next base: position 11,109,117 of record OX103976.1, on the reverse strand, counting down.
ATTAAAATCAAAAGTCCTCAGCGGAAATCCTGATGGAAAGAAGACTAAAAATGATCCACAGCCTGATGCATCCAACTAATACTCCAACATCAGTAGATACAAAGCAGCAAAGGCAATCCTATTACGAATTAGGATGCTCTGTGTTCGCCCGTAACTACAGAGAAAATCATGTACCACAGGTAGAAGCGCGAGTGATCAGAAGAACTGGACGAGTTATGTACTAAGTAGAGGTAGGAGGTTATAAATGGTCACGTCATCGAAATCAGACAGACAAACGGCTAGCATCAGAGAGTCCACTGAAAGTAGAAATCTCGCCCTTGACATCCTGCTTGATACCTTCAACCTACCAGAAGCCATCCTACGAGAAGAAACTCAGTCACAAGCTGATCCCGGGTCTCAGAAAATATCCTCTCAGATAGGGGTGAACAACAGTCAAGATGCCATTCGACCCCCTGAGCGTGCGCTATTAAGAATGGGAGGAGTGTTGGGGGATGTTAGATCCCCAGAACTCGCTTGATAAATATCCTTATTTTGAATTTATATCATGGACCGATCAGTTGACCTTGAGATTGTATCATCTCATCATTCATTCATTGTACTTCCGTTTGAATTATTTGATAACTGTATTGACCATAATTTTGTATTTGAATAATTCGATTACAATATCGATTATCCTTTATATATATAAATATATATATATATATATATATATATATATATATATATATATAGTTCATTTCGTGCTGATTTTTGTTGTAGAACGCAATTTCCTATGTTTATCAACGCTTCTGTTTTGCAGTTTTGTATTCGTGTTAGTCCTACCAGGACGCTGGTAATTGTCACGTTTGCGTTTGCCGACTAAGGTTAACTCGTTGTAGCTTCAGGCGTATCAAGTGATGAGCGTAACACTTAATAATTCTGTTTGTTCTTCCTCCCGCTCAACCATCACTACCAGCCAATTAGTACGTTTGTTTACCTACTTGCATCTGTAATCTTCTTTCAAGCATTTAACTTTTCTCCTCAAAATGCCACAAAATAATGTTCTGCCTGTTAACGTAAGAGCTATTGTTCCTGAAAAACACGTAACAATTCAGGTCACGGAAAATACAAACGCCTAGGCAATGCAGTCAAGCGGCCAGACTACCATCCATTAAACACTATCATATGCTTGAACCATACCGAAAGGAAAAGAATCGAACTTAAAGAAATGGTTTAGTTTAAACGAGATATTAAAAAAGATATAAGATCTTGAGTTTTTAGCAAAGTAATCAAAAATATTCAACAGATTGCATCATATAATAGTTTAAAAAGTAATCAGAGTTACAAATGTATATATAAGCGAAAAGGAGAAGGTGACGCTATTAAAAAGCCACTCATAGTTTTTAATACTAGGTAGGTGGTAGCCAAGATTGAATCAAAGCGGGCTATTTCATCCAATCTGCGATTGATTTGTAGCTAGATGCAGTTGCATATCAGATATGATGTTTATTTTGGAAATCATACTCACTAACGTCCACTTCAAATGCTGCCTTAGTAACTACCAAACTAACAAGCTCAGATAGCCAAGCGCCCTTGTTAATCAATTGGAATTTTAAAACAACAATCAAAAATTCAAATGACGAAACAAATCCCCGATAGCCTACCATATTCAATGCGCCAGTGACCTAATAAACTCAATGTTTAACTTGATAACATGATTGTATGTGAAGCGAAAGGTACCGGTTTTAAGAGGCAAAGTGAATATCAACTATGAGAATTAAGTATTTCCATCTGACATTTTCTAAAATAGACGGAACGTGCATACTGGATTCCACCGCTAACTACTAGCCTTATTCGCTAACTAGGAAAAAGATTTATGACATGAGTAAACAGATTTACCTTATAATGGTCCCCACATAGAATGAGTCCGTGAGCTATTATTCAAGACTATCTTGCATTTCAGCTCATTGTAGGAGGTACGTATGTTGTTGACAATCTTCTCAAGTACATCGTGCCGTCGAAGAAGAATTTATTATATTCTTCTATTTGTGCTATCAAACTGTTTTACATAGTCAAGGAAATTTATAAATAGTGATATGGTTCCATTCAATCGATTACTCATCAGTGATTCTTGTTGTCTCTATTAGATCGATTCTAACGGAATCGCTCTTGTGGATCTTGAATTTGGTTGGTCTAATAACTCTACAATTATCTCCCGGTGGAAATTCAGCTCGTGAGATGTTAGACGATGATGGCGTCGTCTGTAGATAAGTGTTGATGACAAGGTTGAATAAAATGCAGAGAGTAAACCGGAACAATCAATGACAGTTACCAGTTGGAAAGAACATAGTCTTACCCTAGAATCCCACTTCAGATCTCAGAAAGTCTAAATGTAAAGCCTGGAATACCTTCCCTAAAAATCTCAGTAGGATGGCTTTTAGGGCTTGCTGCTCTAACTTATTCGGATTAACTAAATTCTTTTAGGCGACTTTAAGATTCAGAAGACTTGCATAAACGTGCCAACCAAGTTGACTAAAGATCGTGCTTAACCGAAGTGTTGGTGAACTTCAGTCGTATTGATCGTCAAACTGCTCCGCCGATCGACCCAATCTTATAATAAACTATTATTAATAATAAATAAAAGTCTCATCATTTGCCGAGACAGATTCTCCAACAATCGGATTCCCAGTACTAGTTTCCTTGACAGGTCGGAACAGCTATTCACCGGTGCTGCCACTGGTTTTTCTACCGCTAAGAAATCTCCGTTCGCAATCGCTGTGCAGTCTTTTCATGAGTCCGAGCATCAGCTCTTTGATTTGTTAAGAGCCATTTGGAGTGACATTTCGAGCAAACTCGAGTTAAGTAGATGCGACTGAAAGCAGATATCACTGCTGTTTCCACAGCTTCTTGGATACCATTACAAGCTGCCGCAAGCTGAGCTTCACTTACATCATTGCTTAACTGCTTCTCCAGGTTTTCCAGAAATATATTATCAGTATAACCCTAAACGTTTTCCGTGCAGTAGAGCGTAAGCAAGTACTCTTGAGCTTGAACCGATTCAAACTATGTTCACCAGTATTGGTGGCAGTCTTCAAAATAGCTTCACCGTCATTGGCTTGTCGCAATGTGAGTAAGGTCCAGCGCTGTGACGACTTTTGTGACTACCCTAACAAGAGCTGTTTCTCTCGCGCTTTAAGTGAGCACTTGTTAGAAATAGGTGGTTACCTGAGCATAGTTACAACATGTTGACTTTTTTATATTATTTGAGTAGTAACACCATCAGATCTATCCAGTTATCATTCCTCACCATTTAATCCATCTACTAGTCAGTATTATTACATCAGGGAGCCTAAATATTTGGATTTAGTTTGGAACCATTCCGCAAAAACAATCTTTTACCTTGTCTTACGTGCATTCATAGGTTGCGTAGGCAGATGCAACGATGATTCAACGGGAGGTGTCTTAATTTCTGATATTTACTACTGTCCTAATTTGTGGGACTACGCATAAAGGACTACTTACTGGAATCCTGTCCAAGAGAGATGGAACGTGCCTCAGGAGTCAATATTATACACACATTACCTAGTCAGCAGTAAGAAGGGGCAGGGCTCTAAGATATTCCATAACGTAAAACGTGTTAGTTCCTTATCTAGCTAAGGTGAAACATACACAGATTCTGTTGATGGATGATGCGAGATTATAAAATTCAAGCTAATGAAGCTTATGGTCTTGCTTTACTTTGCTCTTACAAGTATGAGAGCTTATGTCACTTCCCAACAGCGTACACAATCAAAGAGTGCTTCATAAGGGACTGCGAAATAAAAATGACAAGAAATGATGTGCTTGAGGCCGATCAAGTTCGGTCATTCTACGAAATTTCTTTCGAAGTGTTAGCTCTGCTCTTCAAAATATCTACCACCGGAGATGGAATTCTGTCAGACAAGATTAAGTGTGATATTTTTAGCGTTGACATATTAGGCATTTTCCTTCAGTCCTTAGTGTTGGTCTTCGAGAGCTAGAAGAGTGGTGTGAGAGTACAAGGGCCATCTTTTTCTGACAAGTCTCACAGAGCGATTTACTGGAAATTTCAAAATGTTTGCTTCGCTCTTCAAATAGTTCAACCCCTGAAGCCGAAAATGAGTGACGTAGGGTGAGGCATGAATTCTTAAGGTCGACTTTTTATAACCTTCTCCCTTACTGCGGGCATGCAGCAGCGCTACAGTTGACGCTTTGTCCAGAGAATGGTTAAATGTTTCACACCCCTTTACGAAGAGCGAGAGTTCACCGTCAATCCTTGAGCTGTTACTTCACGTCCTACGCTTCTTCAGTCGACCTTCTTGTCATGGCAGAACCTACCGAAACATCTTTTCCAGCCAATATGGCTCGGTTAAGTCATCACAATAAGTAAGCTGATCACTACGTCAAGGTTGCAGCTAAGGTTCGACGCATGCCTCATGAGAAGCCCATTTGCACGATCCTCCAAAAAGTTATATATGAAATCATTTTGGCAGCGACAGCGTATTGTTCTCAGCTTTATATGTTGCAAGGCATTTAAAGGGCCACTGAATCCGATAATATCATACTTTATTCATATCTTTGAATCGGTTTCATTTTTTCTATTGAGTTTAATTTATGCATGTAGACTTTTATGAAATAAAAGACGTTTTGGAAGGTGTATGTGAGTACATCGATCATTTAATGCTACAAATATTTTATTTCACAATTTAACAATTTGTTTATTAGTTTTGTTTTATTCTACTTCCGATTACCTTGAACTTACCAATCATCATCAATCATCATTTAACTATATAAAGCCAAAAGTATGCATTATGTAGAAATTTTTATTCATGAAAAATGTGGCATTCAATTGTGTTGCTTGTCAATATATTTCTCTTGTTTTGTCCTGTATCCATCAAAAGTTGTAAGTTCTTTAATATCTATGTTATATATATTTATATGTTGATCAAATATTTCATGAAAGGTATTTATTAACCGTGTTATTCAAATTTGTTATTCGATTTATGTGTGAATTCTATTAGAAATCCAATGTAAGCTGATGATTTCCATACGTGGACGAAGTCATGACTAATGGATTGTTCAAAGTTATGCATTGCAACTGTTAGATGTCGACTCAGTTGTTTAGTGGTTTTGCATATACCTATGAGACATATTGTCATGAGGTTTGATTCACAATAGTGAGGGGTCGTAAATGAGCACTGCTAAGGAGTCACATATCAGAAAAACACGACAGTAAACTGTGTTTACAGGTAACTAATGGTAGCTCAAGATTGATCGATTATTATTCTAAATGTTACTCAACAGTGTTTACAACCTTCATTCAAAATTATATGGTTATGCAGATTGTTTGACCTCAGTTACCACTGGCACGTGTTAAATTCAAATTAGGTCCGTATACACCCTCATAAGCATTATTCTTTTTTCGATCTTTGGTACCAAAGATCGAAAAAAGAATAATGCTTATGAGGGTGTATACGGACCTAATTTGAATTTAACACGTGCCAGTGGTAACTGAGGTCAAACAATCTGCATAACCATATAATTTTGAATGAAGGTTGTAAACACTGTTGAGTAACATTTAGAATAATAATCGATCAATCTTGAGCTACCATTAGTTACCTGTAAACACAGTTTACTGTCGTGTTTTTCTGATATGTGACTCCTTAGCAGTGCTCATTTACGACCCCTCACTATTGTGAATCAAACCTCATGACAATATGTCTCATAGGTATATGCAAAACCACTAAACAACTGAGTCGACATCTAACAGTTGCAATGCATAACTTTGAACAATCCATTAGTCATGACTTCGTCCACGTATGGAAATCATCAGCTTACATTGGATTTCTAATAGAATTCACACATAAATCGAATAACAAATTTGAATAACACGGTTAATAAATACCTTTCATGAAATATTTGATCAACATATAAATATATATAACATAGATATTAAAGAACTTACAACTTTTGATGGATACAGGACAAAACAAGAGAAATATATTGACAAGCAACACAATTGAATGCCACATTTTTCATGAATAAAAATTTCTACATAATGCATACTTTTGGCTTTATATAGTTAAATGATGATTGATGATGATTGGTAAGTTCAAGGTAATCGGAAGTAGAATAAAACAAAACTAATAAACAAATTGTTAAATTGTGAAATAAAATATTTGTAGCATTAAATGATCGATGTACTCACATACACCTTCCAAAACGTCTTTTATTTCATAAAAGTCTACATGCATAAATTAAACTCAATAGAAAAAATGAAACCGATTCAAAGATATGAATAAAGTATGATATTATCGGATTCAGTGGCCCTTTAAATGCCTTGCAACATATAAAGCTGAGAACAATACGCTGTCGCTGCCAAAATGATTTCATATATAACTTTTTGGAGGATCGTGCAAATGGGCTTCTCATGAGGCATGCGTCGAACCTTAGCTGCAACCTTGACGTAGTGATCAGCTTACTTATTGTGATGACTTAACCGAGCCATATTGGCTGGAAAAGATGTTTCGGTAGGTTCTGCCATGACAAGAAGGTCGACTGAAGAAGCGTAGGACGTGAAGTAACAGCTCAAGGATTGACGGTGAACTCTCGCTCTTCGTAAAGGGGTGTGAAACATTTAACCATTCTCTGGACAAAGCGTCAACTGTAGCGCTGCTGCATGCCCACAGTAAGGGAGAAGGTTATAAAAAGTCGACCTTAAGAATTCATGCCTCACCCTACGTCACTCATTTTCGGCTTCAGGGGTTGAACTATTTGAAGAGCGAAGCAAACATTTTGAAATTTCCAGTAAATCGCTCTGTGAGACTTGTCAGAAAAAGATGGCCCTTGTACTCTCACACCACTCTTCTAGCTCTCGAAGACCAACACTAAGGACTGAAGGAAAATGCCTAATATGTCAACGCTAAAAATATCACACTTAATCTTGTCTGACAGAATTCCATCTCCGGTGGTAGATATTTTGAAGAGCAGAGCTAACACTTCGAAAGAAATTTCGTAGAATGACCGAACTTGATCGGCCTCAAGCACATCATTTCTTGTCATTTTTATTTCGCAGTCCCTTATGAAGCACTCTTTGATTGTGTACGCTGTTGGGAAGTGACATAAGCTCTCATACTTGTAAGAGCAAAGTAAAGCAAGACCATAAGCTTCATTAGCTTGAATTTTATAATCTCGCATCATGCATCAACAGAATCTGTGTATGTTTCACCTTAGCTAGATAAGGAACTAACACGTTTTACGTTATGGAATATCTTAGAGCCCTGCCCCTTCTTACTGCTGACTAGGTAATGTGTGTATAATATTGACTCCTGAGGCACGTTCCATCTCTCTTGGACAGGATTCCAGTAAGTAGTCCTTTATGCGTAGTCCCACAAATTAGGACAGTAGTAAATATCAGAAATTAAGACACCTCCCGTTGAATCATCGTTGCATCTGCCTACGCAACCTATGAATGCACGTAAGACAAGGTAAAAGATTGTTTTTGCGGAATGGTTCCAAACTAAATCCAAATATTTAGGCTCCCTGATGTAATAATACTGACTAGTAGATGGATTAAATGGTGAGGAATGATAACTGGATAGATCTGATGGTGTTACTACTCAAATAATATAAAAAAGTCAACATGTTGTAACTATGCTCAGGTAACCACCTATTTCTAACAAGTGCTCACTTAAAGCGCGAGAGAAACAGCTCTTGTTAGGGTAGTCACAAAAGTCGTCACAGCGCTGGACCTTACTCACATTGCGACAAGCCAATGACGGTGAAGCTATTTTGAAGACTGCCACCAATACTGGTGAACATAGTTTGAATCGGTTCAAGCTCAAGAGTACTTGCTTACGCTCTACTGCACGGAAAACGTTTAGGGTTATACTGATAATATATTTCTGGAAAACCTGGAGAAGCAGTTAAGCAATGATGTAAGTGAAGCTCAGCTTGCGGCAGCTTGTAATGGTATCCAAGAAGCTGTGGAAACAGCAGTGATATCTGCTTTCAGTCGCATCTACTTAACTCGAGTTTGCTCGAAATGTCACTCCAAATGGCTCTTAACAAATCAAAGAGCTGATGCTCGGACTCATGAAAAGACTGCACAGCGATTGCGAACGGAGATTTCTTAGCGGTAGAAAAACCAGTGGCAGCACCGGTGAATAGCTGTTCCGACCTGTCAAGGAAACTAGTACTGGGAATCCGATTGTTGGAGAATCTGTCTCGGCAAATGATGAGACTTTTATTTATTATTAATAATAGTTTATTATAAGATTGGGTCGATCGGCGGAGCAGTTTGACGATCAATACGACTGAAGTTCACCAACACTTCGGTTAAGCACGATCTTTAGTCAACTTGGTTGGCACGTTTATGCAAGTCTTCTGAATCTTAAAGTCGCCTAAAAGAATTTAGTTAATCCGAATAAGTTAGAGCAGCAAGCCCTAAAAGCCATCCTACTGAGATTTTTAGGGAAGGTATTCCAGGCTTTACATTTAGACTTTCTGAGATCTGAAGTGGGATTCTAGGGTAAGACTATGTTCTTTCCAACTGGTAACTGTCATTGATTGTTCCGGTTTACTCTCTGCATTTTATTCAACCTTGTCATCAACACTTATCTACAGACGACGCCATCATCGTCTAACATCTCACGAGCTGAATTTCCACCGGGAGATAATTGTAGAGTTATTAGACCAACCAAATTCAAGATCCACAAGAGCGATTCCGTTAGAATCGATCTAATAGAGACAACAAGAATCACTGATGAGTAATCGATTGAATGGAACATATCACTATTTATAAATTTCCTTGACTATGTAAAACAGTTTGATAGCACAAATAGAAGAATATAATAAATTCTTCTTCGACGGCACGATGTACTTGAGAAGATTGTCAACAACATACGTACCTCCTACAATGAGCTGAAATGCAAGATAGTGCTTGAATAATAGCTCACGGACTCATTCTATGTGGGGACCATTATAAGGTAAATCTGTTTACTCATGTCATAAATCTTTTTCCTAGTTAGCGAATAAGGCTAGTAGTTAGCGGTGGAATCCAGTATGCACGTTCCGTCTATTTTAGAAAATGTCAGATGGAAATACTTAATTCTCATAGTTGATATTCACTTTGCCTCTTAAAACCGGTACCTTTCGCTTCACATACAATCATGTTATCAAGTTAAACATTGAGTTTATTAGGTCACTGGCGCATTGAATATGGTAGGCTATCGGGGATTTGTTTCGTCATTTGAATTTTTGATTGTTGTTTAAAATTCCAATTGATTAACAAGGGCGCTTGGCTATCTGAGCTTGTTAGTTTGGTAGTTACTAAGGCAGCATTTGAAGTGGACGTTAGTGAGTATGATTTCCAAAATAAACATCATATCTGATATGCAACTGCATCTAGCTACAAATCAATCGCAGATTGGATGAAATAAGCCCGCTTTGATTCAATCTTGGCTACCACCTACCTAGTATTAAAAACTATGAGTGGCTTTTTAATAGCGTCACCTTCTCCTTTTCGCTTATATATACATTTGTAACTCTGATTACTTTTTAAACTATTATATGATGCAATCTGTTGAATATTTTTGATTACTTTGCTAAAAACTCAAGATCTTATATCTTTTTTAATATCTCGTTTAAACTAAACCATTTCTTTAAGTTCGATTCTTTTCCTTTCGGTATGGTTCAAGCATATGATAGTGTTTAATGGATGGTAGTCTGGCCGCTTGACTGCATTGCCTAGGCGTTTGTATTTTCCGTGACCTGAATTGTTACGTGTTTTTCAGGAACAATAGCTCTTACGTTAACAGGCAGAACATTATTTTGTGGCATTTTGAGGAGAAAAGTTAAATGCTTGAAAGAAGATTACAGATGCAAGTAGGTAAACAAACGTACTAATTGGCTGGTAGTGATGGTTGAGCGGGAGGAAGAACAAACAGAATTATTAAGTGTTACGCTCATCACTTGATACGCCTGAAGCTACAACGAGTTAACCTTAGTCGGCAAACGCAAACGTGACAATTACCAGCGTCCTGGTAGACTAACACGAATACAAAACTGCAAAACAGAAGCGTTGATAAACATAGAAATTGCGTTCTACAACAAAAATCAGCACGAAATGAACTATATATATATATATATATATATATATATATATATATATATATATATATATATATATATATGATAATCGATATTGTGATCGAATTATTCAAATACAAAATTATGGTCAATACAGTTATCGAATAATTCAAACGGAAGTACAATGAATGAATGATGAGATGATACAATCTCAAGGTCAATTGATCGGTCCATGAAATAAATCCAAAATAAAGATATTTATCAAGCGAGTTCTGGGGATCTAACATCCCCAACACTCCTCCCATTTTTAATGGCGTACGCTCCTGCGGTCGACTTGCATCTTGACTGTCGTTCACCGCTATCTGAGAGGATATTTTCTGAGACCGGGATCAGCTTGTGACTGAGTTTCTTCTCGTAGGATGGCTTCTGGTAGGTTGAAGGTATCAAGCAGGATGTCAAGGGCGAGATTTCTACTTTCAGTGGACTCTCTGATGCTAGCCGTTTGTCTGTCTGATTTCGATGACGTGACCATTTATAACCTCCTACCTCTACTTAGTACATAACTCGTCCAGTTCTTCTGATCACTCGCGCTTCTACCTGTGGTACATGATTTTCTCTGTAGTTACGGGCGAACACAGAGCATCCTAATTCGTAATAGGATTGCCTTTGCTGCTTTGTATCTACTGATGTTGGAGTATTAGTTGGATGCATCAGGCTGTGGATCATTTTTAGTCTTCTTTCCATCAGGATTTCCGCTGAGGACTTTTGATTTTAATTTATAGACGTACAAGAAAAGCGAGTTCTAGGGATCTAATATCCTCAAAAGAAAAAGTTCTTTATTATTTGTCCCTATCACCCATTTCTTTGCTTGTCTCTGCGCTCAGTCCCATAAATTTCAGTAAATTTAGGGGAGACGATGGTGCAGCGTTGATTTGCACCTCCAGCTGCAGGCACACACATGTCCTTAACAACGTTTCAAATAATTCAGGTGTGATAGAACCAAGTTTTCTTCGAATAGAAAGAAGAGTTGCTACGGTGCCCCTATCCAGTGTTCCACTTAGGGTAAACATCCTCAGATCATCTAACAGCACATTTTCCTGATTTCTAACAGCTTACCTCTTAGTTCTCCCACGTTACTATAAAAGTACTTGATCATTCGTTTCATCACATGGGGCACCTCCGCAGCAACAGCTGTTTCGGATTTTGAAAGAAGTTGCTCAAACCAATTTAGCCATATCTGCATTGGCTGGCCTCTGCAGGTCCATGTCTGTGAAGTGCATTCAAGCGGCAAGATAATTATCTTCGTGTCTTGTGTCGCGCTTTATGGTTTGACAGCCATTTACATTGTTGCACGTCATATATGTGGGCGTTGTTCAAGCTATCACCAGCAATTTCTAGCAGGCTTTGAGCTACCATACTGGTCTGATTTTGGGTTTATTCTTATTTCCTGACTGATGCCCGTAATGACTGGAATCAAGTAGGACAACTTTGAATTTGCAGATGATATAGTTCTATTTGGTGAAGACACCTACAAAATTTAAGACGGTCTGATTACCACGAAACGTGTGAATCGAAATCTACTGATAGCCGCATTCTATCACTTATGTATAAGTCCCGATTTCAATTACTTAACCGTTTTATGCATGATTACATAATAGAAATCAAGGATACTCTGATCTTGGCTAGCTGCCTAAATATCTTACTTATCTGTTTCGTTACATCAAAATACTTCAAAACGTTTTCTATTTCTGTTTGTTTATTGAGGGTTTCCAATTATTTATATTAACTGCATAACGTACACAGGTGCTCATACAAAAATTTAACAACCTTTTGCTTCACAAGGCAAAGTAAGATATTATCCTTGATATAGCCGCGGCTATATCGTGATGATAATTCCATACTGTGCGGTTAGTTAACCAGATCTCAAGATAAATTAAGTTGATTGCCTTCTCAAGTTGTAAAGGAGTAATATTTTAAAAGCCTTTAGTCTTAATTCACGCATGTTCGAAAAGCTATTCTTTTACTGCAAATGCGAAACCTTTCTTCAGGATTGTCTTGCATCAGCATTTCAACTAGTGATCAAATAGTGACCAAGTTCAGTGTGTCGACATTTGACATTTGTTTGCTTTCGGCTCTTTAGATTGATGAGACGACTAATCAGTAACACTGAGGTCGCTCTTATACGCTTGCTACTTCTGTGGTTAATATTTCCAAAATTATGCTGTGGTCGCTTTTCTGTCGAGACACCCGCAACATTCTTACTCAGGCGCTTGTAGTATGACTTAGAGGCTGGTATTCAATAATAATAATAAAAAACAGTTAGACAGTGCAAGATTTTGTTCATCAAAGTTTTATTTTTGCAAACTCTACTCTTTCAACTAGAATTTCGATTTCAACGTACATAAATCCAGCTTCTTACTTCTACTTCTCTTCTATCCACTTGACACTGCACAACTCTTCCCTCTTTTTGCTGTACTCCTTTATATGTGTGTTATATACTTATATTCCGATAATTTACTTTAATTTAAGTGGTCAGTATGAATTTTATCTTGACTTACTACTGTATTGACTACTTCAACATGACAGGTTAAGTAGTGCTTCGGTTATATATATACACTTACCACACTGCTGTCTTTGTCTCTCTCGCTTCTCCTTTTCAGAACCCCATTCACGTTGGGAAATCCTTGGACGGACTCTAGGGACAACATGCACCCTAGGTAACATGGACTGGTCGGAGTGTCAACGAGCTCGTATCAAGCGCGGGTCACTTATGACCCTTATCCCAGACAAATTTCACCATTGATCTCGGCAATCGCCAAGAAAGAAAGAACATTTGTGGCACCTTCCTTCCTTATTTGTACTCTACTATTGAAAATGTGGCTGTATAATACTGTTTCTGTCAGTGACATGGTGTAAATATGCAATCAGAAACTGACTCTTACTACTGCATTTTAACTGCTATAACTTTACCAGTAATTGTGAAAGCATTTTTGACAATTTGATCTAGCCTGTAAACTGGGCCTGACTCTTGTAACGTAGTTATTGAGAATAAATATTATTATTTTTATTATTATTATTATTTCATCGTTTAATGACGGTCTGCTGTCTGATGAAAATATGAACTGAATTTTTAATCTTCGCATCATTCCAAGCAGCAGACATAACATCTACCAACAAGCTAACCTGTTTACTTTGTAACAACTTGCTATGGTCCTACACAATGAATCAGAATCATAGCATCTCAGTGTAGAGGATTTTTCTTAGCTGATTACTATTCCAACTTAGGTATCTTCGAAGGCAGTACGCATATATTATCCGGACCATCAAGGAAACAATCCTGGGATTAGGCAAAGGTTCATGGTATATATGGTATATCAGCTGATAATTTAGTTATTCTTCTTTCGACTGAATTGAAGGGGACATATGTTACGTATGAATAATTACACACCCATCACCTAACCAACGATGTAATCTGATGCAGACTTATAATGGAAGAACTTTGGTGCCTGTGGCATCATGACATGAAACAAATGAACAAAATCGCTAACAAATGGAATTATCCATATTGTTTTGTGTAGTCGACTAGGTCGGTGACCTCGGATTAATGATGATCGCACCGATTCGACCGTAATTAGTCTTCTGTGGAATTTTAATCTGGCTTGTCGTGATCTTCTAAGTTTTTTTGACCTATATTCCTCTAAATTATTGCCGCTTCAATCTTATCATTCGGTCCCAATTCTTCCAATGCTATATAATAAGGACCCGACCAGTACTATTATTGAAGTTGATCTGACAAATTCGTCGCCTTGTGTTTTGTTATGAATAATTGATGTTCATGCTTTTAACTGACTCATAAAATCTACCTCAGACTTTCAATTCATTTAGATATATATTATGATGTAATTCATCTTATAATCCTGCGTAACGGTTATTGATTAGAAGTCAGTAAAGAAAACAGATAGAGAATTAGGAAAACTGTCTTATCAAAAAAATTCAAATTAGTTAAGCGGAATAAACGAAAAAATAATCTGAACCCGGTGACTTTGAACAAATTGTTTAAACTGTTAGACTTTTAGTGGAATAGGTGAATCAAGGAAAATATGGAAGGCAGTATATAAAATGTATCCGATGTCAATACTGCCATGATATCAGAAACCCTGTTCTCAGTGGTAAATCTATGGCGCCTCTTGGGAGTTCGCCCTACGCATATGGTACTGCCTGGATCAGAGCTTGTATCAGGAGTGGTTCCAATAGACCTTTCCCAAACAAATTCACTATTGTTCTGAGCGAACTGCTCAAGAAAACCTACTGTACACCCTTTCCTATTGTGTTCTCTACTATTGAAGATGTGGCTGTTATCATACTGTTTTTGTCGGTGACATAGTGTCAATTGTGCTATCCAAAACTTCATTTAACCTGTGATTATCTTTCACAGTAAATGGTGAAAAACATTTGTAACAATTTGACTCTAGCTGTAAAACTGGCACGCCTCTTGTTACATAGTTTAATTGAGAATAAATATTATTATTATATTCCAGACAAGTTGATTATGGCTAGTAGTTACATCTCGCACGTAAGTTTCTTCCTATTCAGGGCTCGTCAACTAAGTGAATCTTCATCCCTGAATTCATTTCCGCTTTCAAAACTCCAAAATAATACCATTTATTTCCAAGACCAGTTAGTTAGTGAATTAACTGCAGAGAACCGAAGTATCCATAGGGTCAGATGTACAATTCCTTTGAATTCGGGGTTTAGTTTTTAGCATTTGCATTGTATTGATTTAACGCTTGATATTCATTTATTTAGTCTGATTTTTGTTCTCATACAAAAACGTGTGAAGTATAACTTACATTTATTTTCAAAAGTAATGACTTATGATATATATAAACAATATATATACATCCCCAATTCATAAACATCCAAAACACCTAGCCTACGTACCAGCTTATGCGCTTTATTCATTATTTTTAACATTATTTCAACTCCTTTTTTTTCTCGTTCTCCTCTTTCCAGATCCCTGTCCTTCCTATCTCTAAACTACCTATAAACTGACATATCTTACAAATTTTTACCATTCGTTTACTGATATCAGTGTGATATGCTACGTGGATATATTGTCTGGCAAAGTTGTCTGGATTGCTTGTACTTTGGAGCTAGTAGAGAAGGTTTAATTCTGATAAGTTGTACAATAAATAGAGGAGTAGAGTAGAGACCATTATTTACAATCAACCATTAAACGTAAGAGAGCCCTAACACTCGCAAAAGGAGGGAGGATGGTGTATCTGACCAGCATACATCACGGTGGGGCGATAACCTCAATCTATCCATGTCCGTGTGGCAGAACATTTTGTTTGCTTACGGCTCCTTACGATATAGCAGGATGTAACAAATCAGTGATAGTGATGTTACTTTTCCTAGTTAACCCTCGTCTACGACTCATGTCTGTTACCTTGCACTGGTTTTAACTTCCTACCGAAAAATCCTATTACAAGCTGTGTCCAGTGCCTCCAGGACTTCTAGTGGTAATCTAACAATTATTCATCTATGATTTATAAGTTAACGGCCACAATCTCCATAATACTAAAAGGCCAAATAATGATATAAAACGAAGGACAGAAATCACAAAACACAAACTTTGCTTTCAGACCACTTTTTTTTCATTAAATGAAAACGAATAGTACGCTCAGTTGCTGAACATATATTGACTTCAATTTAAAAGGCAATTGTCTTTTTAATTATTACACACTAAGCACACGACCTCCAGCCATAAATATTCCAAAAGAGTACATACAATAATTAAAAAGATTAGAATAAATCCACCCTAAAATATTCAAGAAACAAAATGATAAAAACAAAAAGATAAAAATAGCAAATATATGTGCGATACACAAGTCAAATCTGAATGGTTACTGGACAGTGGACGTAACTGGTGCTTAACCAAATGACTAATAAATATTTTGGTTCATCTTCCCCAAAACTCATTCAATGAGACCTGCCTTACAAACTGTGTTGAGTTAAAAAAATTTTCTCATCTCGTACTCCGGTCCCCTACTTGGTGCAATGAAACTTCCCCGCACCGGAGCTGCCTGCCTTGGAACGTGTGTGTCAGGCTGTGCCTATTAATGATCACCCAGCCGAGCTATATTGGCTGGAACATATGTCCCTGAAGGTTAAACCATGTCTGGCAGGTCGATTGAAGAACGATGAGACTAAAAGCAGCAACCCAAGGTCTGTGGGCGAATTAGTACTGGCTGACTGTGATGGAGGGTGTGACAGCAGTAAGGTGTTACCCTCGGTACAACCCAGCATCATGCAGCGATGCTGCCTTCTCACAAGGAAGGAAGGTGTTAGAAAAGGTGTGGCCCTAAAAATGTTTACACTTCACCCTACCTTACGGATTCCATCTCCGTCGGTAAGGGGATGCCCACCCAAGGCTTGTAAGAGTGGGAACTAATACTAAAAAAAACCTTTCATCAAAAAGGCCATGCGTGGACCCGGCCCTCAAGCAGTTGTTCCTTGAACTTTGCGGTCACGTTCCCGGGTCTCGAAGACCAACACTTATCTACCATCTTTCCACAGGTCCCCTCAGGAAACAACTTTTCACAACCACGTGTTGAACTGAATTGTTTCAAAAAACCAAAAACCTTCCTCCCCACCCCCACCCATTATTATCTCTCTTTAAATCGCCGCTGATTATCTCTACTCATATTTCCTTTATCCCAATGCACCCCTAGTCCAACGATGCGAGTTTCAAGAAAAGTTATTCCTGTGGTCTCCTGAAACCCCATTTCTATATTACATGTTGTGGGCTTTTAATGTGAGAACACTGTGTCTAAATAGGGCGACAGGCTTCCTTAGCTGGGACAATAAAATTCGCGCCAGGTCGATGTTATGCTGCGGTCCTCAGAAAACCGCGCACACAGGATCCTAGTAAGATCAAAAATTTGGATTTCACATTTCAAAAACAAAGAAGAAGCCCCGATATTACTCTTCGAGTATCCGGTAGCCCTGATGGGTGTTTCCCGGGGCCACGCTGGAGTAGGTAAGCAGAACTAGGCGCTCCTAGACTGGATCCCTGTAGATAATCGCTTGTGCACCCGTCCGACTAAATGGGGCAGTAAAAGGACTCAAAAA
>OX103976.1:10826209-11091397 GCA_944470395.2 Schistosoma turkestanicum | reverse complement strand
CTATTCTCCAGAATAATTATAAACATGTTACCATTGGATCATCTAGCTTAAACTTTACAATAAAGCCTGATATTCTCATTGGAACAGGAAATCAGAGTTTATTGCTTAAAATGGGCTTCAGTAATTAGCCAAATATAAAAATTTCGTTTCCTAAGGTGGTTAGTCGCTGCTTGATAAACGCGGAAGTAACGTGCTTGAGTTTAAAATTGGGTTCAGACTCACTAGGGACCATAAGCTCCTTCAAATTTAGAGGTAAACCCTGTTGACAAACTAACCAGTAAGGAACTTCGGTGGTTCATAGTTCTCAATGATAGTCTCCGGCCACCTAACATCTTGACATAGCGTACTCGACATCAGGTCAGTTGGAATAGTGGCAATATTTCAACTTGATGGATAGAATTCGACCAGCACTCATGATTCGTTAAATATAGACTTGGATAAAACTCAGAAGCATATCAGTTTTAGACTGTAGACAATATTACAAAAGATCTCCAACTATTACCTATGTACTCTGAATAAGTAGTTCTAATCGATCAACTGAACTCTACTTTCCAGTAAATAAGCAAAAGTCCCCTCAAAATTCATAGTGTTTCTTGGCGAAAAGCAATAAGTAGTACAAAATATTGCTAACGGGTTTCTGTAGGACTACTTTCAATCCCATTAATCTGTATTTATAATTTCTAACAGGAGATCTGTACTACAAATCAAACAAAATTTTTGATGATAAATTAAACCATACATTTGATAACAACAGTAAAATATTCAATGATTATATTCGTTTTTTTTATTCGGTTGCATTTTATTCATTTAACTGCTTAGGTTGTGAAAAATTCAATCCATGCTAAACTAAATTATTGCACATTGAACAGAAGATTCAATGTCATTCACGAACAAATTCACATATCATAGTTGACCTTAAATAAGTACACACACTCACTGAATGAAATTATCTCGAAAAAGAAACACCAAATATTTATATAAATATACACATAATTTAAATTTCCGGTTATTTTGTGTATACAGTTTATTAAATTCATACTGTTAATTGTAACATTGAAAAGGTCAAATTATCTAGTAACAACTTGCAAAATCTTACAACACTTTAAAAACATCGCTGATTTCTATCATTCCTTGTTAAAATTAAATTCAAAAAACTAGACTACGTTTATTATTTGTTTTATTCAGTAAGCTGATTGTTGGTTAATTTCACTGTTGTTCAATGATTAAAAACCACTAAATGGGATTGTTAAGTGACCTAAATTCTTTCATTTTTACCATTTGTTAATGTATATATATTTAAATTTTTTTTTAAAAAATGCGTGATTAAGACAATGAGCGAATTAATTTATGTTAAAAAGAATTAAATCTAGTCAACAATCCTTACGTTAAAGTTAATTAAGATTATTCCAGATAAAAATGTGATGCTCAGTTTAAAAAAATTTAAAAATTGAATGTATCATAGTTAGATAGACAGGATATATGGACATTGAACATTTATATATGCTTAAAGTCTACAACTATTATAGCAATAAAGAGATACCTAGTAGTAGCACACTACTCTGTTAGAGTCCATGCAATCGTCGAGATATTAAGTACGACATCATTTTCAAGTATTTATCCTCCCTTAGATTTTGAATATTTCAAAAATTATCATACACTTTTAGTTTCGTTAAAATAAACTTTCTTTCTGAATCATAAACATTCTCTACTATTTTTCTACAACTACTACTACTTCTCACACTACTACTACTACTACTACTAAGAAGACTGAGGCAGGCGCAGGAAAACGTATTATGCAAATTTACACTCTCAGTCAATTAAAAACGAAAACATTACATTGAACACTCTATTTGCATACCGTCTTTGAGTCGTGACTTCCAACGCCCAAGCCTTCTTCCATTCCTGTTGTTGCTTCCTTTACTTCCTGTCGGTACTCCTCCATTTACTTCTTGCTTTTGCTCCATTTGCTTTCTGTTCTCCTCTTGTGACCTTGAGACTTCAGTTCACGTCCCTTCTTATACTACTTATATCGTTCGTATAAGTAGCACACACCACAAATACTACTACTGACACTACTACTACTACTGACACTACTACTACTACTCACACTACTACTACTACTAAATTTGTCTTCACAATTTATTGTCACGATGGAATTCTAGTTGATGCAGACAATTGCCTTCTATATTCAATAGTATTTTTATCAACTTTCTATCGTTTGGCCATAAATTAGTTAGTCCTTATCGGATAAGAGACAATTATCCGCCATCGGCAATAAACGAAGTTCACACGATACCATAGATTGATTGGAATTAGTTATTCACACCATTTAATACCCTAATCAGCAGTTCACATCTCAAGCGTTCGTGTGTGAGTGAATTAGAATCTTGATATTAGCGTAAACACCAGGATATGGAGAAATACCCCCCGACCTTGATGAATCCCAAACCCGATAGTTTCACTCCTAAATATCACTGGAACGTTTCGTATAACCAAATACAAATAAATGGATACTTTTTGAAAATTTATTCTTTACAATATAAGTAAAAACAAAGAAAAAAAAAGATCAATGATCAACGATAACAATAACACTTGAACATTTTACTTTTATTATTCTTCTTCATAATATAAATCAAAAGAAAACACAATAACAACAAAAACTAAAACTGCAATAACATTCACTTCCGGTGTTAAAAGATTCTAATCATAATAACAAAGAAAAAAAGGGAAATAGTAAATTTAGATCGCATTACCAGTTTGATAGTCTCACGTTCATTTGCATTCACAATCACATACACCCATCTACATTCCATGTATACATACATATTTATTTGTATATATGTATATATAAATATATATATATTAAAATGTATGTACATAGCACAAAGTGATTCTGTTTCATGAGAAAAATGTAATAAGAACATATAGTCAATAGTAGAAGAAAGTATTGAACACATCATGATACACGCATCCACAAAGGCAAGAATAATTGGGGAGACTGTAAATGGAATTGATGTTGTAGTATTATTATCATGAGTATGATTATTATTGAAATTCTCTTCAAATGATTTATTCGATAAGAGTTGTACTCACACAAGTTGGCATTGATTTAAACAAGTGTTATTCCAATAATAGTCAACTGTTATTATTTTACTATACTGACTCTTGTTATGATTACAAATAGAGTCACCTTTAGGCGATATATAAATAAATAAATGAAACAATAAACGAGAAAAACACTAGTCTCCAAATTATTTTTTATTTTTTTTAAATATTAGAATTGAAAGAGAAAAAAAACTGAAGACTACAAACATGTCGGTGGTGTGCGCAGATAAGCAGTAAGCAAATAAGTATGTGGGTGGTACAGTGGGCACAGAGAGACTATGACCGATGCAAACAATGGAAGAGAATACAGAATGGATGGATGAGTGAATTTCACAGTGAAAATGCAGTAATAGATATAAATAGATAGATAGATAGATAGATATTTCATACAAACACTTCACACAAGTATTTTTGTTTTAAGTAGCCTTTATACTCAGAGAAAAACAAACGACGACCTTAATACAATAATACTTGATAAACAGAGCGAAAAAAATAGACTTTACATTTATAATAACAGAAATATAATAATAATAATAATAATAATAATACGTGAAAAAGATTGCATTAAACAAGAAAAAAGTATTTTTTTTTATGATGTCTCACATATATATTGATGATAGCCTAACGAAAAGAAAAAATATCGTTCGTTTGTCGATTGGCAGGAATAGTGGGAGCGCACTGGAAATTTATTTATGTATTATTTACTCTCATTTATTCTTTTGGATGGTACTTGTTCGTCTACTGTAGTCGTTGATAATGTGTTCACTAGATTAGGGATTGGATAGGATATGTTTTTTGGTTCAGAATAACTATCCGATTGATCAGACTTTCTAGTCGTTTGATGTTTTGATAATTCCGATGAGAATGATAATGAGTCATCATTATTTTTTATACAGACAGATTCATTGAGAATATTTTCATTTGTCTGTTGGAATAGTTGATCAGTAGTAGCTTTGCCATCATCATCATCATCGTTTACTTCGACTTCTGCTTCATCTTCACCTTCCATACCTGGTAAACAGACACGATGGGCTAAAACAGCCTTTAAATTTAATCCATCGGCACCTTCCAAGTCAACTAGACGACGTTTTTGTTTGAACTCTTTGCGTCTTGATATTTCTTCAGGTGTTAATTCTTCTTCGGTCACATCTGGAGCAATCGGTAATGTCTAATGTGAACGAGATAGATTTTTTTAAGGAAAAAATAAAAAAAACACGATTTAGTCACAAATTAAGTGAAACACATAATTAGTGTTAATTAAATCTGTAGAAAAGCAAAGAAAACAAGCATTTTCTTGTTGTTTGTTCATGCTAGACGACTTCGAAATTGGGTCTGATGTGTCAGTGAAGATACTTGAATATTTGAAAGCTGGACAAACTACCTATTTCTTTTCACAAAAAAGCGCGCAAAATTTTATTTAAAGCCTTTGGATACTGGTTAGGTTTTCCGTAAACAGTCTAGCTTTTTGCGTTAATAAAGAGCCAACAATGCTATCAAGTAATTTATAATTAATTATTCACAGTCTGAACCTAGATGGAATGCTATTCAGTACTAGGAGATACTCAATAGCTATTTCGTTCAAGTATCAATCTACTCACCTTTGAGCATCTATGGATATTTTAGAAAACGAAGTTAGGATTATCAGACCTCAAAATCAGTCTTATGACTTTGGAGTGTACAGATTTTTAACTACAGTCAATTTGTACTCTGGTGCAATGATCATCCGATGACGAGTGTTTCACTGCCACTATGACTTACCTATTACTTATCAAGAAGCACAGGCTGCCGATCTGCACTCTCCAACCAACTCTGTTTTAGGCTCTCGTTGCTAGTTTCAGAAAAACTCTTCACAATGCCTGCTCAATAATACTATTATCTTGATGAGTAGCATCTCACTTTATGATGAATTATTGAGAATTTTATGAGAAATTGTTACTGGTCAACTGAAACTGTGTCTTAAGTAAAATTAGCCATGCAGTATATAATAATGAATATTTCATCTTCTATTTGAGTGAAGTCAAATAGTTAAAATTTTGAAGAATTTACCACTTATTCTCACATCAATATTACCTAAAATTGAAATTTATCGAAATAATATGCTTCTCAAACGTCATAACAATATTATGACGTTCATCAAAACTAATACCATTACTATCTCAACAAGCATACAGTTATCGGTAATATGAGGTGAATAAATGATAACAGAATCAAGGGAACATGTTACAACTTCATGGTTGTTACACATTAGCCGGATAGATATTGAACATTAACAAGCAGTAAGAAAAAAATGGATACATTGATGTGTTGCGTAATTAACAACAGACAAACAAACAAATAGATTCCAAAAAATTATTGAATATAGATAGACCAAATGTTTATTGGTTTAAGCTATGATGTAAGAGGATTTAAAGTGACGTTTTCACGTAGTCAGTAAAGTAGTTATGCGGGTTTAGTTTATAAGGATAAATTTATTTGAAAGCATTTCTAAATCACAGAAAACCAAATTAGATATTTAACCGAAAAATGAAGAGTACTAAAACTTAATACCACAATTAAACAAAACATTGTTCTAAAATTGCAAAATAGTTCTGGTCTTTATAATTCTATAGATGACGGTTTGTGTGACATTTGAAATTGGTAATTAACTTTCAATAAATTTATTTTGTTACACCTAGATTTATCATTCAAAATAATGCAGTGGACATTAGTATGTCTGATAGATAAATAGATAAGGTACACTTTATGCGGTTAGGGGTAATCAGCAGGGTGACATTGGCTGAAATAAATTTTGCGCTAGTTTACACTTCCCAGAAAAATAAATATATAATCTTGTGGGAATCAATAAGCTGTGATAGACTCATATCTGTTTTATCTTGATTCAAAGTTCATGATCGTATCACTGAGTGATTAGGGTGTCAAGTGACTTTCTATTCAACTCAGATATTTACAAATCATTAGTTATTATTTAACTAATACATGACTATTCATTATGGTAATTATATTAAAAATATATCGGATGATATTAATGATTTATACGTGCTAGGAAATTGATAACATTTAACACCACTTAACTTACATGTTTATACTAATTAAATATATATTAATTAAAGGAAGAATCGCCATTGACGACAATATAGTTACTATTGGAGTATTTATCAACATGGATCTTAACCAGTCAGTCGTTTCCTACATTCTGTTATTATTATCACCCTACTTTTAATTTTCTACTCACAATTTTATCATATTAATTACAATGTAATTGGGATGTCATTAAACCGTAGCCAAATAAGCCATCAAGTTAAATAATCATTTCTACTCTAAACTGAAGATTATTGAATTTTGAACAATTAACTGAGTCTTGACAAGGTTAATGTTAGCTAACGCTGAGATAATAATGATATGGCATTGATTCCACTTTATATTTCTAATATCTATTTTTTACTAATACACATTGCTATTCAAGAAAGATTACTTATTTTAACCAATCATCAAGGAAAATAATTCACCTGGTTATTTTAATAAGATAATTCCCCCTGTAACTCTTCTGGGGTTGCTGCCCCTTCAGAGCTTCAATAAACGAGGAGAGTTGGGCACTGGGTTAGCAAGCCCATCCCGTAAAAAGCCAACTAGAAATCGTCAGCGGCCTATACTCCATTCAGAGTAACAGAAATAAGTAAGTAAGTAAGTATTTTAATGAGATAAATCAACCCAGTCAGACGCACCATTCGCGGAGATCATTTACATTAATGATCTACATCGCTCACTTTATACACATTTCACTAAATCTTATATCATGATTAATGTTCACTGAATACGTTTAGAGAATAATCATTGATCTACGTTTAGTTTGATTTCTTGTCTACATTAAACTATGGATTATCACTTATTAATATACTGCCATTAATTACAGTGCGAATTTTTATCGAAGAATTAAAAGAGTTTTACCATTTTTAAACAAAAATAATGGTAATTAATTTTACATAATATGTATTATTTTCCTGGAAAAAATAATGGTTATTTAACATTGAATATAACAGGTGTGTAACTAATACTTCTTACAAAGAACTCTCATTAATTATAAAGTGACTTTATTCAGATAAAAGTAAATGTTACTGGAATAATATACAACAATGAACGGTAAGTAAAACTCTTTATTTTCTATAGTTTAGTGTTTCACTATGATAAATATTAAAGTAGCCATTAACTAGGAATAAGAATGATGACAATACTGATGAGATGAATCATGGATACAACTAATCTCCGACATGTGGTGAGTCACGATTCCAGTGGCTCAGTAGTAGCCTTTCAAACTATGAAGGTGGTTGGTATGTGTTTGAATCTTCAGGGAGCATCAGTTCCTTGAGGAGATTTCAATTACGCTTGCGAATCAACATTAAACAGTAAAAAGTTTATATCAGTAAAGGTGTCTTGCTGACTATCACCAACAACATAACGGGTTAACATAATGTACAAAGTGTCTAAGCATATAAATGTTTAGAAACCTCTCAGCAATAAGGACTAAACAAACATAACATAAATTATTCCCTAGCTATTCATTCAGTTCAAATGTGTTTTAGAAGAGATCAGACACTGTTCAACTGGCTCACCTTCAGTGTCTATTACCATGATGTTATGTTGAGTCGATAGACTGAGCAGGTTCTTACACATGAGTGTAAACTACTTGAACAGCATGTGATAAATACCAAATTTTACAATACAAAATTTTTTAAAATAAGCAACATTGAACAAACTGAAAGTACCAATTTGATTAGGAAAGAAATTTACCTGGAATAATTCGATAGGATATATGTATTCAAAGTATTATTATCTATTGAAAGAAATATATAGCCTATTCATGTTCGTGTAGTCGTCAGAAACGGAAATATTTGTCATGCTTACATGAAACAATCACGTATTCATGTTATCACTATTACTACTACTATTACTACAACTGCCACTACTATCATTATTATTATTATTATTACTATTACTATTAGTAGTAGGAGTAGTAGTACTAGAAATAATAATTACAAACATTCTTCACTTATGCTTTTTCGAAGAAAATTATGCGTGACGAAAATATCATAGACAAGAAAGAATGATTAACATTTAATCAACATAATGAAGCTTATCATGTGAGCGAAAATGAATCTTATTCACTCTTTCAATGTTTTTTTTTAAAAAAAATTTCTTTTGTCAATAGTTCTTTCATAAAAGATTGATTGGATTATTGTAAATGTTTCTTATTTTTTCTACGACTAAAACTTAATTAAACTGTAAATTAGAAGAATTGAAAAGTGAGGAGAGAGGTACTACTACTACTACTACTACTACTACTACTACTACTACTACTACTACTACTACTACTACTACTACATGTTAAAATTATTCTTAAGGCGAAAATATCGATCAATAAATGTTGTGAATACAGACCATATGTAACAAAGACATAAGCGCATAACTCACCATAGTTTCATTACAGTCGGTATTAGATTTAAATACCACATTAAACTTTGATGTTGAACACTAATCATAAGAAAGTGTTTCGTTGTTTAAGTCATAACATTTTTCCTTCAAGCTACATTATCGATTCAAGTTTCAATGACAGAAATGAAATGTGTTTACATAGACGCCTAATAAATTTGACTAGAATATTTGAGCAGAAAAAAAAATACAATTTTTTTATCTCATTAAAACTAGTCAAGTTTTATAAACACGAAACAATTATCGAATAATTGAATTGTTATGATTTGCTTAGTAGGTAAATAAGATGAAAAATGAGAATAATTTGCATATTACTACATATATTATTACCCTAGAGAATTGTTTGAAATCTGTTATATTTAACTGAAATAATCAACATCAGCTGATATTGAGATAATAACTCACCAATCACTTCGATTATGAATTAACTCTACGAGGAAAAACGATGTCAGTGTGGATTTCTAGCCTAAAAACTCTCTGATATTTACTATGTTACCTGATGTGGTTGTACTTTTAACTTTAATAAAACAAAGTGCATAATATCGGTTGACGGTCTAGTGAAGATTACCGAATTTGAATTTGAACATCAGATTCTGACTCTCAATTCTGATCTGAATTCCTTATGACCGTTATCTTTCTTTTTAAATTTACCTCACTGGATTTTACTTCTTGAATAATATGCTGGAATCCTAATCTTCTCCATTACTATTAATACTTCTACTACCAATATTACTATGGGTTTTGATCAAACGGTTCGATCTCTCTCTAAGCTAATGTGGTACGGCAACATAAACTGATGTACATACGTACGAAGTTCTGCGATATAGTTGGTATAGATAGACTGACTGAAAAAGATTACTACTGAAAACCTGAAAGATCTAATTACTAGTTTCACTCCAACATGAGACTCCAAAGTAGTTCACACGAGCCTAATTTTGATCAACGACGAACTCGTAGGTTTGCATTATTGGTGAGTTTTATGCAAAATGAAATGATTGTTTGTGCTACTTGGTTGTGAATGATTTTGAACACAAAATATTCTATGATTAGAATAGTGAAAGGTTGATAATACTACATAAAGAATTGAATGAAGCTCAAAATTAAGAATAATTGAGATTAAAACAAATGGTCAAGTGAAAATTTGGTAAAAGGAGGATAATTTTATTTAAAATTCAAATCCACTATTCTTATCATTTATAAGTAGGTTATATACAGATGTTACGCCATGACTACCGTGTATAGAGGTCACTTATCGTGCTAATGGTTTCATCTATTTCTTCATTCAGTTCTTTCCGGTGAGGCTTAATGTTTATCAGAATAAATTAAATTATTTTAAACAATGTTAGCTAATGTGTTTAAGTCAATTTTTCTACACTGAGTTCATCATCATCTGTACTGACAAGATTGATCATTTCATTTTTAAAGATTATGAATGACTAATTTTTATCTGACCTAAAAACATATTGAACAGTTAATTTTTTGTTACTTTCAGAAAGAATGTTTTGTGCATATATTAAGTGTTATCATTTTCATTGTAGGGTTGTGGAGATTGTTTAGATTTAATGAAATAATGAATCAATCAATGTTAGACCACCATTAGAAAGAAACCATGAAGACCTGGACGGCCATGGATGCGCGCGGCTGATGAGGCCTATACTTGGACAAAACGGCCATCCAGGGCTGTCAGGTTTATTTCTAGTGATATCCTATCATTGATCGACTGATGAGTTCGATGAATTCATCATTTGCTCACAGGAGTGAACAGTTTTGATGCATTAAAACCGTCAGTCGGTAAAAACGTAGGATCATCTTTAAATTGTGGGTGATATAACACAAAATAATTTTGTACTGGCTAAGAAATATCGTAGTTGTTCCTTCATAATACGAACAGTATGGCTAGCCTATTAGTTGTGAGTATGCATCATTCAGAACTTTGAGTATTCCTCTAAATGAGGTTATTCCTCATTTAGTCAAGTTATTTCATGATATATACTTGATTTTCGAAGTAGGTAGCTTTCCACGTGTATTCTTCTTAGTTATCTAATATACGGTTACCAAGTGTTAAATCAACTGTTTGCAAGAATCACTTATGAATCCCAGATATAGCGGACCAATCAGAAATGTCCAAAAGCACGAATTCACATCACTGATGAAGTAATGACTTCAGTTTCTAAGGACGTAGGATGTATATACTTGCATTTTTATTTACTATTCGGTAGCTAAATAGACTTCCTCTTGTGCATTTGCATTCTCACTCAAATAGCGAGTTTAGGATGAATAACAATCAGATCTCGAACATCTATGCATCATAACAAATCCTATTGGTAGATTAATGGTTTAACTTATTATTATTATGATCACAATGACATTATATTATTGATGTCATTGTTTATGCTTCATCAAGATGTTAACTGATCCCCCATTCATGCATTTCGTTCTCTACATTGATTTACTTGTCGAACAAATACAAGAACCATAAGAACCATCATCGAAAAGATATTGCTGACGAGTTCGAGCTGGAATGAAGCCTAGGTCACTCAAGGTTCCCAGTCCGATTACATTCGAGAATTCAATCAACACTGAATCCCCTGACAAACGTGATGTCAGTCACCAGTCAATCGTAAACATACCAATCCTACAATAGGTTAGTCAGGATTCGAATAGATAATTTATAATATCTCAGACTATGAAGTTGATTGATTTAGATTACAATGCACCAGTGATCGTCAGCTTCCTTAAACTTGAAGTTACCTACGTTACCTACGAGCGTCTGCTAGCACGAAAACCTAGGTAATTTAAGGCATTCTGGTAGCCATCTTCAACTGCCTAATAAAATTTTATTCGCTAAACTATCTTTATAATAATACAAAATTAATCTATTTTAAAAACTAACCACCAACAGATTGGATTTTTATTTGATAATTAATAAATTCGAATACGATAAAAATGTCATTATTTAGAAAAAAACATTTAGATAAATGCAATTGCACTTCCTGTCTTTTCAATAAATTGCTTCGAATTATGGTTGTATAATAATTGAATTATATATATTAAACATTAAAAACTATAACGATTTATTACCGCACGATTTCTTTTATTAAAAATTAACAAAGTGATGAATAAATAATTAGAATCATGAATCAGTTAATGTTAGGCTACCATCAGAAAGGAACGTGAATCATTGGACAATTGTTTCGTTCTAGTGGGAAACTCATCAGCAGTGCGCATCCGAAGTCGACTACCATTGTTAGGCACCGGATCAATGATCTAGAGACAGAAGCTTCTGGGGTCGATTTCTGCGCACAGAGGTCGAGAACGAACACTGTTGATGAGTCCCATACTAGGACAAAATGGTCGTCCTGTACTTCAAGGTTTCGCTCTAATAGAGGTCTAACATTGATGGATTAGTCATTTCAATGAAACTTGAAAATCTCCATAACCAAATAATGTAAATAAATTACGAATTATATTTTTGAAAATATTAAAACTATGAAAAAATTCATTGATTTTGTACATTTTTAAATTGTAAATTGTATTTCTTAACTCAGTCAGTTCGAGTTTTATGTATTCATAAAGAAACAACCAGTACAATCAGAACGTTTCAGTCAAGTTTAGCTTTACATTTATTACTTATCAAGTCACATTAAAAAAATATTGAAAGATTTCCATTATGATGTGCAATATCTTTGATGTGAACATAATATGCGTCACTGAATTATATGCGCCATTTCTCGTTAAGATACACACATATATGTTGTATATGGGCTTGGGAATAATAGTAAACCTCAGCAATACTCCCGGTGGAGTTAAATCTGTTGTTGTCACAGATGTAATAATATCATCACAAAAATTTCCAAATTACTAAAAAGATTCTAACTAAGGCATCATGAAAAACTAAGCTGTAAAGTGTAAGTATTATCCAGAAATAAACAAGTACAACTATCCTGAGTAGAAAACTGAAATTATTCATGAAACGTTTTTTAAGTGAGTTCCCATTTGATCAATGAACCATTCATAGTTCAATGTTTGTCAATAATTATTCAAATTGTTATTTCAACTTTAACATGCATTCACTTTCGTAACTGGTTTTCAACATAAACCATTAAAATATTGATACCGACTTCTTTTGAATTGTATGATTAAAATAGTGTATAGAGTTTTGTTTGCTTTTATTATAAACAATTTATACCAGTAATCAATCAAAAATTAACACTGTAAAATCATTCATGATCATTCAAATTTTTAAAATAGAAAATTCAATTTTTAGTTTATTTCAAGCAAACAAACAGAAAAGTGTTCTTTTAATAAGTTATTCTTTTTCTCTGTAAAAATATATGAACTGAAAGACAAAAAAATAGATCAAATTCTTTACATCAACACTATTTTTTCTAAACTTATTCAAATGAACTCTTCTGTTCAATGGATAGAGAATACCTTTTTTCTTCTCCTAATGTGTAACAATAGTAAAAATAACATTGAGATAGATAATTGAATTAAAGTTCATTGACATGTGTACAGTAGGGAGAGATGGTGTTGAAAGTAAAAACAACATGAAATTTTTGTTCACTAATTCAAATTGATGATGATTTTATTTGAATTAATCATATTGATGAAAAAGTAAACATGAAAAAAAGCAAAACTAAATGATCTAATGCAAAATACAAATAAATCAGGGAAAATGAAAACATTTGATTACAATCAGTGCGTGATTTGTTTCATATTCTAGACTAGTTCAGTTTAGCAGAGTTAATGGTATTTTAAGGCAGAGTTTTGTAGGTTTGTGTTCTTACACATTTGAAATCATCAATTAATCATTGTTAGACCACCATTAGAAACCTACAAGCACCGGACGGCCTTCAAGTCCTGGTATGGGACTCATCAGCAGTGCGCATCTAAGACTCCTACATCTCACAGGATTCGAACCCAGGACCTTCGGTCTTGTGAGCGAACGCCTAACCTGTAAAACATTGAGATGGCATCCAACGGTGTTAATGTCTAACTCTGATTGATCTAGGGATTTTGCGTCACCTCATCCATTTGTCTTTGGTAGTTACTGCCTACACCCGATAGGGTTGATCTTCACTGGTCACGTGTTCTCACTAGAACTCCGAGAATTTACTCACGAGGCTAGTCACTAGTGAGCACATTTTACGAAATCTTCAGTTATGGAGATTAGTGTTTTTACATACGAGTTGTGAATGCTCACTGCTGATGAGTCCGATACCAGGACGAAACGGCCGTTCATTGCTTCGAGGTTTTTAATGATGGTCTAACAATGATTAATGGTATTTATCATAAAATTATTGGAATTCCTCTACTCACATTTTGTACTATCTATCTACGGACTGTTGTTTTCATGAGAATTACTATCATAGCACATCTGACGTATTTGAAATATATACATGTATATATACATAGACTTGACTGAATTTCCTATTTTACCTGCTAACTAATTAGACTGGAATCGAAAGTGTATTTGGCTACCAAATAATAGAGTTTAATAATCCAGCTTTTTTTTAAAAAAGGAAGCCATTTCTTCACCACTGATATGCATTAGTCCTTAAAGATATTTCATGATGGCCATGGAACGATTTTCTCATTTTGCGCTTTTTCATTGGCTCACAATATCAACTTCATTCTATGATGAACGCACTACACACATTATTTAACATTCGTGACTCATTGAAGTCATTTTGATGCAGCTTACGAGTTGAATATTCGAGTACATGTTACATAATCATTGGTCAAAAGGTGCTTGAAACCCCTAACCCTTTTTTCATAACATCATCCACCTGTGTAGTTGCGTCATAGCGACAAGCTCTGGAGTTTACGTTTCAATATTGAAGACTGAATAGATTCTTCTGCATGAATTCTAGAATCTCTAATCAGTGAGATTATGAATGATCAATGCAACATATTTTCAATATAATGTGAAGATGCAAGTTGTACAGTGATTTCCAGTCCCTGTTAGCTATCTAATTCTAGGTAATCAAATGATTTAAATTATCTTCAAATTGAACACTCTACACAAATCTTTTATCCTAATATAAACTATTCTGTAAAGAACAAGAATCTCTGGTTTCAGGCTAAAACAACAACAAAAGAATCATGTAAACATCCATGTTTGTATATGATAACTTTGCATAAAATTATTCAGTGTTTATGATAAATCATTTTTGTACACACACACATATGCACATACACACACATTCACATGCAAAATGAACAAGTAGAACTGATTATGCAATGAACACATACACGAGAATTCTTATCATCTACCTGATCAAGACAATAACAATGACAAATAGATATATATATATAAACTTCTAATCATTCCCTTGAGCATATCCTTCTATTGATTCGTAAGCAAACTCCACAACATCATCCTTATTATATGTAAACATGGTATTATTATCTATTCTACTTTTGTATACTTATTTCAAATCAGAGTGAACTATTGAAACTCTATCATCACTATTATTGTTGACAATTTGATTTTGGAGTTCATGAAATTATTACGTGTCATGAAAACATCCTTTTTGAAATTAGCTTAGATAAAAATTATTATTATTATGCATGTTGAAGTGTTATACAATGTATATATATGTATCCATTGAAATAATCATTAAACTGAATGCTACCAATGTAATCCATTGTGGTTCATGTGAATAGAAATAAATGATATCATTAACTGTTATTATTATTATTATTATTATTATTACTAGATCATAGCCAAGTTAGAAAGTAATTGGAAAATAGAAAAGATATTGAGTGGCTTGAGATCTGACTCCAAATGCAATTAACAATTTAATGTGTTATGAATGAAATCTTTCATCTAATTTACGTATAACATTCTTAGGAGAACTGCGTTTGTACGATGGTGGTAATTAGAAGCCAATTAGGGTTTATTATGAGTAAATCTTTTTCGTATATTCACACAAGCATAGAATGCAAAGAGAAGCAAAGAGAAGCTCAGAAGGCTAATAATGAGCTTAGTCGATGTGATAAGGCATGACTGAAATAAGGGATAAGCACAGCAAGAAATGTACATACTCCAGGAAAAACGTCCACGACTACAAGCAAAAAATAGACAAAATCATAAAAAGTGTTAGCAAGAAAGGGTTAATTAGTTTTTCCAAAGGCTAGAACAAGCCATGTAGATAAAATCAAGGATTCTTTTTAACTATGGGTGAATATTTGCAAGCTTAAAAGAGAGCACTAGTTCCCTTCAGATTATAGGCACATCCTACTAACGTGTACCAAATAATTCAAAGTCTAGATCAGTCAGAGTTTTATAGTGACTCAACTTTTACGAAGAAAACGTGATTAGTTAAATAGAAACATTCATTATTATAACTAACTGTACCAGTGAATGTATTAGTGAACTTCTTGTTAACTAATGTTCTGTACGAACATTTTTTGTTTGTTTTGTTGCCATCTTGTTTATACTGCTCAATGTAACTTCGCCTGTTTTCTCTGGCACGACTCCCGTATTTTTTCGGTACCACGAAACCGCCAGCAAATATACGCCTTCTTCCAGACTATATCTTCTTCCCAGTTTCGGTTTATGACGGGGAAAGATCAGCCGCGGGAACGTAATTGGTTTGTAGTGATGTTCATAATCAACCTCGGCTCGTCCCACCACAGTTTCTTGCCAACGAACTTCATTACTGAATATTAAAATATTAGCATACGTAATGTTGAGTCAATAATGTTGGATAAGGTGGGTTCGAATTCTACCGGGGTCATCAGCTCACACAATATTAAAAGTACGTTTTCGCTAACAAACATCAACCAGATTTAAATCATTTCAACTATCTATAATCACCTATTAAGTGAGAATTTTACAGGGGCAAGTGTTATCTAAGTGTTTGAATTAAATATCTCGGTAATTCTAAAATCTTATCATATAAAGTTGAAAATATTTAAAATATGACATAAGAACCTGGTATGATGAAAAATAAAATGTATAATTCACTGGTAAACATATTTTGCTAGACAATAGTGCAATAAATATTCATATTTACGACCAACATTGATATTATTTGGCGTGTAACACTTACTAACTGTAGGATATTGCAGATTGAATACATAATTCAAACGTTTCTAGATTTAATAATAAACACTATGAAAATTTAACAGTTATCAGTAAGAAAAATATCAGACTGTTAAGAATTATTTATTTATCATTATCAATCATTAGTTTTAATTAAAGAGAACACTGTAATAATAATAATGACAAATAACTCCTCTCTAATCCTTGTCCTAATTAATCGTGGATAGTGTAAGAATAAAACAGAAACTGATTTGAATATAGATTTCATTTATTAGAAAATGAGTTATTTCCTGTCAATGAAACAAATATACAGTATAATTCATCTGAATTGGTAGTTCAAGTCTTCTCATTGATAGTTGTTAGCAATGCAATTGATTCGTATCGTTTGGCCTTTATTCATCCTGCCTCAAAATAGCCATTCGGTCACAAACATTATAAGCAGAGACAGATAGTGGCTAGCAGTGGAATCCAGGACGTGCGATTCATCCTATTCGGGGCTCGTCAGCTGAATGAGCTTGCATCCCATCCAGGACTCGAACCCAGTACCGTTTGATAGGCACGCTCTTTATTCCACCACTGACCATTATGTATCTCTGCTTATAAATAAATATACAATATGTTACAAGTTGTAAAATATGTATAATCTAATCAATAGTTATTTCTTTCTGTCCTCTTCTCATGAAGTGGATGAAAAGCAAAATATTTCCGTTGCTGTCACTATGACATCATATTTTTTATGTGAATGGATATTTTATGATATTCTTTTTATATTATGAAGTGGAAACAGAATCAAATATGATACCTTACAGTCACACATACATTTTTCTCAAAATAAACTTCATCGATTCATTAACTCACTTCTAAAAGATCTAAACAATAGGTGTAATATTTATTTTTTTTATTGACGAGTTGTGAAAATTGTCAAGTTTCAATGAATTTATGAATCAAAACATCATAGATGCGCACTACTGATGAGTCTCGTATTAGGATAAAACTACCATCCAGTGCTCCCGGGGTTTGTGATTGTAATCTACCAATGATCGATTCATTATTTCAATGAAAGTAAAATATATTCCGTACCAAGTAAAATGAATCAAGTATGGTTTTATTGGACTTTACTGGAGAATGACTTAATTTGTACCGTTGCATTCGTCACTATTTGATCTCATTCGTTAGTCAAACACTTGTTGTCACTAACTCTGAAGGATCATCATACGATATCCTAAATTGACTGAAATCGGATGCCATTCTAATTCTCCAAAAGTTTGGCTGGCATCGTTAGACTTGAAGGTCGCTAGGCTAGGTCTGTAGGAGAATCCGTAAAGAACGCTTTACCTTAAGGTAAGTTTATGTACAGAAAAATGAAAGTATTCATAGAGTTATTCATGACTTTGGCCTTCTGTAAAGCCCAAGCATGGTACCAAATATAGCAGTGGAATGGCTCAATAACCAAGTTGTGTCTGACAAGGTTCTATTCAATGACGATTGAATAAAATTTTTCCTTGCTTTTCTGAGTCTTTATAGACTCCTCTGAGGGATATTTCAAGCCTCCTCAACAGAATTAACATGGTAGTTCTGTTTCATAGTAGGTAGCAGTTAATTCATCGTCACAATAAACCATCAAATCATTAGCAGTAATCAACTAACCTATTAAATGCCTCAATAAATACTATAGCTAATGATTTGTTGTATCTAATTTATATGACTCTATTTTTACAAGGAGTATAAATATTTTTCTTTAAAATAAATTATTTAACAGAGTAGATATTTTTATCACCCGTTTTTATCATTTAATGAACAGACACAGTCAGAAAATAAAAGTTTACCGTAGATATTTTCTCATCCGATTTATTATTTTATTAATGCATTTAATATTTTTATATGAATAAACTAATGTTATACACCTTCATAAACCTTCGTAAATCAAAGTTAAATGCATAGGGATTGTTCAACTGTCAATATTTATGTATTATTGCTGTTTATTATTGGTAGCCAGAAAGTCTATGATATACAGGTTAATTAAAACAGTGAAATTCCTTTTCTATAAATTTTAAAAATGTGATGAGGTCTTAAAACCACCTAAAAGCTAAAAAGCTATTTCTTTCTGGTATGAGAACTCTTCGCAGCGTACATTTAACAACCTATTTAAGGATCGAAATGCAAATCTCCAGGTTTAGCAACGATGGTTAGGCGTTCGCGCACAACACCGAAGGTCCCGGGTTCGAATCCTGCCAGATGCAGGAGTCGTGAATGTGCACTGCCGATCAGTTCCATACCAGGACGAAACGGCCGTCCAGTGCTTCCAGGTTTCTAATGGTATTCTAACAATGATTGATTGATGATTTCAAATGTGTTAAAACGAAAACTTAGACAGGATTCCACATTAAAACTAAAAAGTCATCACTAATGTAAAAAAAAAATAAAACCTAATCATCTACACAAGCCCCCTAATGTTTAATATTTACTTGTTAAAATATCTTCCCTGAAAATTGAAAAAGTTCAAATAACCTAAATTGTAATAGATGAAAACTAAAAGGTGGTTTCATAATTAGAGAAATAGGAAGTTGTTACATAATTTCTAGCATTAAAATGGTTTTTAAGGACATCTTGCTTATGTGAATTACTATTTGATTGACAGTTTTTACCTAGTTATTGAATCTATTTTCAATTTCTGAAAGTTCACACCTCTGATAAACAATGAGGAAACTACAATCATATTTATATAGTTCAATGGAGAGTTAGCCAATTCCGATTATGATATAATAAGGATGAATTATATTTCTGGAATCAATGAAACAACCATATTTAATTTAATTATGCTAAGAAAGAAAATAAAATGTACCAACAAATAAACAATGATAGCTAACAGTTCTAACTAATCAACGTTATGTTTATCTAGTTCTTTAATGCTGATCAAAGTTTATGAAATAACTTAAACCAGTCTAAGTGATTCAATATTCACTGAACTATTCTAAGTTCCAAGTGTTTAGAGGTATCCATCAAGATACTCTACTTGATCTAGGTTTTGTGTCGATTGACACTCATCAACAGGTCAATCACAGACCAGTTACATCTCATGGGCCAGTTTTCTCAAGATTTCAGTCAAGTCTCTTAGTAAGGAGTTTCACCCAACACGAAACCCTAATCTATAATACTTGGTTCCCAGATGACTGGTTCCCATCGTTTACCATGTAAATCGAAATAATAATTACAATAAAATTTGAGATAATTTTTTGGTAAATATAATAATGATTCTCTTTTAATGATAGATACCACGAAGAAAAAAGAATTGCTTTGAGAAACTGTTATTATATCACTGAACATTGCACAATTATCAACTGTATTCCATTTAGACACGTTCAAATCACTCAGAAATCAGTAAATTAATTCATCAATTAATTAAGTAATTACCAAATTGAGTGATTTACATTTCTAAGTTCATCTTATAAGCCATACAAATTCTGTCAATCAAATATTTTAGCATTATTACACTGTGAATGCTTATTTCCACAGATTATATCTTATTTATATCGTTTTAGAGCAATCTATCTTTAAACGAATATAACTAGTCAGTTGATAATCCCTATCTGTTTGTGGCAAAGAAGAAGCTTTTATTCAAACTATTGTGAACTAACATAATTCTATTATAAAAAAAACTGAACCTGTTTTCCTTTCTGTTGTCTTCCGGATGAAGAGTGAAATAAAAAGGAATGTAAGCAACCAATTTATGGACTGTTGATTTGTATAATCTAATTGTATAATTATCAGTCGACTAAATTATCAAGTATATATACATATTCCTTTTATCATAAGCTTTCTATTAACATGGCCAGTAAGAGTAGAGGGAATTCGTAGGCTGCTGGTTTTCGATCATAGGTGTCTTCGAAGCATTACTCATATATGCTGGAACAATCGAGTAAGCAATGCGATCGTTAGGAAAAAGTCACTAGGTAAGGATGGCAAGTTAATTGATAAAGTAGTGAATCTTCATCAGTTTAGGTGGTTGAGACATGTGTTACGCAAGCCCAAACACCGACTGCCTTGACGAGCGATGTTTTGTGATGTAAGAATAGGTTGAAAGAAAACTAAGGACGGCAAAACTAAAACATGGTACGAACCCAATGAAATCACTGGCAAGTGAACTGAGCCATGTTAGTAGATGTTGGGTTACGTGAGACAATAGTAACCGATGGTTAGAGACTTTGGATGACATGCAAAAATAGTTTGTAAAGGCGCAGATGCATCCGTTCTTGGTGGACCATCGATTTCTAATCATCTGAATTCCTCATCACCTTTATTTTCCTCTTTTTGAATTTACTTCACTGGATTATACTTCTCGAATCATATCTTTAATCTTTAATCTTTCTGACTAGCGCTAATACTACTGTATCTAATACTATGGAATTCAAAATGACAATTAAATCTTTGTGTGCTATTGTGGTATGGCAACTTGAACTGATGTACGTACGTACACAGTTCTGCTTTGTAGTTGACTAACTTTCTATTAATGCGTAAATAACAATCATACAATTGAATATTATTAATTTATAGACAATTTATGATTTACAATATCCCCTACTCACAGCCACTTTTGCTCACTCATATATAGTGATTAATTTTCATTTATTGATGCGATATGATTCAGGTTCGGTATGTACTTTAAAAAATTTCTGAAGCACAGTAACGAATCTTGACCTGTTGGTCACTGATATTCGTTCCCTCTCTTCAGTTTGGCCAGGTTAGTATTGGGCCGTCGTTCAAGTATAGATTGGCAAGTCTTGTTGTATATCGGCAACCCAAAGCCCATCCGTGAATTGATTCGTATGAAGGTTAAGACAGTTTCATAGATGAACGTTGTAAGCAATCGAACCGAATGTATAAATAAGAAATATATCTATATATATGTTGTTTTGATAAGTTAGTGTCAAATTAGTTTTTCACCATGAAGTGTATACATAATGAAAATGAATGAACACCGGACGTTGCACTGATTCCAATGTAAACATTTAGTGTGTACAAATATGAATTTCGCCAATAATTGTTAGGTCTTATGTACTGATACACTGAATATAAATGAAGAAATTACACAATTAATATATTATCGTCAACATTTATTAATTGGTTGCAAATATGGATGTCTTGATGACATGTAAAAGTACATGTATATGTAATTGTTTTTACATGTATTTGTGTAATGCACATCTTGAACCATAAAAAATTCTATCAGCTAAATAACAAAACATCTTAACCTCAATGATATAAATAGCAATAATGATTTTAGTTTAAAAACATTACAATACTAAAACGGTGCAAAATTTGTTTTACTTCATACGATGAATCTGATGCATAATGTATAAAATAATATTCGTTTGCCACAATTCCATTCTATTTTTCAAATTTTTACTTTTAGAAATCAGTTTACATATTTACTTATTGACACATTTATAAGATTACACAAAGCAGAATAGAAAGAAATAAGCAAATGTTGATCAAATTGTTACTGTATTTTAAAAAATTGAACGAATAAATAAATAAATTAGAAGTGTAAACCAGTGAAGCAGTAAAAATATGATACTTAATCGACATTGAATAGTACCTATCGATTTTACATTGAAATCGTAAGTCAATGATTGTCAGGCCAACACTAGAAACTGGAGTTACTGAACGGCTGTTTCATTCGGGTATGGGACTCATCAGAAGTGCGCATCTACGACTCTCACTGCTCGCAGGGATCGAACTCAGAAACTTTGGTCTTGCGCGTGAACGCTTAACCTGTGTACTACTGAGTTAGCACCCAACGGTGTTAATGTTCAATTCTGATTAATCTAAAGATTTTGAGCAACCTCAATTATTATCTTCGGTAGAAACTACCTACACCCGACAGGGATGAACTCCAGTAGTCACAGCTTCTCGCTAGAACGCCGAGAATCTCCTGACGAAGCTAGTAACTAGTGAGTAAATTTTATAACTTTTCATTATAGACTTATGGAGATTGCTGCTGCATATCGGAATCGTGAATCAGTGATATCAGGACGAAATGGCCGTCCAGTGCTTCTAGGTTTCTAATGGTAGTCTAAGGATGACTGACTCACGATTTCAATGTAAAACAGCAATCTCCATAACTATATAATGAAAAATTAATCTGTTTGATTATCATCTGAATGGAAATGTTTTAGCGAAAAAAATGTTCATTGTGACCATATCATTTTTTCGAAGATGATTTATAGCAATGGCAAACTGATATGTCAAGTTAGAAGTTGTCTTACAGTTCCGATGAAAACTTCAGTCGATAACTCCAAATGGAATGTATGGCTATCTCAAGCTGAGTACACTCACAAGCCATCACAAGAATTGTCGTTCAAGGTTAACAAAAATGACTTGAAGAAAGTTTGAATAAGGAATTTGTACACGGACAGCTGAAACAATGGAAATTCACCATTTCAAACCGATGATGTTGTTCAGAAGAACAATGAAAGCTCCACAACTAAAACATCCGGCTCAGAGAACGAAACTCCAACACAATCGGTACATAGTTTAAGCAAACAGAAATTCACTAATTCCAGCCCAATCTATGTAAATGAAACAGTCACATACTATTCTTTAGTCTTCTACGGTCGAATCAGTTTCTTTTCTAATTATACAAATAGTATGTGTGAATTATTTACTTATTTTTCAGTTTCAATTTCTTCTCTTCTCTAGAGTAAACAATTAATTTTTGTATATATTATCTAATTTAATATTATTTTACTATTCACCAAAATGATGCCATTTTATTCAATATTTTCAATGGTTTTAACTATTCTGAAATAACACACTTCGACTATTGTATCCAATATTTGTAATGCTCTAATAATCGTAATTATAGTATACAATCTCGTTTCATTTTCATAAAATTTTATATTCGACACGTAGAGAATTTCGACTGTGTTATTAACACTTCTGTATTTTTTACAGATAATTGCGTGTTAAAAAAATGTTGCCTACAAAACGATTGTACACGTTTAGAAAATTATGTCGATGAAATGAAACTTTATTTTACTGAAATCTCTTCAATCTTTTTACAATTCACTGAATTATTTTGTTGAAAAAGACAGGCATGAATATTTGAAAATCTATTCAAGTATGTATATATGTATCTAGTGTTTCGCAAAGTGTACTATAGCTTAGTGAAACAATACTAAAAGATTGAAACATTGTAGACCTCATTATTTGGTTTTATTACAATAAATCAATGAAATTTTAGTGTTGGCATGATAAACCGATCAATGTTAGAAACAGGAAAGCACTGGAAAGCCATTTTATCCTAGTATGGGACTCATCAGCAGTGCGCAGCTATCACCCCTCAAGTGTGGACGCCTAACCTCCAGACCAATGAAATGGCATCCAACAGCTGAACTCTACTAGTCACAGCTTCTCACCAAAACTTCGTGAATCCCCTCACGAAGCTAGTCACTACTGAGCATATGATAATTACCACCGGTATAGGGTTATGGAGCTTGTTGAGTTTCATCGATCAGTCACATTAAGAGACAGTGTGAAAGTATTTGATTCTAGAATACATCTGCAAAGTTACTGAAGGTGTCAACTAGCTGAAAGTCATTTTGAGCAAAAGATTTTTTAGATTAATTAGACTTTCTATGGAATATTTCTTTGACATTTAATTTAACTTATATTAATTTTTGTTCTAGTTTTCAGAAGAGTCATCAACCTTGCAAATTCCGAAGAAACTATGATTTCATCGTGAGGCATCATACCTCTTTTAAATGAAGACTTCTGAACTCCCAGGCCAGAGTTTAAACGGTTTGAATTATTTGTTTTGGTTAGAGTTTTCTTGAGCTAGTTGCTAACCTCATCCCCAACTCACCTCCTTTATCCAGGCTTAGGACCGGCCGTAACCCTATAAGGGGTCCAGGTAGAGGTTGACATGTACTTCATTTAACAGTTTCGTAAATGGAATATTAACGAATGAGTTGCAGTTTTTTGTTTAATCTCACTAACCTCTCAGGTAGTCGAAATTATTACTTCTTAATCTATAAACTGACATACACAGTCTCTCTCTCTCTCTCTCTCTCTCTCTCTCTCTGAAAACTTTAAAGATCTTAATAGTTTGTTTGATATGATCTATTTAGATATTGTTTCCTAGGTTGAAATACCTATTCTGAAATCGTTTGTTTTTAATTGGTTTTTAGAAAAGGAAATCATTCAGTGAGTTGTACACTTGATTGAGGATAGAATTCATGTATTCAACGAAATGGCTAAAGAATATATTCACCAAATACATTTTAATATTTAGGCAACTTCACTATAACGTGTTATTACTCATAATAAGTGTTCGTGAAAAGAAAGTTTCTTAGTTTATCACAAATATAAACAAACAAATTAATACCGATTGTAGAAGGAAGTAGGTACCATCACTTGATATCAATAATAATATGTGCACAGACTTTTAGTAATTGTGTGTGTGTGCGCGTAAAAAGTTGCTCACACACATACAGGTAAGGTTATCATACATATATGTACACAGACAACATTTTATGAATCTAAAATGTTATATAACACATCAAGCACTATACAATTTAGACCACATAATGAATGATTGATGCATGTAGCGGCATACATCACCGTTTATTTTTACAGAATTAACTTTAACACTCAACAATTAAGAGATTTGAATAACATTCGAAAATTTGCAAAATAATATTATGCATGATTTTGTTATACTGAAAAACTCTAATACTACAGGTTATTCATTAATGTTAACCATTTTGTAAGCGGCAAGAAAAAAAGTGTCAAGGTCAGTCACATCATACATACATATTCTGATAAAAATTTATTCAATAAACACTAAACTTATCATTCATGTTACATTTTCCTGTATAATGAAATCAGTATTCACCAGTTATTTATAATTTTAGGTTAGTAAATTTTAAAGCTGTTGAATGCAACAAATGTTTATCATAGGTTGTATAATTAAAAAATTGTTCACTTAAGATAACTAAACAGCTGAATAGTAGTTTATATAAGAAAAGACAGGTCTCTAGCAATGAAGTCCAGTAGGTGCGTTTTGTAACTATATCTCAGAGTTGATAATCATTTTAGAGCCCAAACGCGGCAACGTTTCAGTTAAAAGACATTTCAATGGTACTGAGTTCGAGTCCCGGAGTGAACATCAACTATAAGATACAAGTACACCCAGCTGATGAGTACATAGTGAGACGAAACAATCACCCTAGATTCAACTGCCGGGCACTGTCCAACTTTGTTGGTATCGATTGAACCATTAATAATTCCAGTCCTATACTTTAATTAACTGACGAACTATAACACCATTATTCCATTTATAAAATAATATAAAATAATATCCTGTCCTGTTTGCGCAGTGTATAAACTCGACACAATGATCACGTGAAATCATATTGTACTCGTGGCTCTCTAGTATGGTCATGAGAGTTTAGTGATTCGTTCGGAAAGAGATCGATACTTCCTTCCATTCAAATCAATGGTGTCTATGATTTTACCCAATTTTCAAACACATGTTACATCAACATTTACATTCGATCTACAACTGACTTTATCAGACAATGGGTGGAAACTCGCTT
This sequence comes from Schistosoma turkestanicum, assembly GCA_944470395.2. Classification (NCBI taxonomy): domain Eukaryota; kingdom Metazoa; phylum Platyhelminthes; class Trematoda; order Strigeidida; family Schistosomatidae; genus Schistosoma; species Schistosoma turkestanicum. Next base: position 11,065,153 of record OX103976.1, on the reverse strand, counting down.
ACAATTGAATCCATCTCTACAAATTGTGATTTAAATATCACAATGCAAACAGTCCGTTTCAGACTGATTTTATTGTCGACCAATGAAATCACCGACCACTTAGATCATTCATAATAGATGAACGTTTATCACTTGATTCGAACAAATAATTTCAGAGTTATGAAACACTTCATTTGAAATGATTACCATATTTAGTGTGAGATAAATAAATGCTTAAGGCATTTCAATTTGTTTTCTATTTCATTCGATTTCGGTAAATGTTTTTTGATGATTTAAATAAGAAGTCATTAGTTATGTTGTATAAGAAGTGGCTGAGAATAAAAATGTAGTAGTAGTAGTAGTAGTGGTCGTAGTAGAAGTTGTAGTAGTAGTAGTAGTAGTAGTAGTGTGATTAGTAGTAGTAGAAGTTTTAGTGAATGTTGTTATTATCATCGCCAAAGTGGTTTTGTAATGAAAATGTGTTATTTTATAAATATCCTTAAGTGAAAATAAAATAAGCAGAAAAAAATAATATTCAAGTCACACGAAACGGAAAGTGATTTTTTTTTGTAGACAAAATAAATTAATTTAAAGATAACGAAATACATTTGAGCAGTTAGTTGGCTGAAAATAATAAACACAAAAGTTCACTTAACAGACTTTTCGTGGTTATGAAGTAGGAATGTGTACTTCCGTTATTTTCATAATACATGCTTCCCGTATTATTCGAAAACTCACATTTTTCTGTGTCAGAGTTTGAGATGTTACCCTTGATCATTTCAGGCCATGATACATTTACGATAGTATTGAGATGTATACAGTGGACCGACCACTGAGTACTTGTCAATTTCATACTTCTCTAGTCCTTTAGTATTTGGGCAGTATCCTAGCCCATACATAAGTTTCTTGATTTGCATACGGTGTGTGTTTTGCTTGCTCTGCTTATCGCAGTTACAGCTTATTTTTGTCTGACTAAAAACACTTAATCATACCTCATCATGTTGAGTTCTTCGGTCTGGTGTTACAATTCGCATTCTATTGTCTGTCAGCTTATGTCAATCTATCAAATGAATTCATCTACAAAACCGTCTGCGGTTATTTATTCCCGCCATTGTATAAACGGAATTTATCGAAATGGAATATGGAGAAAACCAAAGGGAATATTATTCGGAATTTCGACTAATTCAATCGTTCATTCAAATTTTAGTCAGAAATGGGATGTTAAAATTTTCTATGGTTAGACAAGGTGGAGTTAACAAGACTAATTACCACCACACTAATGCTGAATGATCAGCGTTGAAAGTGTTTAATAAATATGATCACTCTTCATCACTCCTCATTGGTCGTTTAATTATATCCATGTTAAATGTTCATTTGTCAAGTTTCTTTTATTCATTTTGACTATTATTTGAAGTTAATACCAAGACCTTGAACATTTGAATATGTCAAAGAACAATTCAAGATGTTCAGTGTTTAATTTCTGATCGAATTTTATTGATCATTCGACGATTGGTTATAATGACTTAAATGTACATGAATGATGCATACCACAAACAGAATCATTCATGAAAAACGTTATGAATTCATCGAAATTTAAAATCTACTCTAATATTATTCACAAATTTAATAAATTGAATAATGAATATATTTTTAATTAATTTCAATAATATCTAATAAACATTTAAACAATTTGACAAATACTTTTCATCGAAACAAATAGTTACTCGATAATAAATATGTTTTAGTGTTATGAAACAAATTAAAAGGAAGATTTTATCGTATACAAGATTGAAATGTATGTTGTATCAACAAAGATATAGTTTTGTATTTCGAAATACCTCAGTAGTGAATTTAATTGACCTTTTTCTCAGCTTAGATTAGTGATTTATAATAAAATGGGCCTATTGTGACTGTCTACACAGGATACACACATGTGTCAACACATACTGATTATTATTCAGAATAAAAATGTTTGTAAAAATTACGTATGTTAGATGGTTGGTCTTAGGCGATTCATAAGAATCTCTAGACTAGATAGACATGACATAAGTTTACTATTTAACTGTCAATGGTCAAAAATTTGTTAAAACTGACAAGTTATATTCCATAAATTATATTTATTCGTTTTTGATTTATGTTTGAATATTTAATTCAGTTATCTCTGATTTATTTCATATTAAATTAAAATTCATCATACCCATATACATACCACCAAGTAGCTATTTGAACTTAGTAGGTAAAACAGATAATTCCTTATTTTAATTGTTTTCAAGCCTATGTTAATCTATTTCGAATTCAAACAATATTACTGATATCAGATAAGAAAGTAGTAGCTTTTACTAAAAATTAAAAATAGGCACTTCACCATTGTATGATTGCATTGTGCACGTAGTGATCAATAGACAAACCTCTATTCATTGAATTCAATGCTGCTTTATCCTCAACATGTATGCTTAATGTACAATTGTTCTTGCCTTATTGCTCAACTAAGGCTGATTGGATAACACAAGTATAAGGAGCATAATCATAATAATTGATTGTACTGAAATATTATGACAGCAATAAAGTATTTCCATTAGACAATCAATGTCTGCAAAGAAAGAAAACTGTTAGATTTGGTTGACCTCGAAAATGTTACATTTCTTCTTGACCACCTTATTCCTATCTCCAGTATTAACGTCGTTGAATTATCGAATTAACACATCAAGAACTAAACAGAATCTAAAGTGTATATTGAAACTTTCAACGTTAGAACTTTGTGTCTTGGCAGAAAACAGAATTCACTAGCTTGGACCCTAAAGTCTCGTGCCATTTACTAACTCAAGTTACAGAATTATTTTTAAAACTTATCATGACCTTGATAAGAAATGTAAATTGAATGATGATAAAATCAGCATTACTTTGTGATCAGGTACAGGTGTACTGAGAACTACTCGGAATGCGGTTTATAAGTAGTACACAACAGTTTTGCCAAGAGGTTACTACTGAATGTGTGTAAAAGATCATAAGACACGTGAAACAAGACAGTTTGTTCAATTTGTAAATGAAAGTCTAAAAATAAGGAGTATATATTTTGATAGTGAACTGTGTCTTCTTTAAATAAATAATTTACTCAATCTAGTCGTAACATCTTCATTTATTACACAGGTGCTTACATGCTATACTGTTAATCACTGGAGTTCAAGCACGTCGGGTGTGAGGTAGTTATCGACCGATGAAAATGGATGAGGCTGAGTAATTTAATGGATTAGATGAAAACAAAACATTAACAGCGTTAAATGCTGGCTCACTGGTCTAAAGATTAGGCGTTTGCACGCTAGACCGAATGTACTAAGTTCGACTACCACTCGTGGGGGTCGTAAATGCGTTCTGTTGATGAGATCCACATTAAGACGGGATGGCGTACCAGAGCTTCCCAGATTTTAATGATGGTCTAATATTGATCGATTCATGAAATTCAGTTTATCATTTACACTTAAAAATGAAAGTGATAGCCCTCACTATCATCAAAATAACATTATTTCAATACCAAAACATAAAGCATAACATGAAAATATAATAAAAAATAAAGAAGAATTCAAAACAAACAAACAACTCGGTTTACATTTAATCCGAAAAAACAAAAACTCAAAACTATTTCATGATTCAACTCATAAAGTATGCAACTAATAAAAATATACTCAAAAGTCATCAATCATTGAACAATAAACTCATAAAATAAAATTGACTTATTCCTTGTATTTGCTTAAAAGTACTTTGGATTCACATAAAAATTTGTTAGTTATTGTAATAAAAACTAAATTTAGAATAAACAAGAAAACAAACCACCATAACATCCATCAACTTAAAACAACACCATTGATATTTGAACAAGTGAATGTTGAACATGACAAATTGAATGCCTTTCTATCAAATTTTGGCAAAAAAACAATCAATAGATTATTAATAGATTGGTGTAAAAATTGTTGAGTTTCATTGAAATCAGAAAACTGATCTAAACTGGATAAATCATTTTAATAATTTTTATGTAACACGATATCGATAAAGTTACCAGCTTCGAAAAGATATTCACCAGAGAAGTCGTAACCAGTGCAGTTGAGCCTTAAGTGAATATGTAGAAGTTACTCATTGAAAACAATGGTAAATAATTACTGGATACCAACTCAATAGTCTAAATGTTGAGCGATCATGCGAAACCGAAGATGTTTTTATTCCATCTCCAGCTGTAGGGTTATTGATGTGCACTGGTGAAAATTCGGATATACAGAAACAGTTATCCAATCTGGTTTTTTAATGAGCGCTTGACTTAGATCAGTGTATGATGTTGTATATAAGGAATAAAGAAAGATTGATGATGATAAAATCAACTGTTTTCAAGTGAAAAAACTAAAGGGTATACGGAATTCTCTCTTTTGCATTTAAACAAAAAAAAGAGTACAGAAAAAAAACAATGATTAGGCAAAAACTTACCGCTTCAATGACAGTAGGTGTAGTCGGTTCACATTTATCTTGTATAAATTGTTGTAAAATGACGTCATCTTTGAAACTGGCACGTTTTGTGTAAATATTATACGTTCCAAGTGTAGCTAAATGGATTGATAACAGTCAGAAGATGAAGAAGAACAACAATAATACACACATGATAATTTTACGTTAATGTTATTATTACAAAATTACTACTACCGTGAGAATAATAATAGTGATAATAATGATGATATTTAAGAATATAAATGTATAATTCACGTATATTTTTCTATTCAAAAAAAACACCAGTAAATTAACATTTACAAATTACTACTAGAAAGAATTTGTAGAGTTTGTCGGATTCCATGATTCTCATTATCAATTATCATAGGTTGAATACTAGGAAATAGGTTTCAGTCGAGTATATAGCTTTCCTCAGCAATGACATATCCAACAGCCTACTAGAGATCAGATATAAAAACTTCAAATTTCATGACCAGCAACTAGTCATTCGAGCTCTGGGACGATACCTAGTGATCAACTACTCTAGCGAATTCTAGTGTTCAAAATTAACCTAACAAAAACAGTGTATGTTATGTGAATAGTATAGTAAACCGGTTGAATTTGGACATAAAATCCAATCAATTTGTGGCTGTTCATTAGCTTTAAGGTTAAGCGCTCACTACAGGACTTGAAAGTCTTAAGTCTGGTCGCCAGTGGGATCCTAGATTTCTGAATGCTAAGGAATCCCTTACTAGACCGTAACATGTATCCAATACTTTCTAGTTTTCAGTGTTCGTTTTTAACTATAAATGACTTCATGTTATGAGTAATGAAACTAAACAACTCCTACGAACTTGTCGTTTATATGTACAATTTATGTAAAATTGCAAAATATAATAAAAGTTTCTAATATCACTTAGATAAATCATCATCTATTGCAAGCATAAACTGATCACTGTTAGACCACCATTCCCAATGTACAACTCATCAGACGTCCGAACCCACAACAGTACAAACAGAAATCCTGCTCAAAACCCTCGATCTCTCACATGAACGTATAGTGCCTCCACATAAACTTGAGTTCGCTCATATTTAATTTGATTAAGCCTTTCGATTAACTTATGTAATCAAGCTATTGGTATAGCCCATATGTACCATTGGTATTTTTTATTGTCTGGTTTGTATGAGCTTGTATGACTGAGCATTGCTTACGCCTATGCGCTGACTCATCCTTTTCGCTCTATTGTTAGTCTCTTAATATCCCTATGAACTCACATGACTTGTCTCGCTTGCTTTTGACCTTGTCAGTCATTCGTCGCTTTTATTCATGTGTGTGCATGCCTATTTCGCTATCATATATCTATCCCATTTTTGTCTCACTATATATTTTTAGTCATGCTCATTAGCCTTCTCCAATTCACGTCGCTTCATTCGTTTTATTCTCTGCCTCTCCGTTTCGTTTTGTGGTGTGTTCTAAAATAAACGTATTCAACACTTTGTGTTCACCTTCTGATTTATAAACCATCAGACGCTATTTAGTAACGACTGTCTGGACGAGCTAATTACCGAGCAGTAAATCGACACACCACAAATGGGGATCCTGACGTCAACGAAATCGGCCACCATAAACGCTTAACCTCTTGATCACTAAAATTAGAATCCGACGCTGTTAATATCTAATTTCAATCAATCCACAGTATCGTCATTCCATATAAATATTTATCAAATAGTCTATTTTCATTTGTGAATCAACAAAAATTGCATCTTTTTTAGAAATCTAATGGAAAAATTATGATAAATAATTAATTCTCTCATGCTATAAATATAACATTTCTGATATTGCCCGACATTTCCTGATGGTATATATATATATATATATATATTACCAGTGAATAGTGTACACTTGTAGGTTATTTACAAAACAATTAGGCTACTTTAAATAAAGATTCCGTTCAGTTATCATGGGAAATAGAAAGATAGATAGATTAATCTATTCAGTTCAAGGTTAAACTTAATTGATTTTTCAACTTTGATTAAAAACTTATTTAAATCAAAAGAAATAGAAAAGGTGACCAGTGATGAATCGGATTATGTTTTATAGTCAATATTGTCTATTGTGTAAATGACACTGATTTTTTAAATAAAAATACAAGAACAAGAAATCAACTGATCATGACTTTTTATAACTGAATTAAGTTTTGTATAGATGAATTGGAATTGTGAATGAATATGCATAAGATAGTATCGTATTACATCATGGAATGATTTTAGTTAGACTGTTTGATTAAAATAAATCAGTACATATCAGGCAGCCTGTATTCGGCAGTCGAACTGAAGACCTTTTGTCTCTCACACAAACGCTCGACCTATAGATCATCGATTAAGTATCTAACATCGTATGAGTCTAGCTTTAGTCAATCTACCATATAGCGTGATCATCCTCCGTTTCATTGAGTGAGTAACTTCCTCACATCCAATACGATTGAACTCTTTTGGTCACGGCTTCTTACTAGAACTATTACACGGATTAATCACTGAATCCAAACTGGAAATACATATTGATCTACCCTTTTTAAGAAATAACCAAGTTTTTTGAACCAGATTGCTCAATGTAGCTACAATTTTACCGGTGATGATGATATCCAGCTTATGAAAAGTTTGTAGGTAAATTAATTAATTCTCACTGAAGAAAGTCAATATTGTTTCACTATTACGCTCCAACTGTTATGAATGTTTAGTTTATAAAAAGCATCCTGTCAATTTCCATCAACTACTCAAAAAAAAACTAGAATTATTATTTATCCTTTTGACGCCAATCAATCAGTTAGAAGGATTTGTGACATTTTAGATCACGAACACACAAAATTAATTTAGAATAAAACCAGATGACGTCAAAAAAATTAAACAATCTTTTCAAGCCTAGTGACAATGTATGATTTTTTTTATCTTATGATAAAAGATTTAGAACACAAGGAAAATTACATCTTAAATCTAAGATTTATCTAAAAATCGATACGATATAGAATGAACTGCTTAACCCTAACCACTAGATTACAATATGGACACTCGTATGACTGACTGCACATTACGTACATAATGTTAGCGTGTTAGATGGCTGAAGATAGTCAATGGGAAATTACAGACCTATCATTCGTAATATTTCACACTAGTCAACGAAATATTTAGAGACCTTGAACCACATGGCTAAAAATCGTTTGCAAATGACGCAGGTACATCCACTCTTTGTGTTCTCTCTAATTCTAACCTTCTGAATTCCTCATATTCTCTATCTTTCTCCTTCTAAATTTATCTCACTGAATTATACTTCTCGAAACATATCTTCGCTCCCTAATCTTCTCCATTACTGCGAATACTTCTACTATTGCTATCACTCTTGGATTTGAACTGACAGTTGCGTCTCAGTGCTGATGGGGCATGGCAACCTGAACTGACATACTCATGTACGAATTTCTGCGTTGTATCTGTCTTTCTGTCTATCCGTCAACAAAATATGATCGTAATCTTGAGAGGACTAGTGCTCCCTGAGAAATTCGGTCCTGCGTCATCATCCTGCATTATCACCTAACCATTTTGGTTATGACTCGGTAAGACTACAGATACACCTTACCGATGATGTCCACGAAACATAGAAGTCTATAATGGGTAATAATAAACTATTTAACAGAATAAACTGACTAATTTTCTATCATAATTTCATTGAAGCGATTAACTATTTCAGCTTAACAATATCGTTTAACTTTGTTCCAGATGTTAAGAAAACTTGTGAAGTTGATAAGTTTTAACTCAGATGTAACACATTTGCACATACGTTTGTGAATAAGATCAAAAAGTAAGTCACGTTAAAGTATATATATATATATATATATATATATATATATATATAGGTCACTAGCTGAGGAAGATTTACACGAAATAGATTATCCCCTCAATAAAATTAATTCATCTTTGCATAAATTTTCATGAAACTGTTTAAATAATTCATAAATCAGTTGGAATGTTTTCAAGGCAATACACATTCTTAAGTCTTGTTTCCATAATTCAAGTGAAATGAAAATATCTGTAAAGCTTATTTCATGGTGAGTAGCTGAAAAAGAAAATTTAGCTAACAACGTATTACCGTAAGTTTGGTTCATCTCATGCATGAATTTAAAGTTTATCCATACACATAGTGATAAAATGTCACGTTTCTGATACATAAATTCAAGAGTTTACACTAGATCAATCAATCTGATGTGAAGTTGCTGTTAATTCACATCTCTTGAGATTTCAACCTTAAAACTCTACAATGTGGCAATTATTGGAATGCAGGACTCGTATCTCCTGGATAATAATCTGCCATATTCTAGGATTGATATTCCCTCTTCTATTCAAACCCAGTACTCTTCACATCATATATCAACATAGTAGTGTCTCTCTCTGGACTGACATTTGATACTGGGTTCAAGTCCAGGAATATGAACATTAACTCCAGAATGTAGGTACATCCGTCTGATGTGTCTCGAATAGGAAAAAAATTGCATCCTGAGTTTCATCGCTAATTAGATTCCATAGGTTTTTTATTTACAAATGTTTATTATAAAGCAAATCAGTATAACTAATATCTTTTGTTTTCGTGGTCTAGTTAGTAGAATTGTCTGGTTTCTTATCTGTTATAATGAATATAATTGACACTTAAAATTGTATGAATACTTTCGACTAACTGAAAACAAAAATCGATTATTTTTTTAATTAATCCTAATTCAATCACAAAATAAATCACTACGACACCAGAGTTTTTTTTAATTAATAACAGACAACAATGAATGCTACTTAATAAGTAGCATTCTTTAATAGTTATTAACTCTGCTTAGAGCATTTTTAAAGTTACTGCCAGTCTCAAACCCAGACAAATGAGGAGGGTTGGGCATGGGGTTAGTTAGCTAAAACGACACTAACCAGAAAAAAAGTTATTAGAAAAAACTCATGCACCGTTTGACTTAATCGATTATTTCAAACATAATCTAAAGTTTGCATGAATAAGATATTTTCGTCATCAATTAATATTTTTATAGAACGATAATTAAAATCTATAAAACACTAGACAGCCTTGAAATATTCTAACGAAATTAATTCATTTTAGTCACAAATTTTTTTAGGATTACGAAAAAGATACAAAAACGTACATAAAACCAAAGGGTTACAACTGGCATTTATCAGTCAATATCATGTTGATTAGGACGACATGATGACATTCACTGTGGTTTCGATGTTATCAATATACCAACAGATCCACAGTATCATAGTTATAGAGATGAAACAACCATCCAGTGCTTCTTAGTTTTTTAAATAGACATCTAACGAATATCAGTCTATGATATAAACTGAGCAATTCAGAATTCTTCACAAACTCTCTAATAATAAAGTCCTCACAAGTGAATAATATCTAGAAAAATACCGGAGTTCTACTAAAAGAACCTGTGACCAGTAGATTCCAGTCATGTCACATATGAGATAGTCACAAGTAAATGAAACATAGCAAAGGGATTGAAGTTAGAAATGTAAACCCCCCCCCATGTGTGTAAACTCCATGGTCTGCGGCTTAGGAGCTTACAGACTCACGTCAAGGCAAAACAACTAACTGTACACTATTTCCTGGCTTTCAGTTATTTTTCAATTAAAATCAGTAAGTGATGTAAACTATAAATTTAGAGAATCGTTAAAAATGATCCACTGTAACTTAACTTTTGTCTTAAGTTAGAATGAATAGATTTCAAAAAATTATCTTATTTAAACAATCTATGATTGATTGATTTAGCAATATCTGGTCCGAAAAAATGAATTTTTCATGGTTTTAATCAAAAATCCTTGATTTGGACATAGTTAAGCATGATGAAAGAGAGAAACAGTAGTTTACTTATCACAATGGATACAATAATCTATTATACATCATGAACTGATTAAATTTTTTTTTAAAAAAATTGCACCACTGAATGTCAATTTATCAATGCAAAATAAATAATTTCCACTCAATAAATCAAATTTCACAGTCACAAATTGTAAACAAGTTTATTGTCCCGAGATTCGACTACAATTCGTACGAACAATTTTTCGTTTAATCTTCGTATGTTATTCTTAGATGATGGCAATAATAAGAAGCCATATAGCGGATTCATTCGGATGAGTCTGTTTTGGGTAACTGGACAGGAATGAAGATGAAAAGCGAGAAATCAAAGCGAAGCAAAGTGGAGAAGGTGAGTGAGCCTATTCATTTGATGAGACATGATTAAATAATAAGCTAAACACATGACAACCGATGCAAGCTATGCACATACGCACTCAAGTAAAACCAACCAAGATAATGAGCGAATAATTGACACGGGTGGAATGATGTGCAATTAGTAACTCGAAAAGAATGAATTTATTGGTTTGTCCAAAAGGTTTTAATATGTCATTTGCGCTCGACTTAATAATACATACTATAAAGAATAAAAAGTAAATGTACGTTTATGACAAATCTCATTAATCGGTTTTAAAATTATAGCTGACTGTATCTTTTAATGAAACAAGTATACAAAGTACTACTAAAGAAACATCAGCACTCATACTACTAATAACATATTTATTTAATCAGTAGTGAAATAAATTATATCGAATAATCGAACCCAATATTAAGTAAAAGGTTATGAATGATATACCTCTAAAGAATATTACATCTTATCAGTACCAGTAACTTCATTGAATAGTTTCAATGAATACATTTTTGTGTAAATTTTGAAGAATAACCAAAATTTAATTCGATTTGCAACGGTTTCGATTATTTTGGCATATTTGCGTACTGTGCGGATTTCATTATATTAGCCATTATGACACTAGTTTACACAGAATAGATGGAATGTGGCTAACAGTTGAGTATCACACTGAAGATCAACTTTGAGATCCAGCTGACGAGTCACATATAGGCCGAAACGTGCTTCCTAGATTTCACTGCTAGTCACATTCTATCTGTTCTAAAATAATCAGAAAATGTGTTTTCTAATCCTACATATGAACCGACAAATTAAAATTGATGATTACTTTTTTGGAATTTCAAATCAGTACAAAATTTAATTAGTCTCGTTTAAAATGTTATTAATAATTACACTGACAAATACAATTTTATACATGGATATATATATATATATATATGCATTCAATTATGTATGCTTGTTTTGGTTTATGGTTATGAGGTCACCAAAATGTATTCTGCAATTTCATCGTTTACATCACGAAATGATCACAAATAAACAGGAATTACTGCTTGGGTTCTTTTGTAAAGGAGTAAATTAATGAGTGTTCTTTCACTAACTCATTTCGAATAGAACACAATAGACTGTCGGGTCTTGTAGTGAGTTTTTAATTTTTGGACTAATGAGTCAATATTGAATGGTCTGCATAACTGATATCAATCCAATTTTCATGATTAAACATTTATAAACTGTGTAATCTAAAAATAAAATCTCCATAAACAACCTTAATTAATAGTGATAGTTTATAGTGTCATTTAAATCTCTTCTATTCGGTATTATGAATATTACAGTCTGTGAGAATAAAATAACTATAATCCGAACTCTCTAACTTAGCAGAGTGTATACATAATGAGCTTAGAATGCTTGAATAAAAACTGTTTGATATTTAAATACTTCGGTTTTTGACTACTATCTATTCAACAGTGCATCCTAATGGTGTTGTACATTTGATTGCTGATATAATTTATTTTCACTTTGGCAACTATTCACAGATTTCATAATTAATTTTATCCTGATCATGAATGAATGCAATGTTAAGAAATTGATTAGATAACTGGTTAAATAGTCATTTAATGAACATTTACTGTTGGATTATACGGCAGAAAGTAAAATCTCATTTATATTTTGTTCAATAAAATATGCAATATAGATGGTGGTTAGAAAATGTGTTACTTATGCCCAACCACCGACTACCTCGACGGGTGATATCATCTGGTGTAGGAGTAGGCTGGAAAAAAGCTAGAAACGGCCAAACCAACACATCGCACTTATCCATGAAGCCATGTTAGTAGGTGTAGACTATCTGGTTACGGGTACGCAAGAAGATGGTAACCGATAGTTAATGACCTTTAAACGACATTGCACAAAATTGTTTTCAGTGGCACAGATTCATCCATTCTTTGTCTTCTCTCAACTTCTAATCTTATGAAGTGTTCATAACTTTTATCCTTCTCTTTTTAAATTTAGTTTACTGGATTATACTTCTCGACTCAGATCATTGGCTCGTAATCTTTTCCATGACCGCCAATACTTCTACTTCCTCTACTATCATGCAGTTTGAAATGACAATGCGATCTCTTCGACAACTTAAAATGATGCACATACGTACCAAACTTACTCAACGTTGTAGCTGACTGACTCACTGACTCACTAAACATACATGGTATGATCCGTTTAATTATTCCCATTGAACAGTCAAAGTTGATTACAGCCAACAAATGATCGAAATAGAAAATGTCAATTTTTTTATTGGCAATCCATTTTATTCTCCGCGGTATATATAAAAGATACTTATTACCCTATTTTTTCTATTGATCGGTTTTTAAATTGGCTTCAATTAAATTAGTTTTTCTACTTATGAAAATCTATATTTCATTCATTCTAAGCAAAAGTTATTCCTTCTCTTTTCTTATGTATTGTGTATTTAGTATTTTGACGTAGTTTGTAATATTGTGAACATTATTTTTTTGTTATAATCATTGAGATAAAAAGAAAACTCAAAAAAAATAAAAAATACAAAACTCATCTTTATTGTTGATCATATTAGATAAGATTTCAAAATAAGAATGAATGTGATTACACACTTGACTGATTAGTTTTACATCAAAAAATTCCTTTCACTGTTCATTAGGTTTTTAGGTGTTTTATGTACATTGAATTTTTATGGAAGAGAGATTATGTATCTCTTATTGTTATCTCATGCAGTGCATGCTGAAGAATAACAGAATATGATAGTTATGTTGTCATTACTAGAAACAATAGGAATTATCCCGTTATTGATTAAAATTTATTCTTTCATATTGACAACAGGATAAATGAAAGGCCCTGAATAATTTTATATGACATTATACACATCTAGATGAGTGAGCTTAGTAAATAATAATCCAATGTTTTTGAAGTGATTGACACCAGGTTCAATTCTGATTATGTGAATTATAACTCCATTACTAGTAAATTCAGCTAACAGCACTGGACGCTGTATCTTCCTGGTATGGAACTCATCAATAGTGCGCACATTCACCGCACTCACACCCACTACTCGCAAGAATCAAACACAGGACCTTCAGTCTCGCACGTGAACGCTTAACCTCTGAACCACTGAACCACCATGCGGCAGTGTTGATGTCACAATGCAAGCCCCTCACAAGCCCAAAAGAAAATAGGCAGATCAAAGAACACGTTACGCCGAAAATCCGCAGCAAACATGAAAAGAATAAACAGCTGTTGTGTAGAACTGGAAAGGAAGGCAGAGGACACAGTAGAATGAGGAGTACTGGTTGGCAGCCTATGCTCTATTAGCGTAACAGCCGTGACTAACTAAGTTATTAGGTATGTACTAATGTACATAAGCGTTAGCAAAACTTCCCCATAATAATGAAGAAACTCATATGCCTTTGTAATGATTAAACTCACATGTAATCGGCAAATGTAATAAAATCAAATAGGATTACATCATAGAAATTATTAACTATTTCTTTTTTTAGGTATTCGAATACAAATTACAAACTTAGCAATCAATTAAAAATATCACTGTCAAAAAAAGATCTTATTTTATTGTCATAATTTTTATTTAACGTAACTAATGAATTTGTTCTCGTTTTAACTGGACACAACATTTACCGACGATCGAATGAAATAGAAATTTAAATTACGAGTTGATTTTCCTTTTTGTGTGAAGTGAATATTATTTTTTTTCTGCTTATTTTAATTTTACTTAAGAATATATAGGAAATATCTCACTTTCATAGCATAACTACATTCACTACAACTTCTACTACTACTACTCAGACTACTACTACTACTACCACTAGCACTACAACATTTTCATTCTCAGCCACTTTTTACACAACATAACTAATGACTTCTTATTTAACTCATCAAAAAAAAAACATTTACCGAAATCGAATGAGATAGAAAAAAAAATTGAAATGCCTTAAGCATTTATTTATCTCACACTAAATATGGTAATCATTTCAAATGAAGTGTTGCATAACTTCGAAATTATTTATTCGAATGGAGTGATAAACGTTCATCTATTTCGAATGGTCTAAAGAGCAGGCGATTTAATTGGTCGACAATAAAATCAGTCTGAAACGAACTGTTTGCATTGTGATATTTAAATCACAATTTTCGGAGATCGAATCAGTTGTAAGCGAGTTTCCATCCATTGGCTGATAAAGTCAGTTGTAGATCCAATGTAAATGTTGATGTAACTTGTGTTTGAAAATTGGGTAAAATCATAGACACCTTTGATTTGAATGGGAAGAAGCATCTCTCACTAAACTCTCATGACCATACTAGAGAGCCTTGAGTACAATATGATTTCACATGATCACCGTGTTGAGTTGATGCACTGCATAGAATATTTCTGTTTACTTCGATAACGTTTTAGTTGATATCAACTCGTGATGAATATCACACTTCAGATATGTTCATTTTTGTTTTTATTTTGAGTAGTTTTTAGTGATACAGTATACAAACCACTACATGTAATACGATAAAGGTTTCCTGTTACAACTATTTTAAATGTTACCAAAAATTGACTGGAATAAATCGATCAGTAATTATGAGTGTCATTTGTATAACCTAACAAGTTTATTGAATGTAGAATAATGAACTGTCTAGTTGATTAATCATGTAAATATTAATGGAATACTGATATGCTCAGATGGGTAAACGAAACATAATGAACGAATTCGTAAACTATTAATTTCACTTTTATAGCAATAAAGTCAAATCAGTCTGTTGATCGTCATCATGTTATTAGTTTTCGTATTAAGGTGATTGTTTGATTTGTGTCGATTTGTGTCCCAACCATAGCTGCTACTCTAACGTGGTGGTCAGTCTTGCCTATTGCGATGACCCAACCGAGCTATATTGGCTGGAACATATGCCCTGAAAGTTCTACCATGCCAGGCAGGTCGAATAGAGAACGATGAGACTAAAAGCAGCTACTCAAGGTCTGAGGGCGGAGTCGTACCGCTAACTGTAGAGGGTTCAGATAGCAATAAGGTGTTTCCCTTTCCAGCACCCGCAGCGTTGCTGCCTTCTCACAAGGAAGGAAGGGGTTAGAAAATCTCAAACCTAAAATATGTCACACCTCACCTTACCTCAGGGATTTCCGTCTCCGGTGGTAAGGCCTTTTAAACAAGAATGGAACTAACACTTTAAATACTACCTATAAAAAGCCGGTGCATGACCGGCCACAAGCAGTTTTCCCATGGACTCTGCGGTCACGCACCCAGGTGTCTAAGGTGTCTACCTTCCTTTTCAGGTTCTTCAAGTAACACCCTTTCACGGAAGTGACATCTACCCACATACCTGTAACAGCACACGGAGACTAATTGGTCACAATCAAATCCTTCCTACATCCCCTAATACCTCTCTTATCTCCACAACTAACTATTCTCACATTCCTTTATCACACTGCACAGCTAATGCAAACGATGCGAGTTCACGAAACGTCGTTTCTGGTCTCCTGAAACCCTGCTCTAAACTACATGTTGGAGCATTTAATGTACGGACATTGTGTCAGATAGGACAACAGGCTTTCCTAGCTCGGACTTAAGAATCTCGCGCAATCGATGTATGCACGTATACAGAATCCGAGTAGCGCCACTCATTTGACATCACCATATCAAAGGAAAAAACCAGCTAAATTTACTCTCCTTGTATCTAAAAGCCCTGCTGCTGCTTCCCGAGTCTAGCTAGTTTAGGCATAGTATCAGGTCTTACAGCAGAACTAATTCTCCTAGGCTGAATCCCAGTAGATAGTCGCTTGTGCGCTCTCCGACTGAACCGGACAGTAAGTACTCGGAAAGATAAGGAAGCTCTCCGTCTCCTCTTCGTCGTATCTGCCTACGCTCCCACTGACTGCAGTTCAGACAAAGTAAAAGATGAGTTTCACAGAAAGCTTTCAGACCTGCTCCTAATGTTAAGCTCTGTGATATAGTAATAGTGGCTGGCGACTTCAGTGCTCAAGTAGATAGACTAAGTGAAAAGGAAAGACACCTGGGTGGATCTTAGATTGACCTAATGGTGTTATTAGTTGGTTTCAAATACAAAAAGCGAAAATTTGAAACGGTTATTTATTGTTATTTGAATTGATAAATAAAACCGAGTTTGCATACTACTGACCACGACAAAATCGTATGTTTTCAACACGTTTTAAACATGTTTATTAAAGAAGAATTTAAATTAATAATTAGATAATGAGCCTTGTATGGGACTCATCAGCTATGCGCATCCACGACTCCTGTGTAAAAACACTAACCTCCATAACTCTAATTGAAAATATCGTAAAACGTGCTCACTAGTGAGGAAATTCTCAGAGTTCTAGTGAGAGGACGTGACCAGTAGAGTTCAACCCTGTCGGGTGTAGGCAGTAACTACCAAACACAAATGGGTGAGGTCACGCGAAATCCCTAGATCAATCTGAGTTAGGAATTACCACCGTCGGATGCCGGCCCAGTGGTCTAGGGAACAGGCTCTTGCGCACAATACCGAAGGTCCTAGGTTCGAATCCTGAGAGACGCAGGGGTCGTGGATGCGCACTGCTGATGAGTCTCATACCAGGACGAGACGGCCGTCCAGTGCTTCCAGGTTTCTAATGGTGGTCTAACAATGATTGGTCGATGATTTCAATGAATAATTGTTGCTCTCCACATCTCAAGTGGATTTCTTTGTAATTGTAATGTTTATAATATTCAACGAAAATTTAGACAATACAACACAAACAGGAATAATTTTATTCTGTTTCAGTCATACAATAGAAATAAGCAAAACGTGTTAGAATACCATACCATACCATACCATCAATACTAATACTTAAAGTTCATCACTAGTTGTACACTAGCTGTAAAAAATATGCAATTTAATTAGATTATGGTAAAAGTTATCAGTGAAATCAATAACTGAATGATGTTAATTAAAATGAATGAAATTCTTATGGTGTTTACATGTTTTTTCTTTTATTTCACCATATCACATGCATAAATCTCAACACTTATCATATTACAGGAATGAAGAAATTCTCACTGTATTTTGCAATAAAAAAGAATGTATACATACATTGATGTACTTAGTGTATAACAATATAGGTTTTCTCATTAATGACCCTTAAAATAAATGTAATCTTACAGAAATCATAAAAATTAAGTCAGTGCTTAAGTAGTTTTGTACAAATGTCACATAAATGTAATGCCTGTTTTGATGAACTAAGAACAACAACTATTTGAAAACAAGATGTCATCCTCCTTATTATCTAACAATTAAAAAGGTTCTTGTTGTGTAGTATTCGCAAAAAGTTATAATTCAACTTCGGGTAACATTTTATATGTGGAAATGGAAAGCAAAACAAATCGATAAAGAAAGAGAATATTTTTTGCTGAAATGTAACATATTACTTTTTTTCTATTGATTAACTGCATAAAACTAACACTTCCTTATGATTTTTATGTTATTATACAACTAAAATACAACAGAAATTTGTTCACAAAAATATTACCATCCGTACAATTCACATTTCATACTTGAAATATCTTGAAAATACACGAGGTTGTTTGACTTGTCAATGGGAAAGAGTTTTTTTTACTAACAAATCAGATAGCTGCATTTCTTTTATGCTTTCATAAAGGCTAACTGTCACTGGACCAATCGATCAGATGAGTCTAAAAACATTCATACTACTATTCACACATCCAATTAATCAATTATATGCGTGTTTTTAACTTTATACAGATTGAAAATGTATTTTATGCGTTTGTTTTCTTTTGTAATTTCTGATAAAGTGAGAACATTGAAATCATAAGTCAATCACTGTGAAATCATCATCAGAAACTTTTAGAATTTTTTTTTGCATAGTTCAAAACCACGATCTGATCTAAGCTACATCACTATTATAAAATAGGAAGAGTCGGAGGACCGTTCTGTACTTGTATTGGACTCATCATTAGTGCGCATTCAAAACCTCACCATTAGGAACTGGGCCCGGGCGGAATTTTTGGTCTTGGGCGCGAATGCTTAACATCTACACAACAAATCGATCAAACAGTCTGACTACTTATGATTTATAGAAGCGCTTATGAAGACTGCTGAATTTCACAGATCATAGATAATCAACCCAAACCAGGAAGCACCGGAATATCTTCGGTCCCTCTCTCAATAGTAACATAGATGCATACTGCTTAGGAGCTCCATATTAAGGCAGATGATCTGTCTAGTAAATTTTTAGATTTTAAGTGGTTTTCTAACCAATAAAAGCTTAGGATGTAAAGTGTGGTGTTTATCATTCAATGTTGGAATTACATTTTTTAACTGTAAATCTACTAAATGTAAATTAGGAAGAAAATTATTTGAAAATTGATGCAATGGAAGATACACACTGTGAATCGCCTAAAATAATCTGTATCTAAAACTAAATATAACAACAACAACAACAAATTTAAAGTGTGACCTTTTCAAAAATAACACATAATATATTTTTTGAGTCTTAGATGACAATGGGATATTTTGATGTTTCTATGATGAACAAGATGACATAATCAGTTGAGAAAATAAATTTAGAATAAGAATATAAACGTCTCTAAGAAAATATTGTTTTAAATGTTTTATTTGATTCCTGAAATTACCGGTGAATAATAACAATCATTACGCTAGGATCTATCCTTGATTAGTTAGGCACTAGCACTGTTAGATGTCGGCTCAGTGGCCTAGAGGTGAAGAATCAGCATGTCAGGTACCTAAGGCCTTGAACTGAATTTCTATCAGTGGAGTTCCTGTATGTGCATTTCTGATGAATCCCATACTAGAACGACACGTCGTCCAGGTTAATGATAGTAGTCCAACATTGACCGATCCATCAGTGCAATGAAACTCAACAATCTCCACAACCTTATAATGACAGTTATCATGTGGAGTGTAGGCAGTTACCCACCGACGACATTGGGTAAGGTTAGACAATACCTTGGACTGGTTGAAGTTAGATATTAACATCACTGGATGCCGGTCCAGTGGTCTAAAGCATAAGTGTTCGCGCAGCAGACCGAAAGTCGTGAGTTCGATTCCCAATTCATGGGGTCATGGATGAGCACTGCCGAATATTCATATACTAGAAGGACACGGTCGTTCGATGCTTCCTGGTTTATAATAGGCATGTAACTTAGACCAACTGGTGATTTTGAACTATGAAAAAATATCTAAAATATTGAAATTATTTTTTGTTTTATTTGTTGTAATGTTTAACGAACTCATACTTGATGCTGAAAAAAACCATGAATCCGATTACACATAATGATAAAACAACAAAAAGACTGCTAAAAGTCATTTAACTTCAGAAATTAATTAAGCTCATACAGGAATGCACTACTTTTTATGTGGCTTATTTTCGATTAGATTCACAATCAGATTTGTATAATTTGAACTGAGTAGTAAATTGTGATCACTGAAAACTAACAGATATAAATGACTTATTATGTGTGTGATATAATTACTCTTTCTCATGTCATTGACAATCGATTTCATGAATTAGTTGCACTATAATCAATCAATTTTGTGGCTTATTAAATCAGTTTACTTGTTAGACTGTACTCCATTATTATTATTGATCAAATCATAGTCTAATCACATTGTGACTGATCATACTAAACATTATTATTCTATTTGCGTTTATTTCCCTATGTCATAGAACTGTTCAAGAAAGTGACTTCTACTTGAAAACTTGACTATCAATTTAGATTACAAGAACTGTATAGTTTTATGCAATAATGATGAAGAACATTCTCAAAATCATTAAAAGTCACGGTATCATAGTGTTGCTAATGTATGTTATCCCTCAATACCAGTCAATAAGAAATATCAGTAAATTATATCTATTTGAATAAATAAAAACAAACGAAGAAAGGAGTCTTATCAAATTGAATATGAAACAATTACATTTTGTTACATTTTTTTCAATAACTATTACTTAATGATAACGTAAATCGGAGAAAAACAGCTCACACACACATGTTAAATAATGTTTATGAATAATATAACTATGAAATGAAAAAAGAACAACTCCGATATGCATTAACAACATTCATGTCTTCTATTGACAAAAAGAAGCAACAGCTCTAGTTATTATTAAAATGTTATTTTCTTAAAACTAATGGAATTCCTTCAACTTTCTTCCGTTACTGTAATTGTTAAAATCTTTTCTGCTATACAGTAAAAAGAATGAGAAAATCTTCTACTCTAACTGATGAATACACTTTTTAGTGAATTTTAGTCTTTTATCAAAAATGTTCATTTTGATACAATTGGTTTATTCAGCGTTATTTTGGATCACTAAACAACTTAAATGGAATTACTGAAATGTTCCCAGTCTAGTAGTTGACTACTTCTCTGTGTTGCATGCTCGTGAACAAACCTCGAACTTTTAGAACTCATAATAAACTCGTTTCATTCGGGTTGGTTATTTAACTTTCAGTGATGTACTTATTTAACTTAATGTAGTTGGAAATATAGCATCATCGTGGAATGACTCGTAACATGCTTGCTAGAACTTCGACAACATGAATCTTTCAATGACACTGTTTTGCATGACAGCGTTAAACCAGAATCCATTGCTTGAAACTCAGTAATGTTATGTACTAGGTTTTTGAAAATGGTTGGTTCAACCCGACGATATATTAGTTCCTGAACAGTTCAGGCACTTATTATGTAATTTTCTCAGTCGATAATCATTTAATTGAAAATTTTCAATGGAAGAGTTTTCACAAAGACTGATATAATTTTTGGGTCACATTTATAACAGACTAGTTTCATATAGGGTAATCAGTGAAAAACAAGTAGCATTTAACAATTGATTCATCCAGTTATAAAACTTTTCACTACCATATCACTATATATATATATCACAAATTCAACTTCACTAAAAAACCTCAATAATAACTAACGTTAAGATGTGTAACCTAGGTTCTGGCCAGTGTGTATGATTGACAGAGTTTAAACATGTTAATAGTGACTGTTGTTAATCTCATAGAGTGACCGTTTGACCACATCACAAACTGATTGAAATTGAACAAGTACATTGGGAACGAATCCTATGGTTTTGATTGTTAAACTCTCATTAAAAAAATAACAGTATAAGGTATAAACCACGAAGTACTTCAGGGTTCATATTATTTAGAAGTCCCATATTAAAACAAATCCTAGCATTAAATATTACCTCAGCTAAAATCGATCTGTGACAAATTCAATCCGCTAATTACATTCGTATCTTCTAATCTCTCCACTCAATAAAAACACACTTTCGGATTACTATTTAACAAACTTCAGCATAATTTCATACTAATCTCTCATTTGTATAGCAAGAGGAAGTTTAGAGAACTATTGCAACCATCATCAAAAAGTATAAGTATTTCTAAACAGCTGTCTACACAAGAAACTCTAGGTCCATTGAACAGAAACCGGCAGCAGATCCACGCAGCTCGTCCCGACGTTTGAGCACATCAACTAATCCATTCTTCTCGGGTTACCCACACGTCTTTTAACCTTGCCAATTATTCGCTTAAACCTTAGTTGTTTTTATTCAAATAGGTGTGTGCATCGCTTACTTCACTCATCATATGTCTAGCTTATTATTGTTGGACTATGAATGCTTAGTCATGCCCCATTACGTTGAATCTTCTCCACTTCTCTTCGTTTTGCTTTGCTGGTACGCTTTTTATTCTCATTTCTGTCTGTGCGAACGAATGCCTGAAATAAATGCATCCAACTAAATCCTTATTCGGCTTCTTATTACCGCCGAATGGAGATCGCCTAAGTATGATAAATGGAAACTGAAAGGAAGATTTGTTTCTTAACATATTTGACTATTCATCAATATCGGAATCAGAGCCACTAAGGTAGTGAGCCCTACATCGAATCTAACGCAGCCACACTTTTATCGATCACTAAAATTAGAACAATCTACCATTACCCTGAAATAATACAAACATTCAGTCTATTTTCTTCAATTCAATATGCAATCTTGATACATTCACCAGTAAACCGATTATTGTTAAATAGAATAATAATCCTGAATTATAGGAAACTATTTAATGTTTGAACACATTCTCTAATATTTGTTTAGTAAATTAGATTGTGGTAAACAGTAGAATTCAAGTGAAGTACTTGATCTTTTTTCGAATGTAACATTTGATCATCAATACTGAGACTAGAAATATCAAATGAATTGTATTTCAAATTAAGTTATTATTGAGATTTTCTATCATAACTTTAAGAAAGTTCAATGGTTTTGGTCACTTTTTTTAAACAATTTATTTATACTTCAATGGGTGGTCATCTAACTTCAGTGAGTTATTGATCACTATAAAGAAGTACAACAACGGCATTTTCTAATATTTATGAAAAAATGCAAAACAATTTTTACATTAACCAATAAATGTTAAATAAACAAGGTCATTGGATTGAAGAACTAGTTACTCATTGATTCAAACATAACAGAACAAAGTTCAGATTATTGTATTTACTGATGATAAAATCATAAACGCATTCAAAAGTGGTAAAAAAAATTGTGAAAATTAATGAAAAATAAATTAACATAAGAAAACATTATTACAAAACGTCTGAATATTAAGTTAACATAAGTAAGACTGTTAATAAACTAATCATATTACTGAAATTATGAATCAATCATTGTTAGACCACCATCAGAAACCTTGAAGCTCTAGACAGTTGTTTCGTTCGACTATGGGACTCGTCACCAGTGCGCATCCAAAACTCCACAAATAGGAATCAAACTCAGAGCCTGAAGTCTCGCGCCCGAACGCGTAACCTCAATGGTGGCAATATCTAACTTCAATCAATCCATTATATTGTGAGAGTTCATTCATTATCCTCGATGAGTAACTGCCCATACCCGACACGGCTGAACTCCATTAGTCGAATCTTCTCACTAAAATTCCAAAAATCTCCTCATAAAGCTAGTCATTAGAGAGTCCTGGGTTCCATTTCCGTGAACGGAGATCGTGGATGAGTCTGCATACTGAAGAGAAACGACCATCTAGTGCTGCCAGGTCTTTAACGGTGGTCTAACAATAATCGATTCATAATTTCAATGAAAATTCGTAATATCAACGAAACTCAATAATCTTCATAAATCTTTAGTGAAAAATTATATCATTACTATCCTTTTTTAATGTTCTTTAAGAGGTATAATTTCTTATTTAAAAACATTGTGTTTACAAATCTCCACAATGAATCAAATCAATGTTTGTTTTTCTTAGATAAAATTAATATACCATTACATAATGCTATATCATTTGACACAAAAGTTTATTTTCTACTCCATTCTTTACAAACATTTGTAAATTATCAGCATGTAGTCATAAATTTGTATTTTATACTAGTTAAAACTGTCAAATACTACATTTTACTGACAGATTAATTAGAAGTTAAAATCAACAGGAAAGCAACTCTTAAATGTTAGTTAGAAGTGGGATTTTAAAAATGCAGTACCAGATAACTGTGATTCGACTTTTTTTTCGCAAGAAAAACAATGTAAGAATTTAGTGCAACCTAAAGATAATACTGTTTAACCTTAACAGTGATCATGAGAAAGTGATTAGTTTTTCTTAGGAAGAAAATAGGAGGTGATATACTAAAATGAAGTGTGCGCAACTTATGCGCATCGATTAGTTTGAAAGCAAATAACCATTTGTATAAAAAACATTTGGAACTATCTCGTCACACACATACTTGTCAAAGCATTATATATGAAAATTCATAAAGGCCTTGACAAATAAATATGTGTGACCAGATTGTTCGAAATGTATAATGCAAATACAGCACATTTTTCGGACCAACTACGTCACCTTATTATTCTATCAGAATTTATAAAAAGGACTGATTTTTTCAAACTCCATGATTGCATCGTTTTTTTTTATGTGTATACACTAATTACTGTCTAAAAATTATTCGTAATATCAGTTGGTACCTGAGTAACTTAGCGCTATCTTTTCAGAATTTGAAACCAGATGATACGAGTTCCAATCTCACAGGTGGCATCATTTACCGAAAGATTATAAGTACGTATTGCTGACAAGACGCAGACAGTACGAAACCTAGGTCTTGAAAATATCCTTAATGACCATCTCCGACCATCGCCTTAAATCACAAAACAGTACAGGCTATGTTAAGTCACTCAGACTACCGATCAGCACTAGTGATCAGATATACATACTATTGATTACTATTCATTGACCAATTAAGTGCGAGTTATTAACGATTATGATTACGTATAACAACTGATGGATATTTTGGACTGAAATTTCTATTGTCTTATGTATGAACAATGTTATAAACCAGAGGAAAATACTTTAAATCGAAAAGCCATGATTGAAATATTATTAGTGTACTACACTGATTTACAAAACACAAAAAACGTTCACATATCTCACGAATTAAAATATAATATATGAATTTAATAACGGATTAATCGATATGTAAACAAGTGAGTAAATTGTAACTGAGACTCAGTCACAATTTTTCTATTAAATCTAACAGAATACCATTTGTTTTGAATCTGACGTCGAATAAAGTTATACTTGCCTGGCTCCTACAATTTATCAGATTCTAATTGGCACCAACTAACTAGAGATGTAGATTTAGGTCTTTTATTCCAATTCACCGAATTTCTCAATTTTCTAATGAAATGAAATGGCGTTGTTTGAAGGAGATGATGTGATGGATAGTTGAAACAAGTGTTCCATAAGTTTTAACACTATACAGTGACACGTTTTGTATTAATATTTAACTGAAAGTGAGACATCTTTTTCAGATTAGACAGGCATAAATAAAAAAAAGGTAGATAGATTGATAGATTTAATTGTCATCACTTACTGCTGCGCTAAACAACAAAAGTCATATAAATTTCATTTCGTAACCTAATGCCTATGATCAATAGAACTCGATCACATTTTTAATGCGTAGACATCGTACCATCGGTTAAGGTTATCATTACCATTGTAATTATTATTATTATTAATTTATAAATTAGTATAAAAAATAATACATGATTGACAGCAACAATTTAATCCAATTTAACCAAAAAGTCACAATAATACAAGTACAAGTTTTTTTTTTGAAGGTACGTCACTATTAGAAGTTTTTGGCTAATTTACACATGTATTCTATTCAACTATTTTATAAATTATAGCATTACATAGCTCTAACAATTTGTACGACCTGTTATTTAAAAAAAAATTAAAGTTATAAATATGTTATATTCATGAATATAGAAAATGAAATAAAAAAAGCCAAAATTAGAATAAAATCTAATAACGAAATTTCTTCTACCTAAAACACTTAACACGACTAAATCGACTTTCATCATAGAGTTGCGGTGATTGTTCAATTTCATTGAAATTATGAATCGATCGTTATTACACCACCTTTAGAAACCTGGCAGCACTGGACCGCCGTTTCGTCCTAGGTTGGGGCTCGCCTGCAGGAATTGAACCCAGAACCATAGGTCTCGCCCGCTGTTATCACTAGCGACTAGTTTCACGAGGAAATTCTCAGTTTTAGTGAAAAGCTGTTACCAATCGAGCTCAATCGTGTCAGGTGTAGATGCTAATCGACCGAAAAGAATTGGTCAGGTTGTGCAATCGAAGTTAGACATCAATAACGTTGGATGTTGCCTCAGTGGTCTAAAGGTTAAGCGTTCGTGAGCAAGACCGAAGGTCCTGCGTTTCGTTTCCGATGGTACGATCTTGGATGCGCACCGCTGATGAGTCCCATAATGAGACGAAACGGTGATTCACTGTTTTTCGATTTTCAATGGTGGTCTATCCCTGACCGACCCATGATTTCAATATTAACTTTAAGCAAATAACACACATACGAAGAGTATATATATAAACAGAGAGAGAAAGAGAACATTTTACTTTAAAAATTATTTTCCAATTCAATCAGTTTGATCTGCATAGTTTGTTTTTTGATCATATAACAGTAAACATTATTAGTAAATTATATTTTAAATGATTATTTCAATCAAGTTGGCAATAGTTTTTATTTATTTAATTTTTAGTTGCCAATATATTTTCCTTTCTCTATTTATGAATTTATTACCTATAAAAATAATCATAATGCATTAAAACTTTTCACACAGTTAAACATTTTCAATATTTATTCATATAAATATTGAAAAGAAAAAAAGCTTCTATTTCCTCTGCATCCATTAAAGTAGCGAATTACTTATTAAAAAAAACGAACTCAACACACCAATTTGTTTTGGTCGCGAAAATTCAATACTAGTTTAATTGATAAAACAACTATTTTCATTTATTTATCTATCATGTGAAATGCATTTAATTCATTTTTCAACTGATTTCTTATGTTTTAAAGAAGACTGTGGTGATGATAAAAATGTGCTTACTTCTAAATGTGCTCACTAGTGACTTGCTTTGTGAGGAAATTCTCAGAGTTCTAGTGAGAAGACGTGACCAGTAGAGTTCAACCCTGTCGGGTGTAGGCAGTAACTACCAAACGCAAATGGTTGAGGTCACACAAAATCCCTAGATTAATCAGAGTTAGACATTAACACCGTCGGATGCCGGCCCAGTGGTTCAGAGGATAGGCTTTCGCACACAATACCGAAGTTTCTGGGTTCGAATCCTGAGAGATGCAGGAGTCGCGGATGCGTGCTGCTTATGAGTCCCACACAAAGACGAAACAGTCATCCAGTGCTTCCAGGTTTCTAATGGTGGTCTAACAATGATTGATTGGTGATTTCAAATGTGTAAAAAACACTAATCTACACGACTCTAATATCTTTTTGATTTGCAAAAATGACTTTATACAGACAGATTAGCTGCGTAATGTAACAATGATAATAATAATTTAGAATATTTTCAATTAAAGTGTGTACCAATATATCGGGGCTGCATGGTTTGTCCCGGACTTTGAACAAATTAATCAGTCCATTCTTCTCAAATTATCCATACGTCCTTCGATCATGTCAATTATTTGCTCATATTTTGGTTGTTTTTATTTGAGCGTGTGTGCATGCTTAATTTTACTTGTCACATGTCTAGCCTTATTTTTGCCCGACTATAAATACTTAGTCATGCCTCATCATCGCAGTCAGTCGAGACACTTAACTTCTCCGCATCAATTCACTTTGCTTATGCACTTTTCATTCTCATGTTTTCGTGCTTAAATGAATGCATAAAATAAATACATCCACAAAATTGTATTTGGCTTCTTATTACAGCTATCGCACAAACGGAGTTCGCTTATGTATAATATACGAAAATTGAGGACAGTATTTATTTCATAACACGGTTTATTCGTTCGTAAAAAGTGGATTCCATTTGCGAGCCACTGAAATATATTTAATTACGTAATTACTTATTCATGACTGTTATCTCTCAGGCAACATGTGACACCGACCTGAGTTATCCCAACAACTCTGTCTTTCACTCAGCTTTACAGTTCTTCCCTATTGCTCTTCAATCTTTCCATGTCTGTCTCCAACGCTGAACTCATTGTGTTCTTTAACCTGATGTTCGCATTGAAAATTGTGACTTTGGTGTTGCTTCAGAGTTGTTTTGAGTTCCCAATATTGTTTAGTTAAAGAAACGCTACCCCTGCTCCGTTTTCATATTTCCATCAGAACCACCTTGTTTATCACGATGCTGCTCTGATACGTAAAGGTTTCCACCTTTTCCAAAGCTTCTCCGGTAAATGTGATTCGGTTGATGCATGTTCTGTTGTATCGGAGGATCTCGCTTTTTCCCTCGTATATGCTGATACCTATGGTTGCAGAAGTTGATGCTACACCGATCATCTTTTCCTGCATTTGTTGCCGGGTGTGGAATAAATTAACTGCGTGATCTGTGAAGTCCAAATCATCCAGTTTCATCCTAGCTGTCCATTATATCCTTTCTTCGCCCTGAGACATTGACGTCTTCATAACCCAGTTAACCACCAGAAGAAAGGATCCTCTGCAACGAGTACATTAGCAAAGCTGTATAGTCGTATCATTTTCATACTTTATGTCACAAACTGATCTAACCAGACTACTATTGAGAACTTGTTGGAACTAATAGCCATTTCGTACCAGTAGGAATTAGGATAGAGCAATAATTTGAATTGGTTGAAGTTCAACATCCACACTGCTAGGTTCTAGCTTAATGGTTAGGAAACTAAACGTCTACATACTAGGCCAAAGGTCTTGAATTAGATTTCTCGTTTCGATTTGATGGATATGCATTAATGAGGAGTCCCGTACAAGAAATAAGTGAATGTTCAGTTCTTACAGATTTTCAATGGGTGAAGGGGTAGCCAAGCCTAGTTTGTGAGTTGAATTATGAAAAATCTACAATCTACATGAATTCCCCTATACTGAGAATAGTTATTTATCAGTTACACAGAAATCAGGTTGTAAATTATGGATAGTCTGAGTCTCTGCAACATGAAGTAGGTTAACAGCCTCACTTTTTAGGGTATTTGACTGGATTATGTAGATCATATCAAACTGAATATCCAAAGCCTACTACATGTTAAACAGTCAGCGGCAAAAGTGACTTGGGTCGACCACTTTTGGAGATACTCAGAATGCGATCAAAAGGTAGCCTAGATGGACGATGTACATATATAAATCAACAAGAACAAGTGAACTGGTAAATAAACGTTAAAACTGGTCAGCCTTGAAAATTTATCATTCACTTGAGGGCATTTATGGGATTGGCTACATTATTATATCGGCCTAACTAGATATAAAAATAAAAGAACATTTCATCACCTTATTGCTACAAAAAAGTAACACTTTTTGTACAGTCGATCTGAAATCATAACAAAGTGTCTTTAAGACCTTACATCATCAATGATTTTCACGAATGAATTCACTCATCTTTGAATTACATTAGAAATAAGCGATCACTTTACCGGTCAATTGCGATCCGGTGGAAGACATTTTCAGACTTATCAGTTATTGTATTGTTCAGATAACCATTGCAAGTAAACAAATCTGGATAGTTATGTCATCTAAACGTACAACTTTCAAGTAGCATGTATTAAGAGTCTTCAAATCTAGTGACGATTCTAGTACCTTTACAGCCTAAAACAAGCACTTGATCACCTATAATAATAATTCATCCATTCATCTGATACCATTCAGACATTGTGACATTCCACGACAACAGATACACACTCTTGGACTAAAATTTCCTTTTTTCTTAACTTTTACTCTAAATAAGTTATCAGATTCATCATCTCGAAAGCATTACATGATATTTTCTGAAAATAAAATGATCTCTACTTGATAAATCTCCCATAATATGTCAATTTTCTTTTGCACAGAGCTTTAAAATGTATACAATATCCGGTAAAAAAAGAATTGCTTAGATTTGTGAGAATAACACAATGAAATAATTGTTATTTCAAAGAATTATTTTCCTTTTTTAATTATCAGAACATAACAACTCTGATACTAAGAGTAATGATTATAATTTCAAAAATTCATTAAGTGGAGACTTTGACGCAAAAACTACCATATGATATGCAAATAGTGATTGATAAAAATGTAACTTAATTTTAGCACCACGATTTTAGATTAATAAATATCAAAAAAGCAATCGAGTAGCTAACACATAAATATTAGATGGAATGACAACATCTAGTGGTGCGAGGTTGGGCTCTAATTTGTACGAACAACTGAATAAGTTATGAAATAAATTAGGTGAACAACCTTTGTGAGAAAAAGGTAATAAATAGCCAAATATAAATCCTGTTGAATGAGCTTATTTCATTCAATCGTTCACACAGACAGACATGAGGAGCGATACCGGAAAAGTAAAGCTAAGCAATGGGGAAAATTTGAGCGAACTAACTCCATTTGATACGGTGCCAGGTAAAAATGAGTGAAGCACTCAATGAACATACGCACTCAATTAAAAACTACAAAAGTTGTTGGCGAATAATAGACAAGGTTGAAAGACGCAACTAACTCGAAAAGAATGGATTCACTAGTTCGTCCAAAGATCGAGAAAAGCTATGAGGGTTCAAAATATTAGTACATACTACAAACTCATTAGCTAAAATCTAATTGCTTTAATATAAGTTTGGTGCTACATTTAAATAGTGAACCTAAATGACTGATTTTTATTTTACTAGTAAGGGTTTGTTCTTTGCCAGTGTTAATCAGTCTCTTTTGGCATGCAGACATTATGAATGGATTACCTGAATCGAGCCTTTTAGTCACACTTTTTTGGTTCAAAATTAGGTTAAGGTAGCCGATGATTTCAAGGTGTCATGTTCTTTCTACTTTGGAACCATCAGTTGGATGCAACTGCGTCTCGTTTGATATTCAGATCAAAACTCGGCACTACTGTCTTGTGTTTTACATGATTATTGCTTTATATACCCTTACAAATAGAATCGATAACCACCAAGCAGATTGAAAATTGTTCGAACTTCTTAGCAGAATCAGTGACGCGTTAGGCGTTTAGAGAGCAACGTACTGAGTTTTAGTCTCGGCTCTAAAACATCAATACCGTGATCCATATAAGTCAACTGCAACGTACATATATCATGTAAGTCTAGCCAACACATCCGAAATTGGATGGGATGCACACCCTGTATTTCATTACTAGCTGATATTCAGCTTTACCGAAAGGGATCATTTGTAACATTGTACATATGTACACCTATGTAATCATAATCGATTCAGCTAATAATTCATTCTATAAAAATATCAAATTTAATGTTAAATTAACGATAGTATTGATCGTAAACAGAGCCTAGAATAATCGACTAATAACTGACTGTAAAATAGACAGTTTAATATGACAAACTGACTGCTTTAAAATGAGGAAAAATCCAAAATCATAGAAAGCTCTAATTAACAGAATAATTTAAACCAATATAACGTAACCATTATCATCATTATAGTTGGTTTTTAGCTCCGTCAAATAAAACACTTTTTTGAAAACTTTTATCTTCATAACTTTATACTATCAACTATCTTTAGTCAAAGAATCACTGAAAGGAAGTAAGCATTAGACAGCCGTTTAATCTTAATATGGGACTACCGAACAATATAAAACTATAAGTCTACTGGAGATCTTTCAGCAATAAATACATAGACTTCATATCAGAGAGTAAGAATCTGTTAGTTTGCATTTATAAAGTAAGCTTTAGTTGCACACATCATCCAGAATGCACTGCACTAAAAGTTTTATTTTGACTTAGGAATCTAAAACTAAGGTAAAATCTTTTTAACGGTAGATATCGCCTTGAACTATTAAGACGATGTTCGTTGTTTTCTGCCTTTCAGTAGCCTTTAAGCTAGCACTGGAACATCATAAAAATCGCTCTCACAAGACTTTAACCCGATTTATCTGATCTTACATTAGTCATTCAGCAAGAAAAAGGAAGTCAGTTTTCATTATTTTTCAAAATATCATTCAGCAAGATTTTGAGGCTTAATAAATGTATTCGCCATTTTAAACAGGTTATATTTAAGGAGTTGACGTAACTTTTTCCCAAACAATGAAACAGAACTTCGGATTAGCAAACTTTTATATATCTAATATGGTTTCTAACTCTCAGTTTTTTAAAAAAGACGTTGTTTGTTTCAGTTTCGAACTTACCGACGTTTTGGAACGAAATATAAAAAGCGTAACAAGATGTCCTCATTTTTATTGCTTAGTTACCTACCTCAAAAACAAATCACAACAGTAAGTTGACAAGTTGATTGCATACATCTGACAGTTTTTTCAATGAACATCAATTATTTTCCTAAATTCCTGATAATATGGTCAGGTGTGCACAACATATAACAGAAATGAGTTTTAAGACCATGTGCACAAAAAATCCATTGGCTAAAGATTAGACACTAGAAACATATATAATATATATGAAACAAACACCTTGGTTTGTAGGAGGCACTGTGGTCAATGAACTTTGAACATTATAATCTGCAACTCATTAGGTAATTAGAATTCAAGTTTTTGGTTCAAATAATCCGAAATCACGCTAGACAGTAGGGAGCCATTGTTGCTCTTGGAATGTAAGGGATTTAAGAGTTGTCATATTTATGACAACATCTGTACAACAGACGCGATTTCTGTTGCACAGTCTTTTTTAAAAATGAAAGATGCGCGTATTGAGGTAGGAATGTTTTTTTAATTAGTCATTTAAAGTTTGTCTTTTGGTTAGCTGCTTAAGTTCAAAGCAATGCCTCGGAAAATATACAAACTTTACTTCCCCAGCATATAAATGTGTATTTGGCTTATTGTGTATGTCATTTATATTTCCTTACAAATATCTCGTATGGGATGCTTCGATAAGGTTAAGCAAGCCAAACGTTGCTTACGAATCAACTCGAATAATATTGCACTTGCAAGTGACTTAGGATATTATCTTGAAAACTCAGAGCTTATGCTACTAAATCATGTTGCAAAGTTTATTCTCATCACATAAATATACCTTGAATTGTTCACGATTGTTTTACAAAATATTTGCCCATGAACCACTCTATTTTCCCATAGAATTTTACTCAGCAATTTTCCTCGTCAGTAATTTTCTTAAAATGTTTTACTTTTTCACATTTCGTTAAGCCTATTAAAAAGCTTTCTAAGAAATAACAGGTATTTGATGAAAACCTTTATTTTCATCAAAATAAGAAAAGATTAGTATAAACTAAAAATGTTTACTAATGTTTTAATCTTGAAACACTTGTTAAAACGTAATTACTGTACTTAACAGACAACCAGATTATTCTATTTAAAATTTGTGGTATACACCTTGTTGTGAAGAATATGTTCAGTGTTTATGTAAAGGTAGACAAATATTTATGAACTAGTCACTATTCTGTATTTAACTCCAAAAATAGAAAAGTTTTAATAAACTGAAGCATTATTACTGGAATGCTGCCTAACTACTCCAATAAAATTTGACTCTGTGAATTAGCCCTCCTCCTTTCCGTGGATAGAAACAAGTAGCACAATTACAGCTTCATCGGTTCTACTGTACATTGAGTACAATATCAATTAAAAAAATACAAATAGATACACATACATTTTTAAACATCAAACGCAAGACGTATTAGGTAAAATTTATCTTCCCTCAAATGTACGCACTAAAAAATTACAAAAAATGTTCAACTACGATCGAATAGTTTAGATGTACAAATGTTCCTTACAAAAGCATATCACTTTCAATTTGATTATAAATACGCAACCTATTAAGAGGTACAACTATCAGATAAAACAGAGCTAAATCTTTATTCTTAATGCTCTGATGACAAGAATATATTCTATTCACTTCTTAGTACTAAACTAAATGTAAATTAAACCAATAACAGATTGTCGTATACGACTTTGTCATTTCACAAGATCAGCATCAAAACCCTGAACATGCAAAACATTTAAACTCTCAAAATCAAGGAATATACTCACGAGCTTTCTCTTGTTCCGATTTTAGGATACTTTTCGAAGGCTTTTCTTTACACGTCATAACGTATTACATAGTTTGAAAATTGGTTTTTACTCAAGGTTAACGACAATGTTTACTCAATAAATATGAACAATACATGAATCCCTGAAGGAGATAGAATATCCAATATCTACAATATCTTTTTCATGGACTATTATAAACCGAATGATCTACCTACGCTCAATTCTCGTTCTTTTTATACGGTTCCAGGTGTTTAGTTAAGTGGGTCTAGCCACCCAGCTACTTAATCCTAGTCATTTGGAAGTTGTTTGTGAGTTTGTATGTCCCGTGATTGAAATGAATACGTTTGTTTCAGTTCAGCAGGCTTTCTCGATACCAGTAGCTATCACGTAACCAGTCTGGAAATCAGTTAGTAGCAGTTCGGTGAATAATAAGCAGAAAATTCTAATGCTAATAAGAAGAGGATTTCAGAACTAAGTAAAACACAGATAATGTCAATGATAACAAACAGAAGGTCTCATGATATGCATTATGAACAACTTGTTGAGGAGTGAGATGATAATCCGTATGTGAGTACGTGATTATCAAGTCTCTTCATGAAGCTGTCCACTGAGAGGGTTGTGGTCACCCAGGCTGGGAGAGCATTTCAAGTTGCGATGAATCCCATTAAGAAAAAGTGTGCGCAAACCTGAGTATTCGCTCCTTGATGTGCCATCTTTTGAGGATTACCTCAAGGGTAGTGCTGGTGATGCATCGGTAAGATGCTTACGTTGGGAAGTTTTGGTGTGCTTAATATGTTATTCGCCAAAATCAGATCACCTCTGATTCTCCTGTAATTTAGGGGTAATAATTCAAAATGCTGGAGTCTACGTAAGTTTTATTCTTCAACCCTATCACCCGTTTTGTCGCTTGTCTCCACACTCGACCCAAGAGATTTATGACTCTCTCTCGCCAACTAGCGTGCACTCTGTTTACCTTGGTGCGAAACGTTCTATTCAGTCAATGAAGCCCATTTCCGCGACCTTAGCGATTAATCATGAGTCTGTCAGACGCTTTCGCGAAGTCAAGAAATATTATGTGCACCGTTATTTTTCGGTCTTAGCAATGAACTAAAGACTTCTGTACATTGTTTCAAGACTATGGGGCCCCCTGTTTTATTGTACCCTATCGCTTCGGAAGGATCTCATGCCTTGCAAGCTCACTTCGTCGTCTGAAATGTCAGGGTGTAGCCATGTTTCAGTTGGGATAAAGATCTTCAGATCCATCTGAGAGCACATAATTCTGATTCCTAACAGCTTACCCCTTAGTTCTCGTACACTGCTATAGAGGCACTTGGTGGTTTGTCTCATCACCTGATGTACCTCTGCAGCAGCATCCGTGGTCGGATTTTCGAACAAATTGTTCAAACTAAGTTGGCCAGTTATGTGGGACCTAGCCTCTGCAGATTTTTGCCTGCTCAGTGCATTGAACCGGCAAACTATTATCTTCATGTCTTGTGCCGGGGATAGTTGATCAAGGTCAACTGCTAATTTCGTGGGTTTTTTTGACCTTCTTGCTGTTGTCCCACAGATCTGGATCGGCTTTCGCTACACCTAATGTGGCTGTAGAGGTCATTCCTCAAGTTATACCAAGCCTCAAGAGCCTCAGTTAAGTCTCCCCGATTCCACATCCTTCAAATAAGATGACTTAATGGACGTGAGGTGTACGGACAAGAGAGCCCAGAATTGCAAATAGCCGTCGTGGTGTGAAGGCCTAGGCTACGTGATAGCTATCGCCGCTGTTGCACATCGTGCATGTGAGCTTCATCCAAACTACCACCATCCAGTTCTGGTACGTCGTGAACTACCATACTGATTTGCTCTTGGGAATCTGGTGATAATCTGGCTCCTGTTCGTACTGACCACGGTTTATCGTGCCCGATGTGGATCGAGGAGGACAACCTAACCGACGGTCTCTGGGAGGAGTAGTAGCAAACTCATTGCTTCACATGATACCTGAGAGATTTAGAGATGAAACATAAGATAGCTGAGAGAAGAAAATAAGTGAAATAGGAGTTTTTGGAAGAAAGAATTAAGTAGTACATAAATGAAACTACGAAAAATAGAACCTGAAAGAACTTCAAAATACCAACTTTACATTCGACCGTCCTAGTAAGCAACTTCGCGCGGATCCATTAACTTGTCCACAGGTCCTGTGTTTGTGAGTGAATGAATGTGTGTATGCTTCCGATGCAGCTAGGAAGAGAGCAGTCAGTTGAGATAGCTAGACCTACCGCACAGTTGTTCTGACTTGGAATTATTCCGTTTGTCCAAATTTATACTCAGATTGTAAACCGGTCAATGGATACAACTTTTATATCTTCGAGAGAGATTAAATGTCCCAACCTGGTGTTCAAAAATGGATTGTTACCTGTAAATGGAGGGGGAAGACAAAGAGGACATATCAATTTCGAAGCGATAATTATATTAAATAATGATGCTGAGATTGTGCTGATTTGCAACAAATCCAAGATTACAAATTGAGAAAGAAATAGGAACAGAAGGTTCTTAACTTCATCAAACGTGCGGCTGAGTTCTCAGTTCACTTATCTTCGCTGGATTGACTGATTGCTTGTTAGCGAATTTCCGTTCTATGACTCAGGGTTAAACTCCGGTTGAGTAATGTCACTTAGTACTTCTTTTCTGACCACATTGTGTGGGAAGCATTTATATGAACAGCATTATACCAGACCTAATCGCTTTTAACCCTACAGTTTCACACTACCGGCGAACTACAATGGTAAAAGAATCCAGAATAAATAATTCGATATGTCTGCAACACTGTTCAAAAATTCTTCAGCCTTACAAGATGTTATACATCCGCAAGGCCTTACCATTTAATACACAGCGCTACACACCCTCCTGTAAATGTAGTTCAGCTTTGATAATATGCACTGACTACCTTCCTAGTTTATTTTCAAACCTATCCACTCTTAATTTCGGGTTTGACTCTTTTTTGGACGTCCAAATATCTAGAAATGAAGGTCAACAGCGCAGTCCAGCACAGAATACTTGTGATGTCTGTAGTGAATTCACCTTTACGATGAAAAAGACGATAGGTTAAATAGCAAGATTCATTATTATAATCAACTTTTCCAGTGAAGGGTTCACCGAACATTTGTTTATTCGCGCTTTTGTAACGTGCCTCACTACTTCATAGGCCACCATCATGCTTTCGCTGTAACTCCGCTAAATTCTCTGGCAATCACGTTTTATTTTTTCGATACCACGAAATCGCTAGCAAATACTTTTATTTCGTCCGGTCGATTCCGTCTTCCTACTTTCGACAGAAGATTCATGAGGGCGTTTTCGACCCGGACATGATTGGTTTGTAGATGTGTTCGACCAAAATATCTACACATTTTCGGAAAGAATCTGAAAACCTAGCTTTCCGGACGCCTTATGAATATTCTCGGAAGGATAATTTCGAGATATGTTGGCCGTGGTTGTGAAGA
Source organism: Schistosoma turkestanicum (assembly GCA_944470395.2). Classification (NCBI taxonomy): domain Eukaryota; kingdom Metazoa; phylum Platyhelminthes; class Trematoda; order Strigeidida; family Schistosomatidae; genus Schistosoma; species Schistosoma turkestanicum. Next base: position 11,027,482 of record OX103976.1, on the reverse strand, counting down.
AAGTAGACATAACTAGAAGAACATCAGGCCATTAACCTCACCATCTCAAAGATGAAACATAACTGAAGACTAGCAGTCTCCATTTATAGTGAAGAAGGCCAAATGAATGCCGTCAGTTTACAGTTTACCTTAAAACCAGTTTGATCCATGTAAATAGTCTACCTTTGTAAAGATAATTAATTGGGTAACTTATCTGTTTATTGCATTTTCATCAGCCAAGAAACTCATCCGAATGTATGAAATCAAACTGATATATCAATAACTTCTGAGGAGAACTTCATTTGAAGTTCATCCTTCGTTGATACGATCCATGACATCAAACGCTCAGTCATATTTGACTCCTCCGGTGTGGTAGCTGTTTCTCCTTGTAAAGAAGGAAATTGGTTCTTGCGGATTGGCGTCCTTACCTCTCCAGAGTATGGAACGAACACAAGTGAGCATCCCGCATTTCATTTCCGACCACTATTTAACGTGGTATTCCCTAGTATTGCTGGAAATTGTCACATTATGACAAGCACATGTTACACTCATGCGTATGCATACAAAAATACAAACCAATTGAAGATATTCATAATAATCAGGCTACACACAGTAAATAAGGGTCATCTGATATGACTAGATAACAGGATCAGCTACTGAAAACGTAGTGCATCAAACTGGATAACGCGAATAACTTCAGATCCATGATTCAAAAATGACAGACTGATAACCATGTCTACCTAAATGAATCAAGGTAAATCCTAAAGCCTGCAACTTACATTTAGTATATTCTCAGTCTTACATTGTTAGATAAGCTTGAAATGCAAATAATACACTATCAAATAAAGATTATGCTTCCCCCTTCACAAAGTCTATCGAAATAGCTTATAAAAAGAGAAAAATTTCGCTGATTATGAAAAATGCCAAGAAGATGCTAGTTTTTAATTACAAGCTGGGTCTAAATATTTGAGACAGCTTTTTTCTCATTCTCCAAGAATCCATTCAATAAATCTTCATTTTAGATCTCACTATGGATTGAATTTGTCTAGAATTACTCCACACTATTTATAAGCCCAGACATTATAAATCCGTCCTTTTACGGAGTCCAAACATTATTTCATAAAATAACATTATTTGATAATCAACGAATCTTTAGCAAGTCTTTCAAACCAGAAATAACTCGGATCAACGAACTAGGCTTATCGATACGGTTCAAACTTCAACTGTTCAGATGGATCAAATTCTTTTAGTTGATCAATTTTAATATTTGGACGGAATTCAGTTGCATTATAGAAGCTTGGAGCGGAGTTAATGGGATACAGGTTGCAATAAACCTTTATACATACGCGATTGCGTCGGTGTACGCTGATTTGCTGTTTCGTAGAGCTAGTCGATGCTGGTGGAACATTCTAGAATCTTCTCATGTAAGAAACTATAAATATACTAACGTTTCTGAGCCTCTTGGTTTCCGTCTAGCGTTGTTATTGGAATCTAATCTCTTTCCTGTTCAACCATGTTCTGATTTGGGAGAATGTCTCGAGCAAATTGATGTTGGAGATTACTAAGCGTTGGGAATAGCTGGGTTGTATTAAGAGTGAATTATAACTTGTGGTACGCTAAAATATCCATTATCGTTTGCCGACTAGTGTTAAGTTGTAGACATCTGCAATTGGTTAACATAACAGTAATATCGTCGGTCGAAGTTAGACGTTGCTCAGTCATCATGGGGCTGTTAAATTGATTTGATCACATCTGTACTCTAGTTCGTTAGAAAAGTTTACACCTCTTGACTCTTAGACATACAAACATGGTGTAATTTTCTGAACAACTTATTTGAATCTTGAGTTGACCACAAGAGATATTCTATTTCCTTCACCAACGTGGTTCATTTTATCCATAGTTAAAAGTATAAAATTTCGTTATACACTGAATAAGACTAGAAAATGTCACCTAAACAAAAAAGGATTAAATTATCTGAACTTCGACCTGGACACCTATATTCTAACAGCGAGTTATTAGCCGATTCATAGCTATCTGTTTTCAGATATCTTAAAGCTATTTCACTATCAAACGTGACCGAATTATTTGGCTATTTAATACTAGTTTTTTACTTATAAGGGGTTAGCATAATATCTTTTGCTCTCACGAAACAGTTATTTTCCAGAAGAATTTATGCTACTTTTGGAATTCGGTACTGTTTTTTCTGAACAGATACCTATCCAATTCTGCTTCGTCTCCATCCAAATAGCAGATACTCATGCTTCGCCACAGACAAGTTGGAAACACGACGGTCGATTTGATTACGAATCTGACGATAATGAAGGACAACGACTAAAGTCCAAATACTTCGTCTGAACACAGAGCCAAAAAACCCAAAGCTTGATGAAGAGCCCTGTTAGCTAATATAGTAAAGATGTCTTGCGTACGATTTCTCGTTCATTTTCCTCCAAACTTTTTGTCCAGATTCAGTTGATTCATCTGTGTTAATGACATGGAAATCAAAATCTAAAGCTTCATGGTCAACATCATCCGAAGGCGAAATATAACCAGTTTTTGTGATTTCATGCTCGTAACTTGAGATAATGACTCACTATTCGAGTCATACTGCCCTGAAACGAATGTATTTACTCAAATCACTGGACGAATAAATTCATAAATGTCTGCCGACTGACAAGAATTAGTGCAGCCGGTTGGCTTGACTACCATTCACTGAGCACTACCAACTACCTGAAACCGTATGGTAACAACAAGAATATATCGCATTTACGTCAAATAGCTTATACTAGCTCGTGAAAAATAGATTAGATATCTAGTTTGTTATAAAATGGAATATTGAGTATAAACGACCTTGACAAAGTAGGAATACATTCAGTTCTATGCGTTGCAGTGATTAAAATGGGCGAGAAGTCTGTGAAGAAATTTCATGGTAAGTTCCTTGACTTACAGACAAATTTGTATTTCACAGGTGTCAAGAGAAAGTTGAGTGATACCAGCAAACCGAAAGTTTCCACCAAAAAGCGTAAATTCTGCTTCGTTTATATTTTCTTTAGCCAAGTTATTACCGTCCATTAGATTATCTGACCAACCACCTGCACGTAAGACACAATGGACAAACAGAGAGCGTGTCCTCATCATTTCGTCTAGGGGTGTTTCCTACGTGGGCCGACATTTAATGAAAGATTTATTACGGATGATGCCCCATGGAAAGACCGACTCAAAACTTGACCACAAGAAAGGAATAACGGTACTGAATGAACTAGCTGAGATGAGCAACACTAATAAGGTATCTTTATAAGTTATTTTTCTTGCTTCCTGTGTTTGTTTGAAGATATGAAATAGCTGTTCTCACAGTCTAGCTATATCAGATATATTCGTGCATTAATTCTTAAAATGTAGGAATAAAATTGTCTTATTCAACTATACTTTTTGTATAGTAAGCTTAATTACATCCTGTGTCAAAAGACTCAGCAGTTATACGTAACAATAACCGAACGCCTTCTCGTAAGATGCGGATGACCACCACTGATATGTTATATCAGTCCAACTAATATTGGCGTTTAATTAAGAATCTTACCTGATTATCCTTTCAGCTTTTTGATATCTAGTATTTCTTCCCAAATTCAGGAAATAGCTGATCAACTGACTGAGCATGTATTTTTAGTGTAAATTGTTCATTAATAATCCTCTGCTTTGAACACTAAACTTGTCTCAGATACATTATAGCTGTTTCCTTTTCTCACTTAAAGATCATTTATTTCGAGGCCCGCAAGAAAAAGGACCTATATCTATGGCTTAGCTGTGTACCCAATGGTCCATCAGTTAAATTTCTTGTTGAAAATATTCGCACTACCGCAGAATTAAAATTAACAGGAAATTGTTTAAAAAGCAGTCGGCCTGTGCTTGCTTTCGACTCATCCTTTGAAGAATCCGACAAACCCCATATAAATTTGATTCGTGAATTGTTTATACAAACTCTTGGTACTCCAAATCATCATCCACGATCACAGCCATACATTGACAAGACATTTACATTTGTTAACTTTAATGATCGTATATGGTTTAGAGTTTATCAAATTGCTGAGGAAAGTGGAGCACTGGTCGAAGTTGGTGAGTACTTATTATAAATGCATATTTTTGGAGCTTTTGTTTTCAACATTCATCTGGAAAACTGCGAAAAACACTAACATGATCATTTGACTCCCATTTTATATGGAATGTCTCATTATACATTCGGTGTACTCAGGTAACAGTTGTAGCTGCAGTGTAAACACGTGACTTTCCGTATCTAGTCGTCGCCTCACCTGGCCATAACTATATTCGCAACTCGTGTGTATGTGATATATATAAATTTCAGTCAGTCACTTACAACATAAAACTTCGTACGTACGTACAATCAATCAACAGTAACGTAGAACTTCGTGCGTAAGTATATCAGTTCAAGTTTCCATACCACATTAGACCAGAGACGTGATTGTCAACTCGAATCCCATATTAGTAGATGTAGTAAAAGTATTCACAGTAATCGGAGAGATTAGGGTTCGAGGATATTATTCAGGAAGTAGAATCTAATGGAATAAACTTGAAAAGAAAAGATAAAGGTGATGAGGAACTCTCAAGGTTAGGATTTGAGAGAACACAAAGAATGAATGCACCTGGGCCATTGCAAACGGTTTAGAGCCATGCAACTCAGGGTCTTAACCATTGGTTACTATCATCTCGCGGGCCCCAACCAGGTAGTCGACACCTACCTACATGACTCAGTCCACTTCATGGATTTCTTCCATGTTTTGGTCTGGTCGCCCCTAGCTTTCATCCAACCTATTCCTACACCGCAAAACACAACTCGACGAAGCAGTCGTCGGTTGGACATTTGTAACACATGTCTCAACCACCTCATCTGTTGACCTGCCATCCTTACCTTGCACCCGTTTCCTAACAACAGCATTGCTTAATCGATAGTCCCAAAACAAACGAGCAATGGTTTGGAGACACCTGTGATCAAAACCAGCAACCTACGAATATCCTCAACTCTTACAAGCCATGTTTCACAGCCATGGAATAGGACGGAGGGAACTGCTGCTCAGTACTATCGTCCTTAGATTTGCAGACGGATATCTTGCCTACTCCATAAGTGACGCAGGTTGTCAAAAGCCAATCAAACCTTCTGTATCCGTGCTGAGATTTCGTCACACACCAGGCCGTCAGCACTGATAAGACTGTCGAGATAAATGAAGCGGTCAACACGCTCAACTGCTTCACTCCCTATCATCTATAGCCTACATCTACAAACATGACTCAGTCCACTTGTCAGTGACTTCATGGATTTCTGCCATGTTTTGGTTTGGCCACCTCTAGCTTTCTTCCACCCTACTCCTACACCACGAAACATAGCTCGTCAAGGTGTTACAATCATTCCTAAAACACTTTTTGGCTGATATCGTAGACTAAGTTATTATTTTTTTCAGGTAATAAATTGATAGGGAGTCATTTGTGTTGAAACGTTGTTGCTAATAATTGTCTTTTAGGCCCACGCTTTTCACTAAACCCAATACGTATATTTTCTGGAAGCTTTTGTGGCGCAGTACTGTATTCTAATCCGAAATATATTTCTCCTAACCTAGTAAGTCACTTAAACTACCCTTTATTCTTTTGATTTTATGTTTATTGACTCTTTTTGAATACATTCGTTGTAAATTATTCACTGCTGTCTTTAGTTAAGGCACGATCCATGTCATGCAGTAAAATTAACCCATGTAGTTCAGCATATCTATCGGTTTCATAATCATATCCATAGTGAGCTTTATGTTATGCAGAACACATTTTAGTGGACATGAGTCAATTAAAATTCACATTTGTTGTCATAATTATAGTACATTACTCGTGTGTACTTCGTTGCGCTGATGGGAAGCGAGTAACTCAACACTAGATGAGGTGATTAACTGCAAACTTCCTATGTGGAGTCTATGAAACGATTGAAATTAGTTAGAGTATTACAGCCATACTATTACTGATGCAATCATTTTCTGTTTCGGTAGATTTTTCCAATCAGTCGAGTGCTCCGTAAAACCTGACAAATATGCATCGGTTCTAGTCACCATATTACGTTACCATATTGAAGCTTAACTTTCAAGATAAATCCAAGATTACTAGAAGTAGTAACGATATCAGCGGTACTGTAAAGAGATTATATATAGAATATATGATTCCAGAAGAAAATACGAATTCACTGAATAATGCAAAATTTATGAGGCAATTTAGAAACTTAGGACCTAAGGAGCCATAAAGAGAAAATGCACCTGAATCGTTGGGTTGTCATTGAATATATCCAACCGCTGGTTGCAACAATGAAGTAGACTCCATCCAATTGGTCCATGTCTGCCTACACTGCTCAGTTCAAGAGTCAGTTACTACATAGTCTGATGTCTTGCTTTTGTTTGGTTGCTCCTAGGTTTTTCCGTCCTGCTCCTCCACTAATCACCTCAAAGTAGGCAGTGATTAGACACAATACAAATCCCAACCACCTAAGCTGAAGATTCACTACCTAATCAATGGATTTTCTATCTGTATCTAATACTTTGCGTCTGACCTCATCACTGTTCACTCAGTGATCCAAAAATGCACAAGAGATGTTTCAAAGGAATTTATTGTATTTTCTCCCATTTTTATTTATTTTCCTCGAAAAATTCGCCTTACTTCTTCATTACTGTCGATATTAATACTTTTAATCCATTCTTTCTTATTGATGTTTTGCTTCACTAACGTAATCTGTGTCTATTTAGACAGATAAGCATTAATACAACAATCCATTTATTTAGATATTCATCAATCTTCAGGTGCACAGTAGAGCGGAGAGTAATTCTTGTTGACTTAGACATTTTTGGTGTAGCGGTGGCTTAGTGGCTAAGGCTTTTAACTTTCAAACACTGTGTTGTAAGTCCGAATCCCACTCCATCTATCTGTTTGTTCAATCGACCAGTATCGCTGACTTTTACTCTTCAAGTCTGGCTCGAAGCTAAGTACACGAATGTGTATCTGATAAATGACCCAGTTAAATAAAGCACCATTTGCTCATAGATCCTCGATAACTAAGTACATTACAGCTGCATGTTGTACATACTAATCTAGACTGTTCAAACATCATTACACGAGTATAAATTTAAAATATCAGGTATGAAATTTTTCGCATTCTGTAAATATTGTGGAACGTAACCTTTTCAAGTTAAAAAAATTGTTAAAAACTCTGTGTTTAGCTGCGGTTGGACGCTATTATGAACTTCAACTACTGTCCTTTCTGTCCGAACTTTTCCTTGGCGTAAAAATCGAAGTAACGTTGTGTATATCAAATGTTTCTAAAATCAATCTCTTGATCGTAAATCCAATCAACCTAGACAATACAAACAACAAAATAATGCTACCAGATGTATTTTGAACGTTTCTAGTGAACATCCTATAGTTTTCATCATGTAACTTGCAACGGTTTGATATATGATGATAATTTCAGACCTCCCTCTCCTACACTGAAAATAAACTGAAGTATAGATTTCGAGTTGGACGAGAACACTAAGCTTTTATTATACTGCCGAAAAGTTAGTGTGACTTGACTTTGAGTTCCTAGTTCCCTGATTAATCTAGTTTTTAAAAAATTACAATAATTTGGCTTTTTATTATGTAATAATCTTTTGCCAAATATAAGGTTGACAAAGACCTTTAATTTTCACAAACACTTTTTATCATGATATTTTTGTACTACTTTTGTTAGTTATTCAATAATATAAATATTTATCTGGAAATTTTATATTCCTCATTTTTCAGATTCGAAGTACTCTATTGTCTAATAAACAAAGCAAATACATTGAACGTACATATAATAAAACAGAAACACGAAAACGTAAAAAAGAATTGAAAGATATTTATGCAGTTGATGAATTAGATGAAATATTTGAATAAATATATTATTCATATTATTTTATTTGTAAAACAAAAATGATCTTGCTTTGTATTCAATGTTTCTAACATTCTTGCATGATTTTACTGGTTATAAGGGTAATTGATACACAATTTAAGTATGTACATTATTCTTCATTATTCATTCAACACTCAGTTATTGGGTTAACGCATCAAACTAATTTAATGAGATAAGGATTTATGGATGTAATCGACATTCAAGTGACATTTGTTTTGAAAATATCCGTTTATGTGCTACTACTTTTATAAAATGTTTACTGGCACACATTGTATGCATACAAGTTGTCTTTAAAGTAAAGTGTATTAATCGAGTAGTTTTCCGTTAGAATGGACGGAACTGTTCCTTATCTTCTTTGTCGCTATCCACTAAATAGTGATACGTTCAAAGTTTATTATAAAGACGCTAAAAGATTGATTCGCACTATAGTTCATCCGAACTTAAGCAGATCGCATCCAGTGATTATTAGTTAAAGAAACTTATCTCATTAAAACTATGGATTGATCAATGACAGGCCACCATTAAAACCTAGAAGCAGTAGACGGTCGTTTCATCCTAGTATGGGACCCATCAGCAGTGCGCATCCAAGACCTCACCAGTGGGAATTGAACCCATAGCAATATTTCGCTAAATTGGCTAGGTCTCCTTATTTAAATTATAATGTTTGGAAACATAAAATCTCAATGTGTACCAAAGAATGCTATCGATGCTTCTCTCTGTGAAAATATTCATCCAATATCATAAGAGAATAATTTGTAAGTCTAATTCTGTTGGTCGTCCTAACTGTCAATGTCACAGTCTTCAATGTTGTTTCCTATTCAACCTAACTGTATAGATACTCATTATCTGTAACGTTTTAGGACCCGGATCCCTAGCCCGGGATCCTGATTTTATTCTGGACTCAGACCTAGTACTTTCTGGATGTTTGTAGAATACAGCTTCTACTTCATATCAAGTCTTCTTCTTTTACTCAATAGAGGTTTGGGACATTCAGATTAGAGTAGCATGTCGTGTCACCGTATCCTCAATTCTTGCTCTCGTTTTCTGATGTGTTTACGTGCATGCGTAACACTCGCTCAATCAAATTTTAATTTTTCTATTTGTACTGACAAAACAGTCTTGAATAAATGGTTAATTGATTATTTACTGCTCAAACAATGGCTCGATTCTAGTCACTTTTTTTCTTGAGAATACTGTTAGGCATCAAATAGTCTATTTTTAATTAAAAATCTCTTCTGATAGGACTCCATTGTAGTTTTTGAAAAGTGATGTAATTTGTTGGTGTTCACTAACATTCTGCAAACGATGCGAAAAATCGGTGAGGCATACTGAAATGACTAATACTGGAAATCTCGTGAAGACATAGATCTATAGCAATACTGAATTATTATTAGGAATTCGTGTGTACATCTAACAAATAATATTATTAGCAGAAAAAAGTCTAGAGCTGTGAGATTACGCAATAAGCGAAACAAATTTAGACGTTTTTCTTCATGAATACCTGGTTTTCTTTTGCTCAAGATCTTTTTACAGTAATAAGTCACTCAACTTTCTTCAAACATTGCTTTTGAAACTACATTTCATGAAACAAATTCGTTTTTGTGTAGCTACTTCTAATTCGTCCCATACTACAATGAAATGTTTACCCAGTACTCTTGTTTTCGATGGTACCCCAACCATGATCAATGAAACCTACAAATCGATAACACAACACTGAGAATAAAGTTAGGATTATTGAATAATCAATTATTCAGATAAACGCGGGTAAATTATCGGAGGTACGCCAAATAACGTATATGAAACACCCTGCTGTAGAAATGAATTTCGAACCATTACGTAATATTTTGTTGGTGATAAACCTTTAATATCACCAAGGTACTCACTCTGTCAAGACAAAAATCATATGAAACATTTCTTTATTATGGAAAGTATCTTGGCTGCCTTTTCGTTTATTCAGTAATCGATCATTCAATCATTTATAATATCAAAAATAATCGAGCTCAAACTGCTAGGTTACTTACTTTAAATAGTATATAATACCGCAAAATAATTGTATTTCAATGCTTAAAAAAATAATCTGTACTTTTTTAGTGGTTTGCATTCAAATTGTTTTGAGTTGATTGCTGATTGAACTTAACCTAAATAGAATAGTCAAAGACGATGCTCTAAACTCAAGAAAACGTTAGTATTTTTAATTCTTTTAGTATAATAATGTTAGTTTTCACTATTTAGTCTAAAGGAGTATGAATCATTTAGGATTGTGTAGTAAACTGACAATGTCTGTCCATCTATAAAGTGACTAGCTTCGGCTCTTGTTTCTCAAAGATTTTAGTTATGTATGTATAATTTATTTATATATCAGTCTTTATCGTACTGTGAATGATATATTAAATGTTTTGATGCTTCAGTCGTGTATCACTACCCGTTGAAAATGTAGACGTACTTAACTCCTTTGAATTAAATCTACATTGATTGGATGGATAACATTTTCTATCTAGGATTTTCTGTGAAGAAACAATCATGTTATAACTGAGTCACAGAGTCTTGAATGCATCGGTATAGTAGACATAATACGGAATCCAGCCTGCTGATCTTGAAGTTGAGTATCTACTGAATCCATTTCGTTTAACAACACCCTGCTGAAGAATTTTCCTGGTATCGAGAGAAGAGTGATGCCTCTATGGTCCTCATACTTATCGAAATCTTTGTATGGTATCTTGATGGGGTGTCCTTTTTTCCTGGTCTGTCGGTATCTATTCTTCATCCAAAATCTTGCTGAACAGAGCGTGCAACATCTTTGCAGTTACTGTTATGTCTGCTTTCATTGCCTCTGCTGGAATGTTTTGTCACACAGCTTTACCTCTCTTGATTTGTCTGATGGCCGTCCTAATCTCATTAATTGCTTGTTGGTCAGTGTCATTTGAGAGGTCCTTAAGTTTTGCTCCGATGTTGAGTGGGTCCAGTGGAGTTCTTCAAAGTTCCCTACCCATTTGTTTCGCCGTTCTTGAATGCCAATGATTGCTTTGCCCTCCATGTTCTTGAATGGTCGTTCTGGTTTATTATGTTTTCGTATAGTTGTCGCGTGTTTCTCTCTCTTGAAGCTTTCTTTGCTACCACTATTAGGTCTTCCACATATTTACGCTTGTCAGCTTTAATTCTCCTCTTGACTTGCTTGTTTGCTTCTGTGCATTTGGTTTGTGCCTTGACTTTCCTTACTCCGCATCGGCTGTTATTGATTGCTCCCTTCTTATTCTTTCTTTCTTCAAACTTATCCATAATATGGACAGAGATCCATTCCTTATGACGGTGCTTCTGGTGGCCCAAAACCTTTTTGTGGTTCAGTGTCTAACTTCAATTTGGACGAACGATTGAATATTCTTTGATAAAAATCATTCCTTCTATTTCGGTATTTTATTCTCAGGTGGACCCTGTTTGTGCAATGGCCATTACAAAAACCCCAATAAAGTTTTGTGGATGAGTCTATTTCATGCGATCCCTCATGCAGACAGATATGAGATTAGTAGGCGGAGCAAGCATCAGGCCAACTGAAGGTGATGAGGTATGATTAACTGTTTGTAGCCAAACAGAAATAAGCCCGACATATAGTAAGCAATGCACACACACAAATAAAAACAACTAAGATATAAGCGAATAATTGACAAGTTCGAAAGACGAGTGAACAACCGGAGAAGAATCAGTTAATTACTTTGTTCAAAAGCTTGGGCATACTGGTACATACTACAACCTCATGACATTCTGGGGTTAGTGTTTCTTTAGTCCCACTCCCTTTTATTCTCCATGAGAGTTTCCTCGTCATTGAATAGGTCGCTAGAGGTCTAGAGCCTTGCCGAGAACTATTTTGAATTTCCTGGTTTCGAATCCTGCTGTGGTGTGAGCTACTTATAAGTAGTATATGACGTGAGTGTCAACGTAATGTCTGGCAGCAGAAGATGGGGGAAGATCAAGAAAGGGAGAGTTAGGACACAATGGAATTTGTATGAAACGCATGAACAGTGACAATGGATTGATGTTTTGCAACAGGAACAGTCCAGTTCGATATGATGAACTGATATTTTGCAAATTAACGATTTATGATATGGTTTTCCAATTTTACTGAGTAACTGTAATTTTCGCTAAATACAATACGGTTGCCCCACCTGTGTTCACGTTCACTACACTGCGAGTAGTGGATGTTGTTAATGCGTAGTGCTGATGAGTCCCATACCAACAGCAGTCCGGTGCCTCCAGGTTTCTAACGGTGGTCTAACATTGATCGATTGATGATTTCAAAGTAAAAATATTTTGAATTTGTTAAGTTTGCCATTATCCCGAAGAAAGGCCATACTAAACTATCGTAATGCTGTTCACCCAGTTTTCCTGTACTTCCTTACTTTCAGTTTCATCGTGGCAGCCATCAACTAGTTATCTGAATCTATATCGGCACCTGCTCCACCACAGTCCTCCTGAACTTTTTATTGATGCAGATGTGATTGATTAGACCTCCTTAGTGTAGTCCAATAAAACCATCTATGACCATTTCGTTGAAGACACATAGGTTTCCAAATCTACCACCGGTTTGGTCCCTTTTCTCTCGATCCAGGTTGCCCCATGATATCTTCATATCAAGTGTTGTATATTCCAAACTTGGTCTTTGAGTCTTTAATCTGAATGGTAAAATGCTTTTCTGGGCATTTCCCCATGATCGGTCTCTATCCTTTTCATTTTGAGATGGTGGAGAAAACTTGTAGCTCAGGTGGATGATTGTGGTGGTGTTTCGTTCTCTGAGCTCAGAGAACGAAACACCACCACAATCCTTTTCATTCTTATCGCCGGTGCGCGCATAGCACTGGACTAAATTAAATGCGATGCTCTGTTTCTTTGTATTGAAGAGCGCTTTAATGATGCTGGATTGATGAGATTCCCATTCTATAAATAATTTTCATTCTCCTTTTGACAGCATCAGTGCAACTCCTTGTGTGTGAAACAATTTCTTCTTTATGACTGAAGTATAACTGCACCTCTCCTAAAACTAGTCTTTTTTGTCGCGCCAGCGTCAATGGGTTCCACTTATTCCAAGCACCACTAGGTTGTATCTCTTTCTACGCGCTGCAGGTTGAATAGTTCTCCTGGTCTCCCACAATGTATGAGCATTACATGTCCTCATACTAGTTGTTATCACAATAGACATCTGCCTCGCGACTTCCGAAGGAACTCGGCTTTTACCATGAAGAGTGATAACTCCTCTAAATGAAGACCTTCCAATTTTCAGGGCAGATTTTAAATAAGTAGAGTGAAATTTTTTGATTGGCGTTTGTTTTCGTAAGCTCGTTTTCTACCGGATGTTGTTGTTAACCTCATGACCAACCGCTATTCTTTATCCAAGCTTGAGACCAGCAGTAAGCCTAGAAGGGCCCTAAGAGGAGTTTTGATTTATGTAGTCCACTATTTTATTATTTACAGCAATACATTAAAATGCATATTCCTAGAATTCACTTAATATTCATTAAAAACCTAGTTTTATAGCAGTAACATCGTGTAGATTATACAACCCGATTAAATGTCTCAGACTATCTAAGGAGAACATTTCCTTCCCTCTCTTTTTAGTGAAATACAGCAGTTGGTATCTGGCTTACAGATATATTATGCTCTAGGGCAATCATTCAGAACAGTACATTTTTAAATAAATATCAAAACAAAGTGAAAGATTGTAGCGTAAATTTTCGAATATGTTATAATCGGTAAGCTTATTTCATACCAGTTATAATGATATGATATGAATTATTATATTTCATACTAATTGCTTTTAAACTAGAAATCGACTGTATGCACTTTTATACAAAAATAATAATTATGTAAACAAATTTATTAAATACAATTCAAATAAAATTTATCTTTTCCGGTTTATTATTATTAGTAGTAATAAGAGTAAACTATAATTCGTAATTAGTTTTAAGTTTATCCTTATGTATATTATATGCAATGACTGGCATAGTTTCCTAATTGTAAACAAACACATTTATTTTTCGAATGAAAACATTTAACGAGGATAATTATTATGATGACAATCATAGTTAGCTCTGATCATCATTAGAAATCTATTTATGGTTATTTTAATAGAAATTTAATTTTTCTAATAATAATTATTATTATTATTATCGATGTTAGCAAGTGTATGATGAATTCTATCATAATCTAACATATTCACTAATATTTCATATCTACCAAGATTAGAATCTGATGAAGTAATGTAAGTAGTTTGTTCTTTGAGATTACAGAATTCCTTCATTTTTAATGTGAATGACTTAATGAAGAATGATACAGATTAGTTAAGATTTCTATTCGATTAAATCAAATAGATTCAAAATATTCAGCGTCAGATTCATTTGTTCGATATTAATTACAAGATTAAGTTACACTGTTCAGAATGTGAATGCCTGAAAACTTGATATATCCAAGATTTTCAAAAACCACACCTTTTAGTAATCTGTACTTTTAATGCATGATTTTATCATTAAACTTCACCCCGTTGCATAACTACCCGACCGAAGCTGCTACATTGACGTGGTGGTCGTGCTTGCCTATCGTGATGACCCAACCGAGCTATATTGGCTGGAATATATGTTCCTGAAGGTTCTACCAAGCCAGACAGGTCGACTGGACAGCGACGAGACTAAAAGCAGCTACTTAATATCTGAGGGCGAAGCCGTACAGCTGACTGCAGAGAGGTGTGACAGAAGTAACGTGTTTCCCTCGGACAACCAGCATGCGCAGCGATGCTGCCTTCTCACAAGGAAGAAAGGAAGGGTTAGAAAAGGTCGACCCTAAAAATGTCACGCCTTACCTTACTTCACGGATTTCCGTCTTCGGTGGTAAGGGTGCTCACTAAGGGCTTTTAAGAGAGGAGCGAATACTCTAAAAACCCGTCATAAAAATACCGTGCGTGACCGGCCTCAAGAAGTTGTCCCCTGGGCTCTGCGGTCACGCACCCAGGTCTCTAAGACCAATGCTGATCTATCTTCCTTTTCAGATCCCTCAAGAAACAACCTTCAACGGTGTGTGCAGCCGGAAAGTGACAACCGCCCTCATACCCTTAACAGCACGAGAGACCAAATTGGTCAAAATCAAATCCTTCCTACACCCCGTAATAGCTCTCTTGTCTCCATGACTAACTCTTCTCACATTCCTTTATCACACTGCACAGCTAATGCAAACGATGCGAGTTCACGAAACGTCATTCCTGGTCTCCTGAAACCCCGCTCTAGACTAATGTACGGACACTATGTCAAATAGGGCAACAGGCTTCGTTAGATAGGACATTAGTATCTCGCGCCATTGATGTATGCTGCGTCTCAGAAACGCGCACACAGGATCCTAGTAAAATTATTAATCTGATTTCACCTTGTCAAAATAAAGAAGCAGCTTGATTTACTCTTCGTGTATCCGGTAGCCCTGATGCTGCTTCCAGAGGTTTTTCTGGCGTAGGCATAGCATTGAGTCGTAGAGCTGAACAATCTCTCCTTGACTGGATCCCAGTAGACAGTCGATTGTGCGCTGCCCGACTAAACGGGACAGTAAGGACTCGGAAAGATAGAGACACTCGCCATTGCCTCTTCGTCGTACCTGCCTATGCCCCCACTGATCGCAGTTCAGACGAGGCTAAAGATGAGTTTTACAGAAAGCTTTCGAACATCCTCTAAAATGCTAGGAAATCTGACGTAGTAATAATGGCTTGTGACTTTAATTCTCAAGTAGGTAGACTAAGTGAAAATGAAAGACATCTTAGTGGATGTTATGGTGTCGCGGCTCAGAGAACAGACAATGGTGACCGTTTGTTGTAACTATGCTCAGATAACCGCCTATTTCTAGCAAACACTAACTTTAGGCATAAAGAAAATCACCTCTTGACCTGGCGACCTCCAAAGTCGTCTCAACGTTGGACCCAACTAGATAACATCGCCATCAGCCACCGATGGAGGGGTTTGATAGAGGACTGTCTCTCGTTGTGGGGCACATGTTTAAGTTCAGATCATGCCCTAGTGCGAGCGCGTATTTGTTTGAGGCTTACTGGACGTAGGAAAGACACCGCAAGGAAACCTCTTAGGCTTCTACTTAATGATAATCAAGCTAAGAATATATTCCAGAAACAACTAGAAAGAGTTAGGCAACCATGTAAGTGATTTTCATCCGGAGGCAGCTTGGAATGATATCAAAAAGGCTGTGGAAACAGCAGTGACATCTGCTAGTAAGGTTGACCATAAGGCTAGAATGAAGCATCCACCGAACTGATAGATGCTCGAAAACTCATCCCACCTGGCTCTGAATATAATGAACAAGGAAGTCAGCTTAAGCTCAGGCTGATAAAAAGCCTGCGCCACGACCGCGAACAGTGGTGGGTGGCGAAAGCAAAAGCGATGGAAAAGGCAGCGGCGATCGGCAACAGTAGACAACTTTTCTGACTTACCAAAGAAACTGATATTAGGAATCCTACTGTAAGTAAGACTATCTCGGAAAAGGATGAGCATATTATTCATTCTGAATCCAGGAGATTGGATCGATGAGCAAAACACTTTAGGGATCAGTTCAACTGGCATTTATCCACACTTCGGTTGCCCACGATCTCCAGTCATCCTGAATGGCAAGTCAACGTAAGCCCTCCGAAACGTTTGGAAGTTGGAAAGGTTATCAGAAATCTAA
Organism: Schistosoma turkestanicum; assembly: GCA_944470395.2. Taxonomy (NCBI): domain Eukaryota; kingdom Metazoa; phylum Platyhelminthes; class Trematoda; order Strigeidida; family Schistosomatidae; genus Schistosoma; species Schistosoma turkestanicum. The sequence continues at coordinate 11,010,846 of OX103976.1, read as the reverse complement.
AGCGAGGGCGAGCTGAAGGTCCTGACAGGCTTACCCCTAAGATTTGTAAGGATGGTGGTTCAGTTTTAGCAGCTAGATTGACTGAAATCTTAGGTAGAATCCGGGAACTAGACACAATCCCATCTGACTGGTCTCAATCCATGATTGTCCCAGTTTATAAGAAAGGACAAAAGTCCTCTTGTGAAAATCACAGGGAAACCAAAGGACGAGTGTACTGCGCAGTAGTTCGCTCCATCCTACTATACGGATGCGAAACATGGCCGTTAAGAGTAGAAGACATTCGTAGGTTACTAGTCTTCGATCATATGTGTATCCGAAGCATTGCTCGTGTATCCTGGTACGACCGAGTAAGCAATGCTGTCGTTAGGAAACGGGTGCTGGGTAAGAATGGCAGATCAATAGATGAAGCATTGAAACTTCATCAGTTGAGATGGATTGAACATGTGTTGCGTATGCCTAACCACCGACTGCCGCGACGAGCAATGTTTTGTGGTGTAGGAGTAGGTTAGAAGAAAGCTAGGGGCGGCCAAACCAAAACATGGCACAAATGCATGAAGTCACTGACAAGTGGACTGAGTCATGTTGGTAGATGTAGGCTATCTGGTTGGAGTCTACGAGACGAAAGTTACCGATGGTTAGAGACCTTGAATGACATGGCTCAAAATCGTTTGCAATGGCGCAGGTGCATCAACTCGTATTCTTTGAAATTCTAATCCTCTGAATTCCTCATTATCCCTATCTTTCTCTTTCTAAATTTATCTCACTGAATTATACTTCTTGAATCATGTCTTCGCTCCCTAACATTCTCCATTACAGCTAATAATTCTACTATCACTATCACTCTTGGATTTGAACTGACAGTTACGTCTCTGTGCTGATGTAGTATGGCAACCTGAACTGACATACTTACGTACGAATTTCAGCGTTGTATCTGTCTATCTGTCTGCCGTTGCACAACTTTGTGGCTATCTAGACTCTGTAGCTAAGTGAATAGCTCAATGGTGTGTAGTGAACGAGTCAAGATATCGGATTGACTATGCTCACCACTAAATGTTCCGTAATATCCCGCCATCATCGAAATGAAAATAAATCCATGGTTCAAGGTTTTATTTAAGGAGACAGAAGCATTACATGGGGGATTAGCAAATAGAGAAAAATGGCAGCAACGCGAAGAGAACGTTGCGCGCAAGAAGTGGAAGAAGTGTTTTTGGTACAGTTAAACAAAACGAGTACAATAGTGTTTATTTTTCACAAATCGTATTTTCTTCGTAGAAGCGTTCGACTGCAGGTGTTTGGAGCGAAAAGCACTGAATTCGAATCTCAGAGTGAACGTCAACTCTAAGATTTGGCACATCCAACCGATGAGCCCCAAATGGGGCTAAACGCAGGTCCTGGATTCCACTGCCAGATACTATCCATCTCCGCTCGTAATGACTATAACCGAATGGCTACATCGAGGCAATCCGCACAGGATGCGTATATGCTGAGACGGATCAGTTGCAATCCTAACTATCAATGAGAAGATTCAAACTACCAACACAAATGAATGTTGTTATTATTGTTAACAAAAATGTTACTATTTAAAACTCTTGATTGTGAATGATATTTCACGATCCTTTATTGAATAGTTTTGACTGTCGTTCACACTGACTGCTGATGTACGACAGAAAAAAATTAGATTGGCTTAAATTTATCTTTCTTGTTTCAGTGACTTTGAAAATACCAAAACTGTAGTATTTGAATTCCGCGTGTACAGCGTGTACATATTCCGGTAGTTTACTGATGTTTGAAAATTCTAAAAATGGTTGGAAATGAATTAAACTATGATTTTTCTTACCATTTCTAGGGTAAATTTTAGCTAGTTTGATGCTTTGAAATATATTTGATCTTCATGTTTCTGATAGACAATTCATAAGGAGGTAATAATTAATTCAACATTCAAGGTTTACTGATCCATCATGACTACTAATCATTATCAGCATTTATTATAGTCGTCTACATGAAAAATATCCAATTTCTGACGATAATTTACCACAACATTTCATCATTCTGTATTTTCATTACCGACTAATGCACACTCACATTTATTTTCTGATGACAAATCTTTAGTAAATGTTATCGGAATTCATAAAATATTCAACAACACTATAATGTAGACATGATGAACGGTATCTTCAAATTCGTTTAGCGTTTGACGACATGAATAACGAAATTTAAGTTGATCCAACATTCTTATTAATTATAATTATAAGTAAACTGACAAATATAAGCTTTACACAACTTGAAATTAAATAGTTAAAATTAACTCAATGGCTGATAAGGATTCCAAAATAATTCAACAAGTCTTTCTTTATAAATGCAAAATCACCAAATTTAACCATTTGTCCAATCATTTATCTCAATAACCACTTATTTCCTGAGCATCATAAAATCGATCCTTTGTAATGATTTGCTTCAAGCCATGTCATTGATAGTTTTCAGAACTCAATGTACTTATTTTTTATTTGGTCATTATATAATTACTACGTTTGGAACTTTTAAAATTAAGCCCCGACGATGATATTTCTCTGGTTAACAATGAAAGTTTACTAATGAAACCATTGTGTTCAAAGAATGCAGCACCTACCATTAAAAAACACTTACTTAAACTGAAATATTTCCTCTGTCTTTTCAGGAATTTAAACAATAACGAATATAACATTTTCAGGAGATCAGTTATTGAGCGAATGTATGATTTTATTTTATTTGAATCGCTAGTTTTCGCATCAATTTTTTCCCACTAGAAAAATCGTTTACTTTACTGTCATTAAAGACATTACACATTTGAAATCATCAATCAATCATTGTTAGATCACCATCATAAACCTGCAAGCACTGCACGGCCGTTTCGTTCTGGTATGGGTCTCATCAGCAGTTCGCATCCAAGACTCCTGCTCCTCGCAGGATTCGAACCCGGGACCTCCGGTATTGTGCGCGAACGCCTAACCATTGGACCACTGGGCCGGCATCCAACGGTGTTAATGTCTAACTCTGATTGATCTAGGGATTTTGCGCGACCTCACCCATTTGTCTTCGGTAGTTACTGCCTACACCCGACAGGGTTGAACCCGATTGGTCACGTCTTCTCAAGTAGAACTCCAAGAATTTTGTCACGAAGCTAGTCACTAGTGAGCACTGTTACATTATATTGGGGCAGAGTTTTGGAGGTTTGTGTCTTTACACATTTGAAATCATCAATCAATCATTGTTAGGTCCAATCGTTAGGCGTTCGCGCACAATGCTGAGGATCCCGGGTTCGAATCCTGCGAGGAGCAGGAGTCGTGGATGCGCACTGCTGATGAGTCCCATACCAGGACGAAACGGCCGTGCAGTGCTTCCAGGTTTCTAATGGTGGTCTAACAATGATTGATTGGTGATTTCAAATGTGTAAAAACACAAACCTCCAAAACTCTGCCCCAAAATAAAAGTCATTGTTTGGTTACCAATCTGTAGGTCTTTTCGTGCGTTTGATTTTCACCATATTCCTAAAGCACTTATTATTTTTTATACAAATTGATGTGATGTATGCTTGAATCAACCTTCTAGGATACCTAGCGATAAGATTGCCGTTTAATATATTCGCAGTGGGAAGGGAAAGTACCATGTAGGATGTTAAGAGCTGAGGAGCTTTTTTAATACGATGAGAAACGTATTAAATATTAATTGATTTTTTAAACAAGTTTTAAAATGCTGACAATTTTTTAAAAGCAAAGTTAATCTACACATGTTTAATACTGTAAACTGGTTTAAAAAATTCAACAAGAAATCTTATGTCTAGGTTTTATACAGTCAGCATTTTTACAGTCTTGAAATTATTGATATCTCTTTTTTTCCCATTTTGAACCCACTTGTTTTCATCCACGTAACATTAGATGTTATTCATCATGATGTCTATCCATTTTAAATATTAGGCATGTTGATATATAATTGAAGCAATTCTAATCAACACTAATAATATGGCTTATTCACTAATTATAAACTTTAAAAACATCAATCAGTCATTGTTTAATCACCATTAAAAACCTAGAAGCACTGAATGGCCGTTTCGTGCCCATTAGTGAATAGCTTCGTAAGAGAATTCTCGGAGTCCTAGTGAGAGGCTGTTACTAGTCGGGTTCAACCCTGTCAGGTGTACGGATTAACCACCGAAGATAATCGGCGAGGGTGCTCAAAAATCCTTAAATTGATCAAAGTTAGACATTAACGCCATGATCTAGAGGTTAAGCGTTAACGCGCGAGACCGGAGGTCCTGCGTTCGATTCCCACGAGCCGGGATCGTGGGTTTGCACCGTTGATTGCTTCCATACTAGGACGAAACGGCCGTCCAGTGCTTCCCCGTTTCCGATGGCGATCTATTCATGATTTTCATCACAAATATCAATCTTTATAATGAACAATAATACTAAACTATCAGATATGTAATTGAATTAAGCCATTATTCCATTTTCATATTCATAAAATCCAATCACTGTAACAAAGATTATCAAGTTGAAATCTTTTATTTGATTGGTTAATTTTATCTGATTATTTTAACATTTACCATTTCGTTTGATAAGATATTTATATCTAGCTTTTAAATAACTGTCATAATATAGAAATTCACGTTTATTTCCTCAGTATTATAACAAACACATCATGAGTGGATTACTTTTAATTTTGCAATTGCTACTAATTCTATCATCAAACATAGAAGGTAAATAAAAATGTTTATAACTCAAGTTTGATTTTGTCTTCTTTTATTTAGACTGTACATAAAAGTAATTTTATTAATTTGGCAATTTTAAGAAGTAACAATATCATATTATTGTTTGCCTAACTGTTATAATAACACCATAAGTATTACTTTGGATTTCAACATGATTGTCATTGCGCATGTACAGTTGTATTCAGCATGAATTTCTGCTCCTAAATTAAATCATTTCTACATGTATTAGTGAATTTGAATTTAATTTACTCGCATTCATGTAGTGAACATTATAAGCATAGATATATGGCTAACAATCGAATCTAGGGCTCACAGTTTGTTCTATTACGAAATCGTTAGCTGTATGTTCTCACAATCCCAGAGTTGATGTATACTACGAGACTCGGGCCCCGGGACTATTCAGTTCAGACACCATTGAGTAAACCACTTAACTAAAAGAGTTCAGATACACAGAGGCCTGTGCAATAGGGTAAAGTTTAACTCATTTGCTTTGGTTGTGTGAATAGTTACACTGACCTGTTTAAGACTGAAATCGATAAGTACTTTACTGATAATCATATCATCAATAGTTTATACCTCCTTCTTCAGTCATTTAGAATTATTCACTCTTTCATTATTGACAATACAAAGCCCAATCAGTGAAATCTCCTAAAATCACGATTCTATAATCAGGTGTATGCAATGTTTCAGAATAAAAGCTTGGGGTTAACATAAATTAACCCCATATACCCCTAGTTCCCTTCATTATCTTAGTGAGAGCAAGAAAATGGATTTGAGCAACAAAACATACATTCATCTTATTTCCTTAGGTTCTCTTGTCTAGCTTAATGATTTCATTCTTTGACTTACTGATCATTGTTACTTATATAAATATTCCCAGCACACTAGTTCTTATTCCGTTACTATATATATATATATATATATATATATATATATATATATATATATATTTAATTGTGATTTAGTCTCTTAAAGTTATTCGAATCTTTACCATACCATACTATACTATTGCGTGTTCAAAAAGTGCTTCTTCCAACTAAACTGTTTCATGTGAGTAATTTGGAGCCATTTTGTAATTATGATTTTTAAGTTCTACAAGTTGTAAAAATGTAGTAAGAACTTAACCAAACGAAAAGCAGTTCATCTTATTCCGTCCAAACCTCTAGTTTTACTTACCTCAATAAATATAAATGACTTAATACTACAGTAATATGACTTCCATGGCAAAAATTATATTTAATTCCATTTATTTATTCCTCAGCTAGGTTTGCCTAAGATTTGAGAATGTTTATTCAAAATGTTTTAATGGATTCTAAGTCAAGTGTTTATATTAATCTGGTCAGTCAGTTAGTTATACTCAATGTATATGGCACACAAACATTTTTATCCTTTTCATGTTTGTAAAATAAGCAATAGATGCTGAGTACACACAAAGATTTCTGGATCTGTTCAAAACGTACTCCAATAGATAGGAATGGATCAGCTCACAAAGATAGTAAAAAAATACGATGAACACATGTGAAAGTAATTTATTATAGTTAGAATAAAGTGCCCCATTAGGCACAGTGCATCTAACATTTTGTATATCTTAGTTAACTAACATTGAACAATTAGCCCCAACATTTGTCTACCTTAGTGCTTACATACTCCTGTTACTCCCAATGGAGAATAGGCCGCCGTCCGTCAATCTTCAACCTACTCTGCCTTGGGTCTTCCTTATCAGTTCTAACCAATTGCTGTTCATTATTCATATACAAGCTCTCTACTCAAACATCACTGTTCGGGTGAGAGCTTATGGCGAACTGTTATCTGGATCAAACACTTCAAGTGGTGTCCGTCACGGACGTCCACTTTCCCCATTCTTGTTCACTTTTATCATAGACATGTTTCTATATATAACATTATCTTCGTCTGAACTTTCAGGAGTAGAACATCTACCAGGAGATTCATTGGTTGACTTAGAATATGCCGATCACATAGTCCTACTTGGTGAAGACGCTGACAAAATGCAGAGTCTTCTGACTACCATAAGCATGTTCGGGATGCGGTTTCCTCCCCCGAAATGCAAAATGTTGCTTCAAGACTGGGTTGCATCGGCACCTGAACTAGTGATAGTGAGTGAAGTAGTCGAACGTGTAGACCGCCTCACTTATCTTGGGAGTCTCATCAGTGCTGATGACGGGTGTGACGAAACTTCAGCACGGACACAGAACGTTCGATCGGACTTCACCTACTTGCCTCATTTACGTTGTAGGCAAGATATTCGTCTGCTAAGCAACGGATGAGTTCACTGAGCTGCAGTTCACTCCATCCTACTTTACACGGTGTGAAACAAAGCCACTGAGAATAAGAGATACTCATGGGTTACTAGTATTCGATGATGTGTCTTTGAAGCACTGCTCAAATATCCTAGGACCGCCAAGTATGCAATGCTAGTGTTAGGAAACGTGTACTAGGTGAGGATGGCAGATCAATTGATGAAGTAGTGAACTTTCATCAGTTAAGGTGGTTGGGACATGCGTTACGTATTCCCAACGGAAAATTGCCTAGACGAGCAATGTTGTCTGATGTAAGGTTAGGCTGGAGAAAGCTAGAGGCGGCCAACCTGAAACATGGCACAAATCCATGAAGTCATTGACAACTGTATTCAGCCACGTTAGTGGGTGTAGACAACCTGATTGGAGTGCGCAAGACGATAGTAACCGATAGTTAGAAACTGAATGATATGACTCAAAATCGTTCACAACAGCGTAGATGCACTCACTCTTTTTCTTCTTTCAGATTTTTATCTTCGGGATTCCTCATGACCATTTTTTTCTCTTTTTAAATTTATTTCCCCGCATTATACTTCTCAAGTGATATTTTCGATCCCTTATCTTCTCCATTACTGCTAATGCTTCTACTACCTCTACTACTATGGGATTTAGAATTCGAGTTAATGTAGTATGCCACTATTTATTGATTGCTCCCAATCCTCCAATTAGGTCAGAACAACTTAGAGGACATTGAAGATATGTTCTAATGCCTAGCATGTGCAGAGTTCTTAGGATATACGTGTTTCTTGTTTACTGAGTAATAAACTATTGAAATCTACTCTTGGAAGGAATGGTGTTTGAATCTTCCATTGACTCATTCAATTAAAAGACTCGATAAAGATCAACATATAAACCTGCAGGTCTTCTATCTTTAAAATACAAATTCTAATTTTAATTAACATTTATTTGTTTATAATTCTGATTGATTTACATTTTTACATAATTTTATGCTTTATACAGGTAAATGTAGAGAAGAAGGTGAAGCATGTAGTAAAACAGTGGGAACTCGTTGTTGTGGTGAATTACTTTGTAAATTATTCAAACCATTTCATGGACGATGCACTAATCCAAATCGTAGGCATTCAACAAACTGGTAGATAAATGTTGTCTTATTCCTTGAATGTAATGAAAAGACAATGAAAACTATCTTATTACAGAATAATTTAAATTCTAGAGAGAGAGAGTGAGAAAGAGAAGCCATTTTCAATTAGAATGTTGATTTCATTTCAAATTTTATTTTATAACGAAAATATGTTGCCTGAGGTGAACTGTTACTGAAAATAATATCATTCTTATTACCAAAATGTAGAGTAATTGTATTTTGTTATTACAAGAAAAAATACTGACTTCAATCAGTATAAGTACTGTGGTCCGTGATGTGGCTACTCGAAACTCTACCGATTGACCAACCTCAGATATTCCAGTACGACCGCATATTGTTTCCCGAATCCCCAATATATCGGTACAGAAAACCGTCAGATGAAAATTGTTTATGGGGTCAGAATGCAGCCTAGAACTTTACAGACAATGCATATTTATACAGTTAGGACGAAGGTAAATATTGACCAATAATATCAAACGACAAGTGAAAAGTCTGAAAACATAAGATTTACGTTTAACGATAGAATTAGACTTAACAGAATAATTATTGGGATATTTTTATGAATATCCTAACAATAAGACCTTGTTCTGAATAACCTGTAAAATAGAGACTTAGGCTAAATGATTAAAGTATCTCCTGTGTAAGATTATTATACTTCCCTAGTTAATGTATATGAAATCAAACTACGATATATGTCTACAAAATAAAATACTTTTATCAATAACAACAGTAGTAACGGGTCTCAAAAACCTCAACTTTAAGAGTATAGAAAATGTTTGCGCATTACATTGAGTGATACTAAAATGGCCTCAAAAAACATCAACCAAGGTAAATAAAGGGTTATGAATTAGTTTAAGGTATTAAAATGAGGAGAAAAGGTCAACAGTTGGAGTTAGGCATAAGAGTTTTCATCACGAACTAAAATCAACTATAATGTCAAAACTCTATGGGTGAATGAACTTCGCACAGAAATCGAACAGATGTTGTACTAAATCTGATCGTTTCATCCAAAAATTATATTCCCGAAGCTGTTAATGAAAAAGTAAAAAGGATTCTTAGGTTTTTAATAATAGTATGAATCTATTGGCGTATTATTAAACAACCCGATCCTGTTATCAGATAGTTTCGAGTCAAGATATTAATGAAAACGTTTAGTACCCCTATAATTCACACTATAGACAGACAATTTGAATATGCAAAAGGAGTGAATGGTTGCAAATCATACAAACAAGCATATAATTTGTAAATTCACTATTATTGAAAGAGTTAAGAGTATACGAGTTAAAATATATGTAGCATAGTATAACACAAATTAGTGTATTGTTTTCAAAGTCATCATATGTGACACGATGTGAACCTTTTATCTTAGTTGATCCAAAATAATCAAAAATGTGTGTTCATTCGAATGTCTATGAGTAAATGCTCTGATGTGTACTAAAATTCAAAAAAAACTATATCTTAGCAAAGCCAAAATAAACAGTTACAAGTCCGCTATCAGTTTTGGTAATTAAATAAGTAACTAGTATTTTTGTGAGTGATTTATTCTGTATATAAGGTTCCTTCAAACAAATCGTTTTAGTCAATGAATAACTCAATCACTGCTGGAAACACAAAAAATTGGGTCAGTATAAATAAGCGAAACAAAAATAGGTAATTATTATTCAAATACAAGACAAACAGACAGATGTGTAAATGTTACATAATCATATACACATAAGATATGATATCCGAAATGATCTCGCTTCATTCAGACACCTATAATGACATGTAATATTTGTTTGAAAATGGGACTCAGAAAATTTTTAAAACAGGATATTTGGATCCCGAAATGGTCCTAGACAGACCACCATTCTAAACTGGGAAGCATTGCACAACCTCTTAATCTTAGTATGAGACTCCTTATCAATCTGTATCAACCACCTCTACACAGGGAATCAAATCCAAGACCCCCAGTCTGGCATGAACATATAGCTTTTAAATCATTGAGCCAGCATTCAATGTCTAACTTTAATCAGTTCATGACATACTGCACAACATTCAACAATTACTTCCGGTCTGACTGAAACCCGCTGGTTATGGCTTCTCCCTAAAACTCAGGAAATTTCATCTTGAAGCTAATCACCAGCGAGCATATGATCATTATCAGCATAGAATATTGAGGATTATAAAATTTTCATAGTTTTCAGATCCCGAAATGATCTTACCTAAATCATGATTGAAAACCGGGAAGCGCCAAATGGTACAGCTGTGCAGTGCTCACCACGCCTAAATACCTCACTCCCTATGGTGAGATTAAACATTGATAGACACTAGTCCAGAAGCAATAAACTATAATTCAACGAATAAAAATGAATCTAAAGTATTATTGTACAATCACTCAGAGTGTTTGCAAGACGATAGATTGTCAGTGTTCTGGATAAACACGATTATGGTAAGTGCATATTCAAAGCTAGTGCTTTTCTTAATAGGAAGTAAGTCCAAGTAAAGTAAATAAAAGTGAAAAATGTTACTAACCCTGATCAATGTCAGACAGAGCTTGATAATAGTTCGACAATTTGTACTATTTTGTTAGCTTCAGAATTTTGTTTACTCAACCAGAAACGAAAATACCTTCATTTAGAGACACTTGTTGTTTAGATATAATTTACTTACTGACATACATGATTGATAAATTTTGGACCTGCTAGTTATTTGTGAAATATGAGGTGTGCAGATATTATTTATATCACAATATATTAAACCAGAATAAAAATTATCAAAAGGCTGAAAAAATAAAATTCTTTTATTTACAAGATATTTGTTTTAATTTCTGTACATGGTCAATAGTCAGATTTTAATTTTGCTTGAACAAGAGTAACAAGACGACGAGCAACTTCTGGATGCAATAGACGAGCAATGCGATTACGAGCTTTACTGCCTGAAGGATCGTTATTAATATTAGTTTCAAATTCCATTTCATAATCGTCATCTTCATCATCATTTTGTTGATCAGCTAACAAACTAGCCTCACATGCAGTAAGAACACTTGTTTCCCATACTGGCATCCCATTATTTGTTAAAGCTAAAATACAATTACGTACACGACAGACTGCAATGCGTTCAGCTAATATTTCCATTTCATTGACTGCACTTAAATCTGCTTCAACTGGAGCTGATAAACCAAGACCAATATCCATAGCTCTTGCTGGACCCGTCCAAACATATCCGTTACAACCGAGGATGAGGCCAACAGAAATAACATCATTAGATGCTGATGTAATAGGACCATCAAGTGTATCAATTCGTGGAATAGCTAGACGATGGCGATGTATTTTTTGACGCTTAATAAGACTAGGCGGAATGCGTAGAAGACAGCCACCTCCAAGTTTGCCAGTTCTAGTACCTGGCATATGAAGTTGTAATGTTCCATCTTTGTAAACTTCATGAACTTCAGCGACAATCAGGTCACCCTCCTACAAAAAAAAGATTGTACGAAAAACACCCAAGTGGAAAAACCAATGTCATGAGTGTACAATCAAATCAATCAATCAATCAACAGCAACGTAGAACTTCGTACGTACGTACATCAGTTCATGTTACCATACCACATTAGCACAGAGATGTAATTGTCAATTTTTACTACCTCTACTACTATTGGATTTCCAATAGTAGTAGAGGTAGTAAAAATACTAGCAGTAGTCGGAGAGGTTAGGATTATAAGATATTATTCAAGAAGTAGGATCTAGTGAAATAAACTTAAAAAGGTAAACATAAAGTGATGAAGAATTAAAAAAGTTTAGGATTTGAGAGAACACAAAGAATGAATGCACCTGGGCCATTGCAAACGGTTTTCAGCCATGTCATTCAGGGTCTCTTACCATCGATTACTGTCATCTCGCATACCACAACCAGGTAGTCGACACCTACCAACACAACTCAGTCCACTTGTCAGTGACTTAATGCATTTCTGCCATGCTTTGGTCTGGCCGCCCCTAGCTTTCGTCCAACCTATTCCTACACCGAAAAATATAGCTCGACGAGGCAGCCGGTGGTTAGGCATACGTGACACATGTCCCAACCACTTCAACTGATGAAGTTTCACCACTTCGTCTATTGATTTGCCATCCTTACCTAGTACTCGTTTCCTAATGCCAGCATTCCTTACTCGAGTGGCGCACGATACACGAGCAATGCTTCGAAGACATCCATGATCGAAAACCAGTAACCTACGAATGTCTTCTACTCTTAACGGCCATGTTTCACAGCCATAAAGTATGACGGAGCGAACTACTACACAGTACACTCGTCCTTTAGTCAGCAAAGGATATCTCGCCTACGACATAAAAGACAGGTTGGCAAAAGCCAATCGATCCTTCTGTATCCGTGCTGAGATTTCGTCACACACCAGGCCGTCAGTACTGATGAGACTACCCAGATAAATGAGGCGGTCTACACGTTCGACTACTTCATTCACTATCACTAGTTCAGGTGCCGATGCAACCCAGTCTGGAATCACAGTTTTGCATTTTTTTTTGGAGGGGGGGGGAAACCGCATCCCGAACATGCTTGCATTGTTGCTTATGGTAGTCAGAAGACTCTGCATTTTGTCAGCGTCTTCACCAAGTAGGACTATGTGATCGGCATAATCCAATTCAATGAGCGAGCCTCCTGGCAGAAGGTCTACTCATGAAAATTCAGACGAAGATATCTAGCAGCATGTCTATGACAAAATTGAACAAGAATGGGGAAAGTGGACACCCCTGACGGACACCACTTGAAGTAGAGAATTCCAACGTCAGTTCGCCATAGGCTCTCACTCCACCAGTGTTGCTTGAGTAGAGAGCTTGTATAAGGTTAATGTACTTCTCTGGTACACCTTTCAATGACAGACACTACCACAGAACCTCATGATCCACAGAGTCAAATGCCGCCTTAAGGTCCAGGAACACAACTATTGTCGGACACCTATATGTGTGTCTGTGTTCCAAGACCTGTCGTAGTGTGAAGATGTGGTCTATACAACCACGTCCAGGTCGAAAACCAGATTGGTTTTCTCGAGTCTGCTCTTCACGAGCTCTAGTTAGGCATCCAATTATAATGGAGGCTAACAATTTAAAAACTATATAAGTTAGACTATTCCCCTGTGATTGTCACAAAAAGACTTTTGCCCTTTCTTGTAGATTGGGGCAATCAGGGATTGAGACCATTTGGATGGGATTGTGTCCGCTTCCCAGACTCTACCGAAGATCTCGGTCAGTCTAACTGTTAAAACTGGACCACCATCCTTAAACATCCCAGGGGTCAGTCTATCAGGACCTTCAGCTCGCCCTCGCTTTGGATTTCCTATCGCTATTTCAACTTCATAAAGAGTCAGGGGACTTACATCGGTTTGCCATTCAAGATGACTGGAGATCGTGGGCAACCGAAGTGTGAAGGCCAGTTGAACTGATCCCTAAAGTGTTCTGCTCATCGATCCAATCTCCTGGATTGGGAATGAATGTTACAACCATATGTTCCCGAGATAGTTTCGCTAACAGATTGATACCTTGTACCAATCTCCTTGATAAGGTGGAACAATCTTCTACCCGTTAACTAACATCGCTGCCTTTCCCATCACTCTTGCTTTCGCTACCTATCACTGTTCGTGATCATTGCGTAGGCATTTTATCAGGTGCGCCTAAGCTGACTCCGCTCCTCATCGCACTCAGAGCCAGGCGGGATGAGCTTTCGTGCATCCATTAGTTCGGTAGATGCTACTGAAATCCACGGCTTCTCCCTAACTTGATGGTTTACCTTATTAGCAGATATCACTGCTGTTTCCACAGCTTTTTTAATATCATTTCAAGCTGTCTCAGTGTGTGTGTCACTTACATCGCTGCCTAATTGTTTTTATAACTGTTTCTGAAATATATTCTTAGCTGTTTCATCATTAGGTAGAACTCTAAGAGGTTTCCTTGTGATATTTTTCCTACATCCAGTAGGACGCAAACAAATACGCGCTCCGGAATGAGCGGCAGTCTTCAATAGAGCCTCTCCACCGATGGCTAATAACAATTTGGACTAGTTGCATCCATCGTTGGGTCGGCTTTGGGGTTCGCCAGGTCAAGAGATGTTTTTCCTTGTACTCAAAGTTAATGCATGCTATGAATAGGCGATTATCTGAGCATAGCTGAAGCAGACGGTCGATATTATGTGATCATTGAGCCATGATACCATAAGATCCACTCAGGTGTCTTTCCTTTTCACTTAGTCTACCTACATGAGAATTAAAGTCACCAGCCATTACTATTATATCAGAGCGCTTAACCTTTTGAAGGTTAGAAAGGTTCCTGTAAATCTCATCTTTTATCCCGTCTGAACTCCGACAGAAGCCCAGGAGGGGCTCCAGGTGGAGATGAGGTGGTTGTATGCCTTTATTCTGCCTAAGGTGTTTGTGTATAGGGCCTGATCAATACCTCCTCGATCGAAATGAAAACCAGCCTGCTTCGCGCGAGTCAGTCTTTCTCAGGTTTTTAACAATCTACGAAGTATGACAGCAGTCAATAATTTAGACGCACTCTAATAGACTTATCCCCTAATAGTAGTCACATAGATGAAAAGACCATTCTGAAGATAAGAACAACTATCAACCCATCCCACGATGTTGAAACACTCTCTAGTTGTCAAACGGTTGTAAATAACTCGACCAAGCTCATAGTTAGAAGCTCATCACCATCTTTAAAAAGGGTCGAAGGTAAGTCATCTTGGCCCGGTAATTTGTAGCGCATCAAGAGTTAGAGTTCCTTGCGGATCTCCGCCTAGCTGTGGGTCAGTCGTCACCGACCATGACGGACAAAACAGTCACACCGATGTACCCGGGGTAGGTAACCAGCTTAACTGTTACATCTTAGAACTAAAATTCCAGTGAAATCATCTTCACAACTATAGACTCCAGGTACATTATCTCCATAGGTAGCGCCTAAACTCCCCGGAAAGACCGATTGGAGAGAACTCACTCTTCCTCTACAAATGCTCTCGTATGACCATGAGTATACAGCCACTGCCAGGGAAGTCTTACTTACTGCATTCTCGTGGCACAGGTGTTGTTGACGGACTTAAGAGGAAGAAAAGCAAATTTTTCGGCGCTTTAACCGGGTTGGTGAGTACGGAAGATTCACTCGGCGGATTTGGAATACGCCGATTCCAAACCAATAGTGCGCATAGGCTCCAGGATTTTGATAGAACGAACAGTGTATTAACCTACTGTTGATCACCAGTTACCATGGGATTGCAACTCCTTACGTTTCTCCACTGTCTTGTGGATTAGGCCTGTAGGTCACAGGCTCGGGGTGTGACCCACTCAGAAAACTAACTGGTTCTACTTGGGCATCCAGGTAGTATCTTAGCCCACACACAAATCCAACTAGTTATGTGGTGCACAAATCTCTAGGTGTTTAAATTAAAAAATTGGAAGGTGGATAGAACTAGTCGAACTCATAGGGAGAATTTTAAGTCAGATGGGGGTAATTCATTTATGTTACATGACCAAAAATCTTTTTAATTATTCCTTATAGGCTGTAGAATATTATGACAGGTATGTTTTTAAAGAAAAGGAACGGATTTAAATGAAACCATTAGTCAACTTAATTACTAATAAGACTTCCCAGCATTCGATAAATATAGAGTAATTTCATACCTTCATGAAAGAACGCATGGCCCGTTCGTCATCTTCGGATTTCCGACGAAGTTCGCCGCCAGGTAATTTTACGTTAGCCAATGCTAAGTTAGCCAAGAGAGCAGAGTTAAGGTCCACACGCCATCGACGTTGTTCAACCTTGAATAATCAAGTAGAGAAAAATAGTATATGTTTTGTTTAACAAAACGTTTTACTAGTATGTACTCTGAGAAAACCTACCAAATACTATTTATCCACTACAAAAATACCTCTTATATAAGTAGACTAGAGCACTGGTTTAAGTTATTAGATTAAAACCGGCTTACAGAAAAACGATAAGTAGGTAACTTGCTTGATTTTAGACGCTTGTTCGGAAAGCCGAAAATCGAATAAAAATATGCTGAGAATTATTTTACATAGAGTAAATTATCATATTTTTGAGCAAAATTTGTAAAATGTCTAGTCACTTTTCCAATGCATTTTTTAATACTAAATTATTTTTCTACATGTTTTGTCTCAAAATCTAACAACTTGTATCACGACAGTATCTATATAATCAGTTTTCCTTAGTAATTTTTTAACATACTGAAAATTTTAATATTATGAACAAGAGCATATATAACAATATTGTTTTCAATTAGATATTAATCAAGCTTTAATACATAATAATATTTGGGTGTATATATCATTCCACCAATCGAGTTAGAGTCAGTCAACCAATCAATCAATCAACAGCAACGTAGAACTTCGTACGTACGTACATCAGTTCGAGTTGCCATACCACATTAGCACAGAGATGCAATTGTCAATTCAAATCCCATAATAGTATAGGTAGTAGAAGCATTAGCACTAATCGGAGAGATTAGGGTTCGAGGATGTTATTCAAGAAGTAGAATCTAATGAAATAAACTTAAAAAGATAAACATAAAGTGATGAAGAATTAAAAAAGTTTAGGATTTGAGAGAACACAAAGAATGAATACACCTGGGCCATTGCAAACGGTTTTGAGCCATGTCATTCAGGGTCTCTTACCATCGATTACTATCATCTCGCATACCACAACCAGGTAGTTGACACCTACCAACATAACTCAGTCCACTTGTCAGTGACTTAATGCATTTCTGCCATGCTTTGGTCTGGCTGCCCCTAGCTTTCGTCCAACCTATTCCTACACCGAAAAATATAGCTCGACGAGGCAGCCGGTGGTTAGGCATACGCAACACATATCCAGTTAGAGTCAGTAATAAAAGTGAAATAAATTACAACACATAAGCATAAGAAGTAAACGATACAAATTGATAATATGATGACCGGTGTGCTGGTTGAGATAAGAATAATAAATACTTGAATCAATAATTCATTACAGGAAGTAGTTCAAACAACTTCGGATGTTAAACTCTGAAATAGCACCCATTAAAATTATAAAACTATATAATAAGAAATTTCCAAACAGCTGAATGGTAGAATGCATGTTTAAAGTAGTATTTTATAACCAAAACAGTGTAACTATGGCCATTATAAAAAAGTTCCTGGTATTATGGGATTGTGTTGAGCCAACAGTAATATGAGCAGAGATAATACAGAATTACTTGCAATTTCTACTCTTCTTAAAGCTTTGAATGAAACCAATTTATGAGTAAAGTGTAACTATGAAACATGAGGTTTACAGCACTTACTGTTTATTACTAGCCTATGAGTAGAAATATGGACGTCTAGAACTGTTAAGTCGTACTAAACGACTGCACATGATTCACATGAACGAAGAGTGTAAACATGTTTCACGAAATGAGGCGAACTTCAAAGCTGCCGTATGAAGATAGGCTGGCTTAACTTAACCTAATTTCCTTGTCACACAGAAGATCAGAGGTTACTTAGTCACAGTTTTTAAATTACTTTATGGTAAATTTGCACGACACCCTTATTTTTCCTAGCTTCCAATATAAAGGATTTACGAGGACAGATTAAAAGATTTGCAAGCCCTGGAATGAATTACTGATTAGCTGATTATTGACTTTCTCACGGAATCATTTACGAATGGAACTTGTTACCTAAACACGTTATCGAAGATCCATCTGTTGACGCCTTCAAAAGAAAGTTGGATCAACTGAGAGATCATTATTGCCAGGACTAACAGACCACTTAGCTTCCTATCCTTTCCAAACTGAATCTGAAAATAACTTTAAAACCAACTTATTAGGATCTCAGTCAATTGTTTCATGATTAGTAACCAGAACAATGGAACCATCGGATTTACTTCAATTAACTAACAAATTATCAACGAATTTGGTCATAACAAAAACTTTCAATGCCTCACACCCATAAGATGCTTTTATGGACAAAATTTACCAGTGAGTTGCCTCACCAAAGTCATGAAACTAACCTCTACAATGCGGCCAACTACAGTATCTCCAACATTACCGGAATACCGGGCTTTAGGTGGTTCGACATACACAAGTTTATTAACTATCCTAACACGCCCAGTTAAAGAAGTGTGTATATTGCTAGCCTGTATTCCTGGATCTCCGTTAACAGATGGCGAAGTGTGTGGATTAACAACTGAGGACAAATTTTCATCGTCATTTTCGGATGAAACAGCTACGCTTCTATAGGTCCCATGGCCAGTTATAAGATTTGAGACAGAAGAAAAAACTATCTCTCCAGGTACAACAGCGGAACCCTGCTGAATCCTTGGACCCTCTGGCTGACCTTGCGAAACGTAGTCAACGGAATGCCTTTCAGGAGCGGCAACTGCTGGATACATGTAGATTGGCATTTTTGGCGACTAGGTTATATGCACAGCAGTATATAACTTGTTACTTTAGTTTTTGTGGCGCGTAACTCGTTTCTGGTGAGTTTGTGTTTAGCTTGAAGGCACCTTGTGTGCCGAGGGAATGTGAAGAACAGTATGTCAGGTTATCTGGAAGAAAAAAGAACAGGAGAAAAGGTGAGCCGATTACTCAGTAAGCACACAGAATGCAACTACTGTTAATATAGAAAACGGATAACAGCAATCAGACATAAACAAGGCCTGAGATTAAGACTAACTAATAATCGGAACCACAAGTTGGTAGCGCAAAGTTTTGATTGCGTTGCATCAAACAGACAGATCTTACCATCACTGCACGACCTTCAAATGTTCTTGTAGGTCAGTCCAATATATATCTAGTATCCAGTATCTTTTTCATGAGCTAGTATAAACTAATTGATTTACTTTCTCCCGATTCTTTTTATTTCCATACGGTTCCAAGTGTTTAGCAGTGTCCAATAAATGGGGGTCTAGCCACTCGACTACCTAATCCCAGTCATTTGGCAGTTGTTGGTTAATTTGTATGTCCCGTGATTTAAATGAATACGTTTGTTTCAGGTCGGCAGGCCTTCTCGATAACAGTAGCCATCACGTTAGCAGGCTGGAAATCAGTTAGTTGCAATGTGGATAATAATAAGGGGAAAATTCTAATGCTAATAAGAAGAGGATTTCAGAACTAAGTAATACAGAGATAATTTAGTTTATTAATTGGTAGTGAAGATTGTGAGAGAGGACCGAATTGCAAGCAAGGGAGAGGAAACAGATAATAGGGGAGATAGATTAAGTTGGTGATCTGAGGAGATGTCAATGATAACAACTAGCAGGTCTCAAAACATGTATCAGGTACAGCTTGTCCACGAGGGAGATGATAATCCGTATATAAGTATATGTTTATCAAGCCTCTTCCTAAAGCTGTCCACTGAGAGAGCTGTGCTAACCTAGGTGCAGAGACTCTTAATGAGAAAAAGTGTTCACGAGCCCGAGTATTCATTCTTCAATGCGCAATTTTTCGAGGATTATTTTGTGGGTGAATGGTAACGATGCATTCACAAGATGCTCACCTTGAGGTGGTTTTGCCATTTAATATGTTGTACGCCACTATCGGATCACCTCTGATTCTCCTGTAATTCAGAGGTAATAATCCCAAGTGCTGAAGTCTGTGTTCGTAAGTTTTATTCTTCAACCCCATCACCCATTTCGTTGCTCAGCTCAGCACTCGATCCAAGAGATTTATGTCTCTTTTAAGCATAGGGGGTGTGACGATATTGTGAACCTCAAGGTGTGGGCGTGCATACGTCTTTAACAGCGTCAAGAATAATTCTGAGGTGATAGCACCAAGGTGTCTTCTTATAAAGTGAAGAGTTGCATGTGCTTTTCTGAGTCCCCTATATAGTTCTTTTAAGTTCTCTACTTGAGTAACGCCAAACCACTGTACAAATGACAACACCGAACGTTAGACTCCCAACGTTCAAAAATAAAAAGACGGAAGACGTTGGAGTGCACTTATTAACGGAATCAAAAATATACAATAAAACATGCGTATTTATACAATTATATATATAATCGATATTGTCCTTAAAATATTTAAACATTAATCAAACAGTTCGTCGATCGACTGCCCTTGAAATATTTAAACACTTAATCGATAAGTTCGTCAATCGACCATGTGCGTGGGTGGCTTCTCGATGGCTATCCCAACAATTTCGAACTGGTGTGGAGGTTTCCGGTGGTTATTAATCCGAGATCGCGCTCTGAGGAGATATTACTAAGCGGACTTCCACTGAGGGTGTAAATCGTTTACGTCATGTGGGGCAGGATCTGAATGACGTGACATTCTGGCGGTTAGTTTCAACCTGTTTTTCACTGCCCATTCCTCAATGAAGGTAAGGTCATCTTGAAGCTCAGTCGGATCCTCTTCGCTTCTAATGGACCTTCAGATCTTTGCATAGTCAGCGTAGATCAATGCCGGTGAGCTAACTGTGTCTAACAGGTCGTTAAACAATATCAGGAAGAGAAGTTGACCTAAAATGGTTCCCTGTGAAACTTCCGACTCTGAGACTTGCCAATTCGCGTACATTCCGTTCACACTGGTGCGGAAATCTCTATTCTCAAGGTAGTAGGTCAGCATAGTCCATTTCCCTAACCTTCGCAATTAAGAGTGGGTGAGGTACTGTGACAAAGGCTTTTGCAATGTCAAGAAATATTACGCGCACTGGTGTTTTTTGGTCTCAGCAGGATGTCCAACTATCCCATGATATGAAACTACTGGATGGTCACTACCTGAGTTTCCAAAACCACGTTGAGCTTCACGGAGGATTTTGTTCTTATCCATGTACCTCCGATAGTAGCTTGTTTCCGTTCAGCTGGTAGATAGTGTGATTCCAGTGAATGCTAAAACAAGAAAGATATCGGTGAACTGAATGAGTCAGATATTTCTCAGTTCATCAACTAGGTTGTCTAGTACTTTGAATGCGTAGATACTTGGTGTAAGTGATAGGTGAAGTTGGTATTGAAGATCTCGGCCATTTCCAGGTGGGTAAGATCTTCACCAATTGAACCTTTGAGAGCACAGACTCCCTGGATTGTAGGTTTTCTTTTTGTCATGAACCTAAACAGATGCCCAGGGTTTTCCTGTAATTGGACAGCTAGCTTCATCTGAGAGCATCTGCTATCACTTCGAAATTTGGCATTGCATCCGTTTCTCAATGCCAAGTAAGAACTACTGTGGGAATCCTTCAAAAATACCTTAAAATTGTACCAGGATATCTTTTCGGCTGTGTTTCGTTTATGACCGTCTTGAACAAGACTGTGCCATGGTCACTACTTCCTATCGGTGTATAGACATGAGCGTCCTCAACCAGGAGATGATCATTTGTTAAAAAATAATCCAGGTTTAGGGAATCTCCATCCTTAGCCCACCTAGTGGCACTGCGTACGTGCTCAGTAAGCCCAGGGCTTCTAAGGGCTGCGCCAAGTCGTCTTTGGAACCAGCCAGTTGGAGTTGTACCCTGACTGCGAGGTCTACAGATGGGGTGTTGATATCTCCAGCTAAGAGCATTTGATCAAATCCCAGGAGTGGCAGCTGCAGTATTGCCTCAGTAAGTTTGTCTTTCTGGGGCTTAGAACCTGAGGGAGGTGTGTAAATAGATATAGCCTACAACATCAAGTGATTGTTTTGACGGCAATCCGCGGAGTTGTACAATATATTGCAAAGCCAACACATATTGACTTACGAGCATGTCTTCACACACCACTGTGATGATATCATCGACACTCGGCACCTGTCCCACAAGCAATCAGTGATCACAGTCTACTTTACCTCTCGTTTCGGACACAAAATAAGCCATATATCTGCTCCAATACACCCTAATATCCGGCAGGTTAACATTCCGGCAATGAAGGACCATGCTATCCTAGCAGATTAGTCATTTAATGTAGACGGC
The DNA here is from genome assembly GCA_944470395.2 of Schistosoma turkestanicum. NCBI lineage: Eukaryota > Metazoa > Platyhelminthes > Trematoda > Strigeidida > Schistosomatidae > Schistosoma > Schistosoma turkestanicum. The sequence continues at coordinate 10,988,803 of OX103976.1, read as the reverse complement.
TCTGTCTAAGACGCTTCAAATATGTTTAAAGCTATATTCCAGTCTGGAACAATACTGTTCATCCCTTTCTATATATAATTAAAGTGACCGACCTGTTGGCTTAACCAGCGTAACAATAAACTTACTTGAAAAAAAGCCCGAACTAAGTTTTTAAGACGCGTATTTTTATATAATCTGTTGACTCCTTAGCAATATGTGTTTCGTAATAAGCATTCATGTCTAACCTACAAAATGTGTGAGAAGATTCGACTGCACCTAATTAAATTGTTAGTCAGCATTTGATAAGGTGTCCCATTCAGATCTTCTGCAGAAACTATTGTGCTTTAAAATAACAAGTGACGTACAGGAGTGGATAATAAAACTCCCGCCTAGCCGAAGAAGCAAGCTGAGGGTAACTGGGACAGTATCGGAATGAAAGCGATGTGACACAAGACACCATTTTAAGTTACTTGATCTTTATTCTCTACGTCAATTGATTGCCGAGGCTGTTTTAATAGCCGACATTTTTGTCTGCAGATGATGAAGATATGTAATAAGACTATTCATCCTAATCTACAAACTGACTGACATGAATTAATGCACATGTAAGAGGGCAGTAGTTGCCAGTATACTCTCAATGGTACATTGCTTCCACTCATGTATCAATGAACAGACTTAGGGGTAACAGTGCTTCATAACTTCAAAACAACGGCACACTGAATTGCATGAACTACCAGTGGTTTCCGACTGCTACAGCCACCTTACCGAGCATTTAAATGCTTTGTTGAATAAGTTTTTCAGGTTTTATTCCCCACATTTATGAGACATCTGGAATATAGCATCCAAGCCGTATGCCCATAACCGCCTAAACATGCTCCCACATTCCCGAATGTTCGGAATGTGAGGCCTTTCCAAACTCTTCTACGATAAGCGCTTGAAAATTTAAACCTCTTACTGCCATCCTAGAACGCTGGGGGACTTTATATTGGAATCCTGTATACTTAACAACAATTTAGATGCTAACATATCTCGTCTTTTTGCTTCTTCAAGAAGTAGTTCCATGGGCTACGTCATGAAAGTTCAAAACTGTGATCGAATTAATTAGTCATTAATTGTAGCACTGTTCGTAGTTATCAATGATCTGTGGTAATGATGAGGGTAGGTAACTTAAGAAAGATAAACCGAGAGCAGCTGGCCTAAGTATATTTTCAATCCTCCTCTTAGAGGGCAGTGGTCACTTCTTTCAAAACAGCATGAATCTTTTTGAGTAGGATTATGATCGTTGAATGTTTGGATGACTCAGAAAGAAGGTGTATGGGGATTTAACACTCTCATAAACACTGTGTAAATCCTAGGATAAACTACGATAATCTGCCAAAGATCATGAACTAAATCTGTTTGAAATCCAAAAGTATTAGTGCAACAGCAAAACTTTAACACAAAGCTGAGAAATTTCGACTCCAAGATACTGGTGATGACACGAGATGATATCGACTGCTGTACGCGAGATAACCAAGTTAAATCCTGATAGATCCAGAAATCAGAACGCAGATAGTATCTGGATGAAGAGGTATATTATTCTGTTTTCTTGTGATATCGAAATAATATCAAGACCGGAATAAAGAAGCCGTCAACAACCACCGAGTAGAGAAGCGGAATGGAAATGACAAGCTTGGCACGCGAGTTATGGTCTTTAGTACAGTTAAACAAAAGGAGTACGATAGAACAATTATCGTTAGGATCAAGCACAATAATAAATGTTTCCATTTCAGCAATTGTGTTATCTTCGTGAAAGTATACCACTACAAGCTAAGGACAGGAGAATATTTAGACAGGCAATATCCTCGCTCCCATGAATGGTTACTAAGTATAAGAAAGATGATCCATGGCTAGAAATCGAAACATGCGGGCTCAGATACATGTTGAACTAAAGCATGCTCCATCCCACCCATCAGCAGCCTACTTTCCAAATAAACTGCATATATGACGGTGGATATCTCTGTCTAACTAATATCAGGTTCTATAAATCTAATTCCAAGCACCTGTTGTTTGTTGCAAAATATCATCATCAAATAAGCTTATCGGGTTAGAATAAATGGCACCGAAAGTAAGTGTACAGCCTTCAAGGGTGGGTTCACAGGTAGTGACTTCATAAGTCCCACTGTTATGAGATTCACTAGCTAAGTATCATGCGTTCGCTTTCAATGCCTGACAACACGAAATTTTTGTTTACGTTTCACCAGCTTCTCTACGTGGTCATATAACTCTAATCAGTATGATCAGCCATATTGGGAAAAAATAGAAAAACACCAAAAAGTCACTTCCGTGGGTTTTTTGTAGTGTATGATTGTTTTAGTGTAGTCTAGGTCACGCGCCAATTGTATGGCGGCTACATCTATTACGCGAGCACAGGTTTGGGTTTTGTACTGACCTGTGTTCAGGGTAATCCTAAGAATTGTTTTTAAGAAAAAATTGCTCACTGATATATATCCAACATTTAATTCCCAAGTCTTGCCGTGAGTTAAGTTCAATATTGATACCCTAACTGACATACTATTGTTACTTTTCATATACTTAACGAAGTTATTTTTTGTATTGTGCTTGCTAAGAATGTTGATTATTTCATCCAGAAAGTCGTTGTTGTCGCATACAGCGTCTTCATATGCGTATCGCCGCTGCATATATGTTGCGTTATACGGTTATGCGAACGGACGATGTAATTTATACAGTTAGTCTTTCCTCTTAGGCTCTTGCTTTTTCGTCTGTGACTTTCCCATCAAAATATAGCATTTCAAGCGCTAATGGTCAAAATAATACCGTAAGTGACTTGTTCTTCAGTCGGGACTCGTCATTCGTTCACGAGATTCATCTATGTCATGCCATGCCACCAGTTAGGTCGCAATTCATCCATTAAATGATGAAAATAGAGACCGGTAGTTTTGTATTTCCAGACACCATGCATGATCTTTGGAAGAAACTTAGTGAAGTACTTCAACACATCTGGATAAGCCATTGTTCTCATTCAAAATTTTAAGCACTGTCAAGCTGCACTGCTGCAAACCTCACATTAAAGTTTGGCTTTCGAGGGGAGGAGATGACGTGAAGACTAATATACTGGCCTTCGGACTTCATATTCACACTATCGTACAAGTCCAAACACTTAAAAGTACTTACCAATCTGACTGTCTAAATTACACTGCAAATGTCTGCGTCAATTTCCGGTCGATAGTTCTGTCATTCGTTTTTTATGAGCTTGCTATCCATTCACATCCTTATACTATCTCGCACAAAACTGTCCTTATGTATTGTTCTCGTTCAAAGATTTGCTTACAGACCATTCATTTTCAAATCCTTTCTTGGCGGGATTAGTGTTTTGTAAATTTGTTTACACTCGTTTTCAGTGCCTACATCAAAGGGTATTGAATAAAAAATTTGCTGTCTTATATAAAAAGCTATATTTTTGTACGGTACTCTGGGTTAAGTACATTCAAGTCAAATGATTAGTCTTCTAACTGTGTATTATCACTTGCACCGTATTTATTCCAGCTACTCTGATATTATCCCTAATATTTTAGAATACTGATATAAGTAGTGCCTATAATTCAAGTAATACACTGTCGTTGTTGAAATGCCAAAATTTCCAGCGGGACTATTTTACATTTCAAGTATCACTGGCTTCCACTGCAAATATTTATCCGGGTTGTTTTTTTCACTTTTTCAACTTTTACTGAGTGAGTAAATTCCCATCACTTTCTACTCTGTCATTCTTTTTCTTTGAATAGTGTTGTCAGTAACAAACAGTATAAACCAATCCATCAACTATAGCATTTTAAGATGGATTGCAGCAAGTCTTGTCAATAAATATGTCTATTCCTCTAAAGAATGAATGAATCGTCAAATCGTAACTCCCTAGTTGGTAGAAATCCTGGATTTCATTCCAACGCCATGCGTGACAGTCTACGTGTGCTTAACTCTTCTTGTGGAGTAACCGCAGCTCCTCATGTTCTCGAAAACCGACTGAATTATCCACAGAACACTTCAAATCACGGGTTTTTATACTCCGAAAATGGTTTCAATAAGTCCAACCCTACTTTTCCCAATTGTTCAGTTGATCCCTGTTTTCCTAGTCTCAGCGTCTCAATGGAACAAAATTTGGTTACGGATTACTCTCAGTGTCATTCATGTGGTAGCTCCCCACCACCTCCAGCGTTATCTCCAGTTAGTTCCTCTCCTACCCATGGGAGTAACAATCAAAATAACCAACCTTCCTCTCCTTCCCCTCCAATTATAGTCGCTGAAATTCGAGCTCCTTCATCGATTTCATCTCACTCAGCTTCCGAGAAAAGCTCTCACACCAGGGGTGCGTTTAAAATGATGAATCAACATGCTTCCCAGATCCTGAATAAACCACCAAATTCTAGCTGCCCACGAATAGTAAGCGATATGTTTATATCTAGTTCCAGCAGTTCATCTTCATCTACATCTTCCTCCTCAGTTCTAAATGAGGCTAACCATGCTGCCAATGGTCTACCAATTCTCGAAAAAATCTCTATCGTTCTTGGTTCACCTAAAAGACCAGTTAGTGACAATTCAATAGTTCGGTTAAACAACACCGATTCACCTTCAAAAAGTGAAGACCTAAAACTTCCAAAGTTGGTTCTGGAGAATCATATCCATCTACCAGGCAGTAACGAAAACTCCTTAGAAAAGCTTGATGAATCCTTCAAAGCGAACTCATCTGCTACAAACGAAGATACTAAGTCGATTGTTCTGGGTAGGAGGTCTAAGATAGCGACTAGACGAAAGGCGACAATCCGTTCAAGACGTCGACTTAAATCACGGAAAATTCGAGGAGATTCTGATTCTGATTTCGAGCCATTTTCCCAGTCTCAAGCAGGCGGATCCCGTGGAAGGGCGGATGCCAGAGCCCTTATCCGCCGAGTTCAACAAAAAGTTGGCAGTAAGAAGTGAGTTTTTTGACTCTTACCATATATATATATATATATATATATATATATATATATATATTTCGTAAGCATGCAGTTTTGTGATATCTTACGTGTAATATTTTTCTCTACATAGAGCTAGTAACGACTTTTATCCTGTTAGATTTATCATATAATTTTCCATTATTATTTTTTCTTACCAGTTTCTCAAGTTTAATGCGTTGGGACTCGTCACAAAATGAAAATGCATGATTTACACACTAATAAATTTCAAGGTTGAGAAATAAATAGGCTTCATGAAATCAAACTAAAGATTTCAAATGGTTTGCAGTTAAGCATTTTCATTATTTCCATCATATTTGGTTTGTAAGGTTGGTCTTTGTTAGTCAATCAATGAATCAACAGCAGTGTAGAATCTTCTGAATTGGGAATAAATGATAAGACCATATTTTTCCGAGATAGTCTCCTTACAGTCGGATTCCTGATAACGGTTTCCTTGATGAGTCCGAATAGTTGCCTACCGTTACCTATCGCCGCTGCCTTTCCCATCACTCTTGCTTTCGCTACCTATCACTGTTCGTGATCATTGCGTAGGCATTTTATCAGCTGCGCCTAAGCTGACTCCGCTCCTCATCGCACTCAGAGCCAGGCGGGATGAGCTTTCGTGCATCCATTAGTTCGGTAGATGCTACTGAAATCCACGGCTTCTCCCTAACTTTATGGTTTACCTTATTAGCAGATATCACTGCTGTTTCCACAGCTTTTTTAATATCATTTCAAGCTGTCTCAGTGTGTGTGTCACTTACATCGCTGCCTAATTGTTTTTATAACTGTTTCTGAAATATATTCTTAGCTGTTTCATCATTAGGTAGAACTCTAAGAGGTTTCCTTGTGATATTTTTCCTACATCCAGTAGGACGCAAACAAATACGCGCTCGCACTACAGCATGGTCTGAGTCTTTGTTAATGGATTGGTCTTAACATGTGTTTGAGTTCTCTCAGGTTCTTGTCGAACTATTCAGTCGAAAAGTTGATGCGGCAACTAAAATACACACACTGCATACTTTTACTGAATAACGCGAACTGATAACTACATATAAGGTGGAAGGCACTAGCCAGTATTATAACCACGTTTTTCATTTGTATGTAGCATTCGTTATATTTGGATTATCTACAAAAGTCCGGATTTCCAGATGTTTGTTGAAGTTCATATATATTTCATGTAATAATGCCTTTTGCAAAGTAAGATAACAGCTTACATCATAAAACACTTCCTTTTTTAATATCTTCAGTTGACTTTATTCCCAATGTTTTTTAGATCTATCGCTGGTGCTGCATCAGACACTCCTGGTGGAACCAGTGCAGATATTGCAATGCGCAGAAAGTATTTAGAATCACCTTTTTTATGTCTTTGTCAAGCTGGAAGAACAGTTTCTAGTCTTATGAAAACTTCAAACAATTCCACTAAATACAGTTGTATTCCTTCTGGATCTAAAATAGGTTGTGATAACTCAGCAACTGATAATGAGTTAACTGATATGAATTCATCTTTTTCTGCCCATATAATTAACCCAGCTTTACGTGACTTATCAGTTCAACAAGTTAACGGGAATATCTCTCACTGTACTATGCCTGTTAGTTGTCCATTCAAAGCTAATCTAACTGGAAGCGAATCAATGAAAGTTGATAAACATGACCTTGGCATTGAATCTCGTAGTATTCTTGCAGGTATGTATTAGTGTTATTTAGATAGTTTTCATAAAAGTATACGTAACTTATGTAACTCGCAGCTTAAATGAATATATATACATTTTTAATCCTAGGTATTACATATAGACCTTCGGGACCTCTCCGAGTACGTGACTATCAGTTTCCAACCTCAATAAATCCTAAAAGTCTATGGATATGTGCTTTCTGTGGTGAAGATAACAATTATACTGAACTTGGTTGTTTATATGGTCCTTATTGGCTCACAGAAGCGGATATAAAGCAACTACCTTCAGAACTGATATATGATTCTACTAGTGAATATGAACCTTCTGACACAACGACCCAACCTAATACACCTACAACTTCTATATCCAGACGTGCAAAAAGTATAGAAAAGGCAATTCGTTCTGGTGTAATTACTTCGACTACTACACGATCTGCAGCAGCCCAAGGACGTCCTACAGTTGCTAATACTGGTGTTCTCCGCCTAGTTATCAAAGCTTCAAACGGTACAATAAATAATAATCACTGCTTGACAAACAATTCACCTGATCTATCTAAAGTAAACAAAGACAGTAAATTCTCCAGGCCTAGAGTGGGGTCAAATGGTGAAGTCTGGTTTCATTTTGAATGCGCACTCTGGGCTCCTGGTACTTATGTGAACGGGAATGGTGTTGTTGGCGGTCTTAATGAAGCATTACAATTAGCTCTTAATGCAGTAAGTTTTATTTTGTGCAACAATCAGTGTAATTTTCTTGACTAAAGAAATACAGAGTATTTCTTTATAACAGAATAAATACCCTTTTTTTAATCGATACATAGAATGATCACGTTTTACATACTACCTTATTCACACCCAATGTAAATGTAATCGCATTTTATTCAGCAAAATTGCTCTATATTTCTCGCAGGAAAAACTATAACAAATTCCCATCAATGTCATAAATGGTTGTTACACTAGTTTTTTTTGAGATTTATTTTAACCATATTATTCATTACTCTAGAACTTAGAATTCATTGCATTGTAAGCATCCTGAAATGTGTACACTAGACGATGACTGATATTAATCGTTCCTTCATTTTCCCCTTATTTGTGAATAAAAGTTTTGTTGTCCTACACTTTATTTTAGAGTTACATCACAATGGTCATAATAAGCTCATGAAATTTTTCCTTAACTTTGCACACATATTAAGCTCACTAGATAGTAGTCAATCAAGTCTTCTTGTCTCTACTGAAAGTTCGTGAAAAATCATCTTAATAATAATAATAATAATCAGAAAGTATATTTTCGGGATGAAATTTATTTTAAAAAATCATATGAACGCGATAATGTTTCGTGATTTGTATATCATAGCAAAACATATATATATATATATATATATATATATATATATATATACGATCCTATTAAGTACATTATAAAACACGTGATCACCACAATAAAATGTTACATATATTTTTATATTTAGACACAAGCTCATCCATGGAAAAAATCCAACGTAACAATAAATACTTCTTTCTAATCAAGCATCCTTGCAAAATCTCATTGGAACTGTTTTACGTAGTAATATCTTCTTTATCTCATGATTGACTGACTGTACGCATCTGAAAACTGAATAACTGATATCTTTCAAAAGCATAAGCAAAGCTTAGTTATCAAAGACCTATAAACTGTCTAGCGACCACAACCTAGTTGATGATTTTCATACAAGATTAACGTTTTTACTAACTGTTGATTATATATTTTCTCCCTCCTTGTTTTTATAAACCTATCGTACTTGTGTGTCAGTTCTCCCCGTAATCTGTAATGAAACAGTAACTCAATGGTTAAGATGTCCGACTTTCAACCACTATGTTTCAGATTCGAACCTTGCTTCACGTACTTCAGTTTGAGCAAATTGGAAGAAAGCTAAGGGTAACCAAACCAAGACTTGGCATCAGTTTATGAATTGATTGTTGAACTGAACCACATCGGTAGGTAGATACAAACTACTTGGTTAACGTGTGAGTCGTTGTCACAATCAAGTGGTTGGAGATTTAAAGTAGCGTACTTCAGAATCGACTACAATGGCAGATGCACTAACTTTTTATCTACTAGGTCCTGAGTTTCAGTATTATTTCATACATGTCTTCTTGGACCATATTATCAATGCTTAGCTTTTCTTGATATCGTTGCTGTAATATTATTTCAGTTAAAGTTATTTCTCATGTCATGCTTATGTGGTATAAAAGCTTGGACCAACGCACATGTTCTGTAGTCTCTATGCAACTCATGACCGACTTCAGTTTGTTCAACCCAGTAGTCTCACTAACCCTCACACTTCCAGTATGTGTGAGTATATGACTCGAACCCAAGTATCTGAATATGTACCTAATATTTGAGTTTATAAATGTACAAAAGATTCATTACACATGAAATTAATAACTACTGAGATATTTTAATATGCCTTAAAACTGTTGTTTCAACGAACTCAGTCGATCAGTCAAACGCAATGCGAAACCTAATAAGTGTGTGTACAACAGTTCAATTCTCCCCACCCCATTAGCACAGAAACGAAATTGTTAGGATGAATTCTGGATTAGTGAAGGTAGCGATAATATTGAAAGTAATATAAAAGATTAGGCATCAAAGTTACAATTCAAGAACCAAATAACTAACTCTGTATAATTTTCTCTTACGAATTAAGGCTTTATAATGCTGTTTAATTTATTTTCAATTATTTAGCATTGTTCACATTGTCAAAAACCTGGGGCAATTCTAAGTTGCTGTAATCGTGGATGTAATTTAAGTTATCATTATCAATGCGCACATAAAGCTGGTGAGTTATGTACACTGCAGTATTCTAGTATTCCGCATTACTTTCAACCAGTGTTCTTTTTGTTGTTGTTGTTGTTGTTGTTGTTGAAAAAGAAGAATATACATTCATCATAGTTTTATCAAAAATATTTTTTCTTTAATGGAATTGCCACTTTCAGTTTTCCTTTTCTCTCATTTTTAATGCCAATCTATTAACTACAATGAAGCAAACACGGTATATAGATATACGTATATTGGACAGGTGTTATTAGTCAACAGAATCTTAAATGAGCATCTCATTTCATATGTTTAAATTTTTATTGGTTCGCCTGTATATGAATTTCATTTGCGAATCAAATTTACACATAATACTAGTTCATTTCATTGATATATACTCAGTAACTGATTAGCAAATAAATCTTTACAAGCTAAGGTTACACGAATCGTAGAGTTTCTAAAAGTCCAGATTTTTTCTAATTTGAGTAGCAATTTCATCACAATCTCCGTTGAATTACGAATCAATCTCTTCTCTAACATGGTTTACACTGAAAGTCTCTATAGAAAGACAAATTATAAAGTTTGTTTCTTTCCAAATCTGATCTCGTCACAATTTTTCCCCGTCAACTCTGATAAATGTTATGGTATTTACTCAAAGATCATCAATAAATAAGATGTATTTTCTTCGTATCGACCTAATTCACACAAAATTTGTGAGATTGTAGTAGCTTACCTGTTGAGAGAGGTTCGATGTGTATCATATTCAAGAATATTATTGGTAAAAGATACAATGACCTCTAAATGATACAATTCCCCCAAAACAATTCCAGAACCCATATTCTGTACCCTAAATTTTTATTCTTTTATGTACACATGACATTTGTCGACTTAGCTACCCATACAACTCAAGGGGGATCTGATGATGATATAAAGATATGGATTAGCGAGGGCAGCATTTCTACGATTGAAGAACCCCTGGAACTCAGAATAACTATCAGCCAAGTCTAAAGTCAGAATTTTTACTACAAATGTCAAAATTCTATTGTATGTGGCCGAAACTAGGTGAACTACGAAAGCCATCATCCGGAAGATACAAGTGTTTATCATCAGTTGTCTACGCGAATTACTTTGGATCCGCTGGCCAGACACCATCAAGAACAACGTACTTTGAGAGCAAACAAACCAGATTCCAGTGGAGGAACGAATCAGGAAGAAGCGTTGGAAGTGGATAGGACACACATCGAGGAAAGCACCCAACTACGTCACAAGACCAGGCCCTCACTTAGAATCCTGAAGGTTAAAGGAAAAGAGGAAGGTCAAAGAATACATTACGCTGAGATAAACATATAAAGAATAAACATTAATTGGGTAGAAATGGAAAGGGAGGCCCAAGATAGATTAGGTTTCAGAATGCTGGTCGGTGGCATGTGCTCCATTAGGGGTAACAGGCATAAGTAAGTAATCCATACAGCCAATCATGTCATCGTCTCAGTAATTGCAATATTTGCGTAAATTAGTTATCTTCTAGGAATTTTTTGTGCTTCTCCGTTGCTTAAATACAATCTTGCCAATAAAGTCAGCGTCATAACACTCCAATTTGCAGCATAATTTTAAGATTGGGTTTTTCTTGACAATCCTTTCCCTTTGATCAGTCACTCTCTCTCTCTATGTTTTAATAATTTTCTGTAGTTTTCAAGAGAAAAAAAATCACCTTTTAGCATTCTATTTACTTTTAGAATGTCATTTGGATCGGGATCAATACATTCTGCTGTGCAAAAAGCATCATATCTATTCATAGTCAGTCAATTAGTCAATAAAGCAACATATACCATATATGTATTTACGATGATGATGATGATACTATATTGTATTTGTTTTTATCACTGTCCCACATGTCAATGTATCCTAACCAACATGTTTAGTTTTTTAAAATATAATTGTATGATTTTGTAAAGATATCATGTAAATGTTTGTATGTAGGTGTGCTTGTGCGCCGTTTTTTTTCAATAATATAACCTGTTGTATAGGTAGGTGCTTACAAATCCCTAGATCCAAAACTCAATTTGAACACTTTCTTTCTCATTGTTCCTCTTCCTAGGAACACACACACACACAGTATGTGTTGTAGGAAGAGAGAAATAGTGATTGTACAGTTTTCTTTTTCATTCTTGTTTGTTTGTTTTTTTTTACTCCAATGTGCGCGTATTTGTGTGCTCTTCATATTATCATTTTCTCTCTCTCTCTCTCCTTACTTTAACTCAAAATTAAAGCAGATTATAATGAATGATGATTACCATCAAATCTATCCACTTTATTCATGTATTTTATCTATGAACATGTTTTTCTATGCATGTGTATATCTATCTATGTATATGAATTTGGTAAAGAAAATTTTGCTTTTGTATTTATTTTAAAAACATGTGTGTATTTATGCTTATGGGTTCAAATGACGGTGTTAGTAAGAAAGGATTGTTTGACAAAGATTAATGAAAATGTTTATATCTTCTAGTGATACGTGTGTGTCGCTCTCTCATTAGATTTATTTTTTCCCATTTTGGTCTATTCATTTGTATGTTAGAAGACAAACCGAAATAAAAACGTCATTAGTTTAAGTGTGTACGTCTTTTTAAATTTTAGGAGAAACAATTTCACTTGAAGTTGTATATTCTCATGATTCCAAGTTAGTTTTTAAATTATTACCACTACTCTCTGTTTTTATTGATCGGTTTTCTCTTGGAATCCCATCAAAATAGCATTCACTTCGTTTATTAGTTGTGTTCTCTTTAGTTTGTGGTTATTATTCAAATTGTCTGTCTCGCAATGATTGTTACGTTAAGAAATAATCTGAATAGTATCTGTGTACACGAGGTCATGATATGAATACCGCAATGGTGTATGCACTTACAAATTGTGTTCAATGCCCTGAACTTATTATGAACTGTTTATTTTCAAGTACTCATGTGTAATAACATGAAAATCTTATTTTCTGGAGATGTTTTGGGATTCAACATGTTTTCACATTAAGCTAACTTATTCAAAAATACTGCTGTATTGCAATCAACGGAACTGCTTCTACTATTTTATTCCTCGCTTGTTAACTTGAGTGAAAAGTTAGGATTTGTGTAAAAGCTTATTAATTGACATTCTAGTTAGTTCAGTGATACATTGACTACATCCAGTGATTATTAATTACAAAATTTATTAGACTCAGTAGTGGTCAATTTACATCAAAAATGCCTAGGAACCGATGAGTTAATATGATACTATGACTGTGAACGGAAATTGACTCTCAAATATCATAACCCCTTGTATTCATTGTAATTAACCTACAATATAATGGTAGATGGTTGAATCACTTATTAATTATTAATGGGAAATTAATTCGAACAATTAAATATGATTTAATCCGTAAATTAGTCTGTCTCATTCCTTAACTACATATTGTTGACATCATCCGTCTCAGGATACTCCTAGACAATTGCTGTCTGCAAAGCGGTGAAACGTAGTTAGAATGGCAGTCATTTTCATCCAGTGTAAATCCTACTCTTTGAAAAGTGTAATATCCAAGAAATATTGACAACGGCGTCCTCAAACTTTTGAAAATTAAGTTCCTAACGGTTCCACTAGGTGGTTATAATAGGATTGGGTAGTTTCTGAGCCTGCTAGTCGTACGTCTTTTTTCCACTGACTGCTGTAATGTTCTCATGAAATGGTACCTGTTTTATATATCATAGTTCTTTCTGCTCTCATTCGAATGCACTAAGTTTATGGCCTCCTATTAGTCGCTGTATGCTGGTACATTTTTAATCACTAGCATCTTTCGGGCAGATTCGTGAGTTCTTGTGTCGTGTGCCATCATCAGTACTGTTACCATGTTACACTACTTGTGCATCTCCAAACCGCATGCAACCAAAAAGCACAGTATTACCTCACTGAGTAGATAAGTCTAATCTCCTCAAGGATCAGTAGCGTAGTGGAACACTTCTACAAAGAAAACGCGATTGATGAAAACTAAAGATTTATTATTGTACTCGTTTTGTTCAACTGCGCCAAAAATACTTACTGGCGCATAGCGATCTTTTTCTCGTTGCTGCCATCTTTCATAAATTGCAGTTCCATGTAATGCCTACTTTCTCCTTCAAACAAATTTCCAACCCTGGATTTATTTCTATAATTTGTGACGGGATAGTAATGAATATTTAGTGGTTATCATAGTCAATCTCGATTCCGCTATCGCTAAAGTAGTCGAAACAATAGAAAATAATGAATTTTTTCAGAAAAAAAGGCAACATATTTCCATTCTAGAAATGAACAGCTCAAATCAATAAGCAGTGATTATGGCATCTCCCATAATCAAAAGTCAAGTATAACAGTGTCGTCAACAATTGATAAGTGTGGTTATCGGAGTAATGCAATAAGAGAAACAATTGTCAGGAAAAATCAGCACTAGTCTTATCCTTGATCAAATTAAATGCATGATTTACCGTAACATTTAGATGGGCTGAGAATTTCGGCAACAGTGTTGGTCCTTCATAACATGGATGTATGATGGATTTTCTCAGCCCTCAAATGAATATAAGGAAAGATGCATAAAATTTAATAAAGAAAGAAGCTTGAAGTAAGCAACTCAATGTTTAACGTGAGAAGCTATACCATAACAAAACATTTTTTTGTTTACCAACAATTGTACCTATCCTTTAATGTTTGTTTAGTTGTTGATGGGTTCTTGTTTGACACATTTTTTTACAATATGGTTTTTTTAAAGATACCAAAAAATGAGTTAATCGACCGACTACTGAAGTAACAAAACACCGGTCTTTTACATGAACGTTTAAAGCCAATTATTTTAAAGTAAACACTCCAATCAACTAAAATCGTAATAACTGTTATACCATGTTATTTTACTCATGCTATCAAGGCTGTAATCAAATTATCCAGAGTTCCATATTATGAAATGAATTCAGCTAGAAACCAATAAAACTTTGAGATAATTAATTACTTTTTCCTCTGTCTAAGATTCAGTAGGAAACTTTCGGATCTCGAGGCAAACAATTGATCACCAGAAATAAATGTTGATATAAGATACCTTTTATCTTAACTCAAAATATGGTGCGACCATTCCTTAATGCTACTGATGACATAGATTTTTGAGCCCCACTCGTCATAATTTCCCACTAGAACTCTTGTAATCCGTCCTCAAAACCTGCCACTAGTTAGCACACAGTGAATATATTTATAAGGAATTTTGATTGTTGGGTTGATGGACCTCAGTGTTGCCCAACTAAAGTCACTCACTATTGCAGAACTACGAATTCAAAAGCCTGTAAACTCTCCAGTCATAAATCTGTAGTGGAACGCTTCTACGAAGATAATATGATTTGTGAAAAATAAACATTATTGTACTCGTTTTGTTTAACTGTATCAAAAACATTGCTACGACTTCTTGCGCGCAACGTTCTCTTTGCGTTGCTGTCATTTTTCTGTATTTGCTTCTCCCCATGTAATGCCAACATTCTCCTTCAATAAAAACTTGGAATATGGATTTATTTTGCTTTTAATCATGACGGGATATTATGGAACATTTAGTGGTGAGCATAGTCAATCTGGTATTTGGATTCGCTCACTACAATTCATAATATCAGTGTTCGGTGTTTATGCCGGTGTGGCAATTCATGTCAGTATATATTGTTCCTTCTGTAATAAGTTCTAAAATTTCTGTTTTATTGTATCAAACTTCCGTTCTTATGTATACACTAAATAATATTATAGAACCGCCATCATTGATTAAGAAGTGTTATCACGGGATTTAAGTTCATTTTTGTCGAGAATACTGAGTACCTGTGTAGAATTAAGATCTACTCTGTAGTAAAAAAGTCTACCGATTGGTAATTAAGATTAGATCTCAGATAAAATTAATCTGCGAATTCTTCAGATAACTGCTGTAGTTGAATTCTCCATCGTGACAGTTCAATTCGATTCCAATAGACGTAGGTTGGACGCACTTCCCGATTTCGAAATTAAAACACAATAATTCTAGGGGAAAATGGTCTATTTACAAATGACAAATGGAAATACAAATAATACCTAACTAATATTACGTCTTCCAATTCAGAATTACTCCGAACGAGTATCAATGTGCCGAGGTCTAGGTGAACTCCTATACTGCACGATGTTGAATCCAAAAATGTGGCGGTAGCCATATTATATCAAATTTAAACAACATATGTACAGTTCAGAAGCAAACACAAAAACTTCAATATAAGTACAAAATATAGAAAGAATAACAATATACAATGATAAAATCTCAAATTGGAATCAAATAAAATACCAAAAACGTCAACAGAAAAAGTCCGTCATGTCATAGCAAAAATATGTAAACATGGAGGGATTTTCCAAAACACAAAACATTCAAAAAGGATTCTACACCGGCCCGCAAAATCCCTCCATGCAAAAAGAGCAAGCGTTAATGACACTTTATTTAGGGTTCCCAGTTATCCCCTAATCCACACCGGAATAACGTGTAGGACTTACAGCAGTACGCCTACCCGCCATCCAACATGGATATGACCTATCATGCTAACTAGGTACCTATACTTTCCCATCAGGCCCTTGATTCCTCTATCTATCGTGGCATGACCTAACGGTAGTATAAACCTTACCCAATTAACCCACACGAACATGTACAACACGTCGTAAAACTGGTCATATCCTATCCGAGAACTACATTCCTTATCATGGGGATGAGTCGTCGATCCACCATCACTTGCTCCGATCAGCAGATACAATGAAGTCCGGGATGCTAACTTATCAACCGAAATTCTTGACCCATAGATAATATGCAAGGGTGGGATCTCCAATTTTGACATTTCATCGTCTCCAGAAGACTTTAAGTAGCATGACGTGGGATCAATATTTATCTTTCCATCTCCCAATACAGAGGAGGTTTGATCAGTATTCGTCATCGTCGGTAACTCATTTGTCACATCAGTGACATCCAGATTATTATCAACGTCATCATGATTCCGTTCTGTCAGACAAGTCGCGTCGATTCGGTCTGCATTAGCATCCGTAGAGTGGAACTCTTCCATTTTTGTATAACTCATATCACTACATGAAAGAACAACATTAGTATCGCAATTCGAAACTGATATACTCACTTGTTGTTCTTCATGTTCTGTTTCAGAGACACGAGACATATGCTCATCAATAGCATCATTATCATGCAACACTGTAGATTGGTTGTTACCATCAGACGCTTCCTTCTCATCATCACTCGACTGACAGTCAACCGAAGTAGGACACTTACAGTTACACAACCTTGTGTATCTTCAATCAACTTAGCATTCGCGGCAGGGTCCGATGACGTCGAAACACTAGAAGGCTCGTTCGACGAAGTTGATAGACTAGTCACTATAGGTGGACTGCTCACACTTTCTGTCTCCTTACTATCGCTGTCACTACTAAAATTCTGATGACTACTATTTCCATTGCTAGTCATAGCATCCGAAAGAGAATGATGTTTAGGCTTCTTTATAATAGTAGCATCATGTTGTCTCCTAGGCTTCTTAGCCTTTACAGTACCACCATCATTTATCCTAGAATCTACTCTAGGTCCAGTTATATAATTTACCCTAACTGAAGGGTTCCGAAAATAGGCTTTATTCCGTTCAGACAATCCTGCCTGGGCCTTCTTCATATTTACTGAACTCATTAACCTCTGATTACTCGAATCCAAATAACCGTTCCAGGCTTTTCGAGCAGCTGAGAGGCTTTTATCATCACACACTTCGGATCCATCTTGACGCCTACACTTTTCACCTTTTTCTTTCTTTTCTATACTTAGAAAAGCCATCTTATCTGTTACACCAACCGGCTTCTTACTAGGATACACATCAAGAGGTTTTACATCGTTACGGTCACATACTCGTCCTTCATCAGCGTATGCTTTCGTGATATAATTGACAACTCTCTTATCTTCCGGGCGTGCTTTAGGTAGAAACAAAAAATCCTCATGTCTCGCACGCAGACCACTAGTAGCTTCCGTATTATTTCCTGTTTTAGCCCGATAAGCTAATCTTCCGAACCTACTACTAGCTATCTTAGCGCGAGACATAATAAATTCCGTCAACTCATTGAAATTAGGTTCTCTTACCTCTTCGTCCCACTTGATTCCCAGCTCTGCCCACTGGGCTTGCATTCGACGAGGTAAGAGCCTGACTATTCGTTCTAAAGTAACCAAGGAATTAAGTTCCGTTGTGCAATTTAGCTGTTCTAAGGTTAAAGCAGCGTTCTGCATTTTAATAGCCAAATTCGTCAGTTCCTCAGGCTCATTAAAATCTGCGTTCCCAGTTCTAAATAAGTCCTCTAAGGTTTCCCGGGCTATTACATGCGACTGTCCAAAGAGCTGTTTTAAAATGGCCTTAGCTCTCTTATATCCTGCTTGTGGATCCATAATAATACGACCTTCAATCGCATTTTTTGCCTTTCCTTTACAATAATGAATTAAATACAATAAACGAACTTGGTCATCTTTTATTCTGGGTTCTATAAACGTTTCGATTTGGCGCATAAACCTAAAGTAGTCGCGAGACTTTCCATCAAAATATGAAAGTTCGACCTTAGGTAGTTCTAAACCTACTATCGATGTCTTAAGTATCTGATGCGTCTCTGGTACCTTAGAACTCTCACTTAATCCTGGTTCCTTAATGCCTGCCAAAGGTGACTTACAATAATAAGTATCAGACATAACATGTGGGTTACCCATAAAAAATTCATCATTAACGACTTGCTTAGAGTTCTGTGATCCGTCGAGCTCTTCCACCCTCCTCATGTTTGATTTCTTTCGACTTGACATCATAAATGAAGTTCAGTATAAGAAAAATAACAAATACAAAATATAGTAATTCCACAGATCAGTTCGAGAAGAAATGTCCCGGATCCAAATTTCTTCCTCCAAGATACAATTCGAATACGAAAATATGATAAATAATCCAAAATTCTTCTTCGAAGAAAGTTCAGTGTGATAAACGATTAAATTTCCAAAAGTGTCTTTATAATTCTTAATAATCCAACTGTAATTGGACTTCTAATCAAATGTAATAGATAATTCCAGAATATAAACGTTCATAGGAATATTTCCAGAATATAATCGTTCATAGAGATATTTCCAGACTGTAAATGGACTGAATTCCAATATTAGTTAGACTGTAGTTGAATTCTCCATCGTGACAGTTCAATTCGATTCCAATAGACGTAGGTTGGACGCACTTCCCGATTTCGAAATTAAAACACAATAATTCTAGGGGAAAATGGTCTATTTACAAATGACAAATGGAAATACAAATAATACCTAACTAATATTACGTCTTCCAATTCAGAATTACTCCGAACGAGTATCAATGTGCCGAGGTCTAGGTGAACTCCTATACTGCACGATGTTGAATCCAAAAATGTGGCGGTAGCCATATTATATCAAATTTAAACAACATATGTACAGTTCAGAAGCAAACACAAAAACTTCAATATAAGTACAAAATATAGAAAGAATAACAATATACAATGATAAAATCTCAAATTGGAATCAAATAAAATACCAAAAACGTCAACAGAAAAAGTCCGTCATGTCATAGCAAAAATATGTAAACATGGAGGGATTTTCCAAAACACAAAACATTCAAAAAGGATTCTACAACTGCGTCTGAAAAGATCATGAATAGGTTTATTAAACAAACTGAAAGAAGTAATAGTTTCTTTCAGTTTGTTCCCCATCAGGACATGCAAATATATATGCTTTATAAATGAGTGAAAAGTCGATACCGATTGAATAGTGATAATTCAATTTGACAATATAATCGTAAGTTAGTTACGCAACACTTGGAAGAGTAGAACTGAAACTAATGTGAATTTTCATGATCATTTAATCACTACAAGAAGTTATATAAGAATAGGAATGGTGGAAAAAATTGGATTTAACCATAAATTAGTTAGTTAGTATTATGTTTGATAGAGAACTAATTAAAAGGAAATATTACATTTTTAATGTCTGAGTGGGAATATTTGACGAGTTATTGAGTTCATAGGTCTCTAACCTATGCAGTATATGCTTTTCTCTTTACAAAGGCTAAAAGTAGAAATGCTGCTAACCCACATCAACACTTTCACATAGAAAGGTAAATAGCAGATCGAAATACTGAGAATAGTATCTGAACAAATATATTACATTTCTTGTCATGTACTTAGAGTGTCTGACAAAACAAGGAGTGTAGCTGTATAGGATGTACAATTACAATATCAGGTTTACATCAAACTAATTTGCGTACAGACACTTTGTCTCTCACCTTCCTCATCAATAGAGCCACATTACTTAACCCATAGTCTCATCTCGAAGCTGTTTTTATGGAACACTATTTCAGTTCTCCTAAGATATCTGAGAGGCGTCATAAAATTCAGGACTCTACTGGAAACTAAGTGTTTCGCCCGAATCATATGCGGCGACTGCACACTTTGATGAAATCTTCACCAATAACTTACTGAGAGAGTTGGTTTATCGAGAAAAAAGACCTCACATATTTGACATTTTCGTCAGAACAATACATAAACGGTCATACACGACCAATGACTTGGGTACTCCAGTAACGAAATTAAAATTTCACTGACAGACTGCGACGTGAATCGAAATGTATCCATTTATTAATGCTTTTCCGTACAGGTAAGCTCAGTTTCATCCAACGAATCGTCGAACTGAAGACCTTGTGAAAGTTGTTCATGAAACTAAACATATTGTGTATCCTCTTTAAATTCAAATATAGTATGCAGAGATTTCGTTATTCAATAGGAGTCTTCCTGGTTGTTCCACAATATGTTGATATCATCCATATGGATGATATTAAGTTAGTTTTGGAAACATTTCAAGCCACTTCTCAAACTTTAATATTAAGACAAGCATGGGAACATGTGTGAGTTCCATTAGCCATCTGTAAGTTGAACTCATGCTTTTGTTCATGGCTACATAGGAGATGATAGTTTATGATGATAAGTCAGTGTAACAGGATCCGAAAATATTGATACACAGTTTTAAAGAGTAGTTCCAGTTTGTGTGCGTTAACTCTACAGATGGTTATGAAAGAAAAAATTAAGTAAGGATATGTGGTACTCCTTTATGACTGCACATAAACGCATGCACAAGATTCCTTATAGACATTTGGATTCTTTAGGCCATGAAATTCCTTTTAGAGAACGATACACATGGAATGTTCATATAAGTCTTCCGAAAAGAGACTTGAAATTTACTTTGATTCTGAAGGTAATAAAGGAGAAAATTCCTTCTGTAATTACTCCCGAAACGTTCCTTCAACTACTAAACAGAATCACTATCTTTTATGCTTTTCAAGAATGAATTATGGATCATGTCTTTCTCCGACAAAGACACAGATACGAAGGAACAGTTAGTTCATAATTTCTTTACTACATGGTTTGAAGTTTGATGTTCACATGCTAAAAGCGCCTAGCTTGTCTGAAGCGCTACGAAATGGTTGTGTCGGCGTTATATATTTTGGACAACAAAGGGAAAGTTCTCATTCATAGAAATTATCGTGGTGATGTCGAAACTAGCGCAATCGAAAAGTTCATGCCTATTGCGATGGAGCGGGAAGAGGAAGGAAGCCTCATTCCAGTTTTACAATTAGGCGAAATAACATTTACGTACCTTAAATACAATTACTTATATTTGGTATGCTTGACTCGCAAAAATGCCAATGTAGCAATGGTTCTTGCCTTTTTGTATAAACTCGTCAATGTAAGTCCTTTCTGCTTGTTTTATCGACGCAGATATTTCTTGAATATTTCGGGGAGTTCGAAGAGGAGAGTATTCGTGATAACTTTGTTATTACATACGAATTGCTAGATGAAATCATGGACTTCGGATACCCACAAACGACTGACACGAAAATCCTCCAAGAATATATTACACAAGAAAGTCACAAGCTAGAGGTGGCTCCACGTCCTCCAGTTGCTGTTACAAATGCGGTATCTTGGCGCTCAGAAAATGTAAAATACCGGAAAAATGAAGTTTTCTTGGATGTTGTCGAGTCTGTGAATCTATTAGTATGTTTAGATTGTTTGACACTTGAAACGTTAGGTAAGCTCCACTGGCAACGTTTTGCGGAGCGAGATAGTGGGTAGCATAAAACTTCGTGTTTATCTCTCTGGAATGCCTGAGCTTCGCTTAGGAGTAAATGACAAGGTCAGGTTTGAAAACATCGGGCGTAAGTGGTTTGCCTCATGCTTATCCTTCAATATTTTCTGTATAGGTGATAAAGGTAAAGCTGTAGAACTGGAAGATGTGAAATTTCATCAGTGTGTTAGGCTGTCAAGATTTGAAAATGATCGAACAATCTCTTTTATTCCTCCAGATGGTGAATTTGAACTGATGTCTTACAGACTGAACACCCATGTATGTGTTTTATTCGTTATCATAAGATATTTTGCTTGTTCATTATGGGGCTTAAACGTTCATCTAATAAATTTCCATTTAACTGATATCTGTATAAAGAAAAACTTTCTAAATGTCATGATGTTTATATTTTATCTTAACTAATTCATTTGTGTGACTACTGTTTGAATCAATAAACAGGATCCTATCAGCAAACACTCGTTAATAAAAGGCACAAATGTGATAGTGTAAATAGTAGTAGACATGGTCATCTTATTAAAATGAATAGTGGACAAAGGTATGGGTGAAGTAGGATCCTCATCAACAAGTAATTCAACCATAACTTGGTTGCATAACTGATAGTAGAGTCAGACTGACACATTGTAAAACAGCTGTGGTAACTTATATAACGGTTACTGTTTTCATCATATAGATGGTTTATAAGTGGAGGACGAATGCATTTCATATTAGTATTGTTTCTGTAAAGAGAAATTAGCATTCCTAACAAGGAATAATTTGGGCTGGTCACCGCTTACCTCATATACGTTATACTGTATCATACTGGGATCCTGAACACAAATCCATAATGGCCAGTATGTATCGAGTATACTTCAAAACGGAAGTCAGTGGCACTTCTTTTACATTTTCTCATAGACAATTGGTTCGAAGAAAACAAACTTTATAGGTTTTTATTCGTACATAATGTGCTTCTAGAGTTATTTATTCAGGTTAGAATTTAGTTTTAAAAGAAACGCCTAAGGGACAATAAATATTAAATTAATTGAATTGATGTTATCAGCATTATTTGACCATCTGCATCTTTACAATAGCATTAATTCGTTTTGTGAGCCATAGCTTATTTTACGTTTACAGTATCAAAGTTTGTGCCTTAAAGTAAAACTGATTTGCCCTAAACATACTGATGAAAAATATGTCAACTTATATACTACTGTGTCGAATCTTGCGCTATTTTAATCCCCTATCTTAACCTGTCTATAGCTCAAAAACTTCATATATGTTAATAAACTGGTCTACATCCTATTGTTTTACAAATGATGATAATTCTACCTAGTTTCTTTAAATCACGATAATGAAATAAGATCTGAATTCATGATATATTGCCTTAAATTGAAAGGCTTGAACTAATAAATCACTATTTCTCCCATTTTCAGTGTCTGAATAAAATGATCATTATTCTTCGATTCGTCTAAGTTGTGTTGGACGGTGCTTATAATCACTTTTACTTATTATATTTAGCTCTTATCAGTTTCATTTGTTCATTTATTAACCGAAAACATTTACGCATCTCTATAACCAATCTACTTCATCTTAACTTCTTTTCAAATATAGGTTAAACCCCTTATCTGGGTAGAAGCAATCATTGAAAAACATGCACATAGTCGTATGGAATATATGGTGAAGGTAAATTCTTGCATACTACACTGTGTTGATGTTAAGTCTTTATTTATTTCTTTGAATGTTGGGATACAACTGCATCCAGTTGATGAGCTCTAAATAGAACAAAACGCGCATACTGGATTATATTGCTACCCTCTATACAACCGTACATAAAATTCGTTGAATGTTGTATTTGATATAAGCAGTGATTAGTTCAAAGGATAGCTGTTTAGAGTTATAATCAATATGTAAGAATTATCGAGATTCAATATGAAATGTAGTATTCACAATACTAAGAAATCATTGAATTGTATCATAAGTTTGTTTAAATGAAAAATGTTAGGGTGTGTACGGTCAATCTATTGTTAAACTTTTATTTTCAACTTTCCCCATATAGGTTATTAATAATAATCAAGCAAAAATTACAAACCCAGTTTCAGTATGCTGCCATATGAAATGGGTAATATCATGACAAACATGAATACCCTGACTTATTCTTTGAGAAGAATATTCTAGATATGTAACTAATCCAAAGATGCATAAAGTATTAGTGAAAAAAAACTATGCTCGAGTTTACAATATAGTGGCAAAATAGCCACAGAACCTTTAGACACCTACCTGTAACCATACATCCAAAACAAGCTTGCCAGCTAAAGATTTTTAGTTCATCTATTCTACTTGCAGATAGGAAAATTTAAGTCCCTCATATATCTGAATCATTCTTTCTTTCTGTTCGATTAGTTACCTTAAAAATTACGATAAGGATCTTTGCTAAATACAGTAAAGATTTTCATGAAATTCTATGTAACTCGCCAAATACAGATTCGTGTTCCCTGTTTAGAGTCGTTCTTATGGGTTAAAGTACTAACTTTAGATTAACGTAGGTGAAGCAGTGTTTGAACCTGTCGCTTAATGTTTAAAATTTGAGCCACTGCTACATCCGTTTCTCAAATAGTCAGTATTAAAATTATAAAGCATCAATTATGTGGTCAATACTAATCAACACTGATGATTGGATTGAAAAAAACATTTAATCCTTGTGTCTATTTTGTAGGAACACGCTAACATTTCCATCTATTTTGCTTTTCGGAGTGTATATTCCCGTTGTCTTCGAATTCGTGTTCTGGTTTCAGGTCATTCGAGTAGAGTATTGTATCAGTAGAATACTAGGCGGTAGAAACACAAAAATACGCTATCCTAATAAGATTACCATGTAGGAGTCAAATAAGTCGATCAGCATTTCAATATGAGTCTTCATGGTACGGTTGGCTTTCGTCCAATCAAGTAGCCAGCTGCGATTAACTTTGCTACTTACCCTATCTGTTTGTTGCATAAGCTCACCTCAAGTGCTTGCCCAAAAAATGTTTTGTAAATGTAACTTCTTATTTCCGTAAAATATTAGATAAATGTATTCATATGATCAGAGTAAACGTCAACTCAAATTCTTGACTACCTGTGTGAGAGGTGTTGATCGCCCTGAATGAAGCCTCTTAGTTACTGACACCCGTTATGTCTCTCAAGTTTTATATACATAGTGGATGTGCCTAACTAGCCTGTCGTTGGTACCGAAAATGCTGAGTCCGACGACGTCTAGCGAACACACAGACTGCTGATATGGATTTATTCGACCCCGAAAATAAGTCAATATAATATATGGCTGCGTCATTTTTCATATGATATTTTTATTGTAAGATTTGCTTAATCTAATTGTGTAAACACATTTAAAATATTGTACAATTAGGCATTTCTTCTCAATAAATGATTAAATGACATAGATTATTTGGAAGAAAATCAATTTAAATGTCATTTGCACTCTAATTGATTAGGTCATTACTCACCATATAAATATATATATATGTATAAATATATATATATATATATATATAGAGAGAGAGAGAGAGAGAGGATTTTGACTTCACTAATTGTCCAATCTTTATCAATAAAGTAAAGAAAGTCTGTGTGATTTCATTTTAAGAATCACTGACGTAGTTGGTTATTATATTTTGGTTAAAATATTCAACTTTCAGTTACTAGTTTGATGGTTTAAGTCCCATCCCACCTAATTCGGTTTGGGTTACTGTATAGCAGCATTATAGACCCTCATAAGGTGAAGCTCAACACATCAAAGTTTAGTGTTATCAAAACATTAAATTCGCTCAACTACTAAGTCAAATTATTAAGCAACATGACTTTCAATGCGTACTTTTATGAATAGTCTCATTTGTTTGAGTTTCTTTTGGAGACACTACTTTTTGTGTGTATCTGTTTAAGAATATACAAAAGAAATATAATAGTTTGTATAAATATTGTCATTTTTTATCATCCACTCATTGTATTCAAGGAAAGATTAAATCGCATGACATTTTTTCATGAATTATTCCACTAGCAGTATAGATGGCTGAAAGTAATCTTGCATTGTTTATAATGGTAGTTTGTAACCATGCACAACTTGATCTACTTGACTTTAAGTTATACTTCTTTGGTTGCCCGAAAACCCTAAGTAATTTTATGGAGATTGGTAGTTGTAACTAGGCTGATTCAACCAATTGATAGAGTTTTTTTAGCGAGTTAGTTTTCTAGGGTATGTGGTCGCCAACCTAAAGCCCAACCCTCCTTTATCCGGGTTTGGGACCGGCAAGGGCCCAGGAGATGCTCCAGGTGGAGTGAAACTTCGTCAGTTGGAGTGGTTGGGACATGTGTTACAATGCCCAAACACCGACTGCCTCGTCGAGCTACTTTTCGCGGTGTAGAGGAGTAGGTTGGGAGAAAGCTAGGAGCGGCCAGACCAAAACATGGCACAAATCTATGAAATCACTGACAACTGGATTGAGTCATGCGAGTAAATGTAGACTACCTGGTTGGGGTCTGCGAGATGATAGTAACCGATAGTTAGAGATCTTGAAGGACTTGGCTCAAAAGCGTTTGCAATGGCGCAGGTGCATCCATTCTTTGTGTTCTCTCAAATCCTAATCTTGTGAATTCCTCATGACCTTTTTTCTCTTTTTTAATCGCTTTCTCTGTGGTTTACATCTCGAATGATATAGATCATTAATCTTTTTGATTAATTCTAATACTTCTACTACCTCTCAATCAATCAACAGTAACGTAGAACTTCGTACGTACGTGCATCAGTTCAAGTTGCACAGCGATGCGATTGTCAATTCAAATCCCATAGTAGTATAGGTAGTAGAAGCATTAGCAGTAATCGGAGAGATTAGGGCTTAACGATATTATTCAAGAAGTAGAATCTAGTGAAATAAACTTAAAAACAAAAGATAAAGGTGACGAAGAATTTCGAAGGTTAGGATTTGAGAGAACACAAAGAATGAATACACCTGCTCCATTGCAAACGGTTTTGAGCCATGTCATTCAGGGTCTCTTACCATCGATTACTATCATCTCGCGGGCCCCAACCAGGTAGTCTACGTTTACCAGCATGACTCATTTCAGTTTTCAGTGACTTCATGGATTGGTGCCATGTTTTGGTTTGGCCGCCCCTAGCTTTCGTCCGACCAATTCCTACATCGCAAAACATAGCTCGACGAGGCAGTCGGTGTCTGGGCATTTGTAACACATGTCCCAACCACTTCAACTGATGAAGTTTCATTACTTCATCTATTGACCTGCCATCCTTACCTAGGACCCGTTTCCTAACAACAACATTGCTTACTCGGTTGTCCCATGATACACGAACAATGCTTTGGAGGCACCTATGATCGAAAACCAATAACCTACGAATATCTTCTACTCTGGCTGACCATATTTTGCAGCCATAATGTAGGGCGGAGAAAACTACTGTGCAGTACACTGGTCCTCTATTCAGCAATCGGATATCTGGCCTACGCCATAAGTGACGCAGGTTGGTAAAAGCTAATCGAACCTTCGGTATCGGTGCTGAGATATCGTCAGTCACCAGGCCATCAACACTGATGAGACTCCCCAGATAACTGAAACAGTCTACATGCTCAACTTCTTCATTCCCCATCACACTATTACCTCTACTATCATTGGATCTGAATAGACAGTGTGCTAATGCGGTACGGGAACTTGAACTGATGTACGTACGTACAATGTTGTACGTTGTAACTGACTGACTGACTGATTCAACCACTGAGTCGCAACTGCTTCGTCTCACTACAACTCATTTACAAAGTAGTTAACTCTAATCTATGCTGTTTTGGTGAGGTTTTAATACCAGGCTCTCCAAACTAAAGCAGACAAATAAGCCGGGGTTGAGATCTGTGACATGTCATGGTTTGCAACTGAATTTTTCATTAACACTTCACTTTTATAGTCAGTCAACTACACATCAATAATGTATACTTCATTTTCATTATTCTTTCATAAATTAAAAGGCTAAAGCACAATTCAAACGTCGAAGTACAGCTAATCAAGTTGAAATTCATGTTCCAGTCCCGTCGGATGTTGATTCTCCAAGATTTAAAACAACAATGGGTAGTGCGAAGTATGTTCCAGAGACAAATGTTGTTATATGGACAATACGCAGTTTTCCTGGTGGTAAAGAATATATATTAAGAGCCAGTTTCGGTCTACCTTCTGTAGAAGGTGGTCAAGATGTGGAATCTAGACCACCAATAACTGTGAAATTTGAAATACCATATTTTACCGTATCTGGTTTACAGGTTTGTGATGAAATTTGTTTATTAAAAGAAACATTTTCATTTTATAAATATATATTTTTATCGCTCACCGGATTAAAGATATTTGTATACTCGGTACATAGTATGTAGTTGAATACACTTATATCATGTGGTTAAAAGTCAACAACTCAGTTAATCACTAAACTGTAACCAGCCATTACAGTAAAACTATTAGTAAATGATTGTTATATGTGTGAAGACTGCCAGATGTATCTTTTGTCCAGTTAGAACATGGAAGCATTTAAAAAAAGATTGGATTTATATCTTTGTAAATTGATGCGTTGCGGCTCGATTCTCCTTCAAAAACATCCACTAAAATGCATTATGTGATTAAGTTATATCGTTCAAATTTTCAGTTTATTTTTTTTCTTTCAAATACATGGTTGTTAGACTATTAGACTGACTATACAATAAACTAACTGGATGATCTTCTTGCTTATAATATCTTTTGTATAAGTAATTTAGAATTAATTAATTGAGAAATATCAGTTGAAACATTTCAGTGACTTGGATCACACTTTGTGTAAAAAAAAGAAAAGAATTCCACCAGAGATGTTTTATGTGACTCCTATTTGCGTGCAACAACAAAAAAAACCTCATGAAAAGAAAGTGTTTTCTTTTTTGGCACCAAATAATTAGTGTATACTGTGATTTCTCTATTCATTCTATCAATCAATCAATCCTACATTGATTAAAGTATAGTGAAAATATGTACACTTTTGTACAATACTGTTAGCAATAGTCTTGAATAATAGTTTTAGCTTTCATACATCTTTTTATTGAATATTGTTAAGATGATTTGAATACAATGATAAGAGCTTTGAAACATCTTCCTATTTATATTGCACAACATTCTATAAATGTACTTGTACATTGTAATTATGAATTTATTGATTCGTTTGTTTTATTTGAGATAAATTTCAACGAATCATAATGTTTATCATACATAAACTGACCTTAGTTGAGGTAAGATTAATAAGTAGCTGATTCGTTGTAGTATGCGACTAGGCGTAGACTACCACCACCTGGTTGGGGTCCGCGAGATATTATTAGTATTTTTTGAATACTACATGTCATATTGAATCTCGATAATTCTTACATATTAGTTATAACTCTAAACAGCTATCCTTTGAACTAATCACTGCTTATATCAAATACAACATTCAACGAATTTTATGTACGGTTGTATAGAGGGTAGCAATATAATCCAGTATGCGTGTTTTGCCCTATTTAGAGCTCATCAACTGGATGCAGTTGTATCCCAACATGCAAAGAAATCAATAAAGACTTAACATCAACACAGTGTAGTATGCACGAATTTACCTTCACCATATATTCCATACGACTATGTGCATGTTTTTCAATGATTGCTTCTACCCAGATAAGGGGTTTAACCTATATTTGAAAAGAAGTTAAGATGAAGTAGATTGGTTATAGAGATGCGTAAATGTTTTCGGTTAATAAATGCACAAATGAAACTGATGAGAAGTAAAAGTAACCTCTACTCTTGAAGGTCCTGAGTAGTACGAAACTAGAACAAAACATTTGCTCAGTTCTCTGCTTTTAATGGTTATTTAACTGAAGTCAATTTGTATTGTAAACTAATTTCGAATCTACAGGTTCTGTGCGTCATATATGGGTCTCAGTTGGTCCACCATTAAGAATCAAGTAGCCACTTGACATTTATTTCATCTCAGTATCAAAAGCCCTCAGCAGTGATTACGCACATGTCGTTCAGACGTCAACACAGGACGCTCAGATCTTGTGGTGAACACTTAATCATTAGAACCATTGGTTCAGTACCCAATGGCACGAATTGAGCTTCAATAATAACGGCTGCTGAGCAGTATCATGTTGGCACTCTCCAATTTTTAAGGGTATCCAAACTGGGATCTGTATTCAGTCAACCTTTGGATTGACTAAGATGATGAATATAAGCATGCCCGGTTAGTTTATGCTTTCCTTCTGTAAAAAATTGAGCTGTTATTTTTTTCCTTTAGGTTCATCATTTGAAAATTATTGAAAAATCTGGTTATCATGCACTCCCATGGGTACGTTATATCACGCAGAATGGTGATTATCAACTGCGTACTTTATAAAACAAGAATACACCAACCAACAGAAAGATACAATGTTATTTTGTATCATTCCTACGTATTTCTTACTATTTCTTTTAAAGTTTTGTCTCTCGTTTACTCCTACTACTTCCGGTTATTTGAGTAGTAAAATTATCATGTTATCAATTTCTCTTTTGTTTGTACGAGAAATTTCTACTTTCGTCTCATTTTAACCTTTTTTTAAATTTCATTTATTTCATTTTGAACAAATTCATTGTGAATGATGACAAAAAAACCTTCTACTATTACCAACACATTTTTTCAATCTTCTATATCTTAATAATCTTCATCTTATCAACTATTTTAGAAAAATTCAATCAGTTAGACCAGAATTTATCACATGGCTGTGAATAATCACTTATAAGCGACTACTACTACTACTACTACCGTTACCACTCTAACACTACAAAAATTACCGCAATTTTTATGAAATATGTTTCTATTCATGATAATATGAGTATAATCTTCTTATCAGCTTCTAATATTATTTGGTTAATGATTTTAAATGGGAAAATTTTTTTCACAACTTTTAATATATGTACTAGTGTATTTGTTTTTTTCTAATAGTTGTCCTTGTGGTGTATTTCGTGAGAGAGGGGAGAGAAGGTTTGTATACTGTGAAGTATATGATATATGACACTTCACTATTGTGATGTATATTATAGGCTTTTATTTTGTAGATAACTTAAATCCCATTTAGTTTATTTTTGATCATTTTTTAATGATGACAGTGGTTCCTGCATATCTCTATATCACACTCATCCTGTGTCTTATTTGTATTTGTCGTAAATCTGTTCACGTTCTACTCATTTATTTACTTACTTGTTACAATCTTTTATAGTCAGAATTGGGATATGAAGAAAATTAATCATCACTGACAGCATTGCATAAAATCTAAAATGATGAATATACCCCCTCCCTCACATCAGTATACTTATTATGTTCTAAGTTTGTTCTTGTAAACTATCAAGGTTGTTTAATGTTGAAGAGTACTGCAAATCGTAGATCTTAATGTTTCTGTATGAAGTATGGGTGTTAAATTAGGTCTTGTAAACAGCAAGCTTGACTAGTTACAAACCTGAACGTATATGTATTGATCAAATATTCAGTCTTCTTCAAGTTCTAAAACATATGTATAATTTCCCTCGTCTAATAATTGTAGTTTTTATTGACTTGAAGACAACATTTATTTCCGTAGAATAAAAGACTACGTGACGTTGTTTGTCGTTAAAATATATACCGAAAAAGTAAATTAACTGTGCAAAGGCTTTTTACTCAAGCACTATTAGTTGAATCTGAAATTATGGCTAACTTTCTTTTGAATTGTCAACCGCAAGAGTTACTGGTGAAGTCTGTTTAATTTCGCCACTTTTATTTGAATTCATAGTAGATATATATTTTGAGAAATAATACTTTATTCGTTGGACGTTTCCGGGATTGATCTGTTATCAAGAGAATCACTTATGAACTTGGAATACTTAAATAGCATAGTATCATATAGTATAAACTGAAAAAATGCAGGGTCTTCTGATAGTCTTGAACAACAGTGCAAGGGTGTTTGAGATTTGTGTTTCTCCCTTTAGATTCAAAGTGTTACTTATGGTTGGCTCTTATCCATTGCCTATACTGATCATAGAGTTAAGTATTTGAACCCATTTACAACCTTTATTATTTGAAGGGCTTCATCAGTGTTTTACAAAATCTTGGCACCGATTGGGAAAACTGGACTTTTGCTACCTTGATTCTCTTGTTGCATAGGCAGGATACTCGTCTCCCAACTAGAGAGCAAGTATGCTCCCCATCAGTTCGCTCTTGTTTAATTCATGGCCTTGAACCTTAGTGTGTAAACATAGGACACATAAGTTGATAGTGTAAGTCGGTCGTAGGAAATCGACAATAACTGCTGCTTGGTATTCGTAAGAACGTATACCTGTAATCTTATAGGTGATTGATGCTCTCTGACGGACTCGTGCCCATGTTTCCAGCTTCAAAGGTCGAGACGTTACCACAAATATTAGGGCTGTAACTGACCTGTAGGATTCAGATGTATCTACAATTCAGTGTGATGACCCTAAGTATATGTATCAAGTCTGTATTGTTTTGTTGATCTATCAGGTTGCTAATAATAGTAATTTGATGAATGAAAAGCGCATAGTTGGAGGAGATAACACTTTGAAGAAAAAGGCAACCTAGTGATCACCAATCTTGTAAGTATGAATTTGC
The DNA here is from genome assembly GCA_944470395.2 of Schistosoma turkestanicum. Classification (NCBI taxonomy): domain Eukaryota; kingdom Metazoa; phylum Platyhelminthes; class Trematoda; order Strigeidida; family Schistosomatidae; genus Schistosoma; species Schistosoma turkestanicum. The sequence continues at coordinate 10,956,544 of OX103976.1, read as the reverse complement.
TTACAATGAACTAATGGAAACGTAGTTATACTAAAAAAATGGTACATCAAACACTTTTGTGAATGATAGATATCACATAGGATAGAACAGTTAGGAACCAGTGTTTTTTTAGTAGGACTGACTGCTTGTGAGTTATTAGTGTAGCGGAGAGTAATTCCAGCTAGTCCCCAATACAGGGTGCTTACAATCATAGCGAGATCAAAATTTATGGATGAACTAATCAAAACCGAAATAATGAAACTTCAATTGCTTCTCTAATCCAGCAAGTTGAAATGTACTACAGCAGAGTGCCAACAGAATACGTTTATCGATAATTTTAGATATTTGTGACGGAATCCCTAGTGAAAATTACATTTGTACACAGTACTGACCCAAATTAAATGAACGAAAAAGTGCAAGATATTGACATTTTATTGAACATTAACAAAAGACACTTATCCTTAGACCTAATCGGCATTTTGGTGCAAAATCTAATTCCAGCTCCAAAAAAAATCCCTAACAACTCGTGGTTGTAATTCTTTGTACTAATTTATTACCCTACATTGAACCTAGTAAGGGGTTAACATTTCTCAAGATCACCCCCAAAGTTCGTCTATATATTATACGCCAGTTATGATTACCTACATGAGAAGACTGAAAAAAATTGGACTGAACTGGGAAGGAGGGCCTAGGAGAGAGTCGGCTGAAGAATACTAGCCGGTGGCCTATGCTTCGTTGGGGGTTATAGGCGTAAGTATAGTAAATATGATCACATGCAACTCCAAGGCAGAAAACGAGAGTAGGGAGTACAACAGAACAACAACAAAAAATATTCTGTCCGTTATATCGATTTTAGGTAAGTGAAATTCAGTCCAATTCTAGTTCTCACTTATTGATAGTTAAAAGGCACGTGCTTTTAATCATTAATTTATCGAATATATATATATATATATATAAATCATTTTTATTCTGAAGTAATCTGATATCTAGAATAATTAAAGTATAAATTACCTTCAAACTTGTCTGTAAACCCAGCAAAAATCGTTTAAAAAACAACATTAATCTGCTCAAATTGTTACAAAAAATAAGTTTTTTCACTTCGAACCACCAAAATGACCTCGAGACTGAATTTTATAACAGATACAATGGTTTTCATTCTTAATGTATGGTTATTGAAAAGTCGATTCATGTCATCAACCGCTTCGTCAGTTTAACAGAACAACAACATTATTGATTTACGAAGTAATTATAATCGATAGTTAACAACTTCATAATCAAGCAAGATATGATCTATTTACTTACGAGACAGTTAAATCACTAATCAGAAAATCTACTTTGAATGAATCCCTATTATGACTTTGTTATTAAAGTTTAATCAGTTTATAAATCATCAACATAAAAAACGAAATCAAACTAATTCGTAAATTAAAACTAAAATCTATGACAATATGATATAGTATAGTGGATACTACTTACAACCTGGCGTATAAGTAATACGCAGCGGAATGTAGCTCAGAAGTAACTACCAAAGAGAAGAGTATCGAATCCGACTGAATGTATGGCACGATTAAAGTGTTTAGGACATCAGAAGGCATACGGAAGAAGATAGCCCATAATCTGCTTGTTTTGCAAATGAAATTCTAATAAAAGCCAAACACACTAAGTCAGTAAATTATATCTTTCTCAAAAACACCATTCTAATTAGTCTCAGCGCCTTCGTTCATTACAACAGTAACTCAGTAGAGTAAAAACAGCAAAGAAGTATATTAGGCATTTTTAAATTCGTCTTAGAGTTTAATTTAATTGTGAAATTCTCATCACCTTTCAATACAAATATCTCATTTATTTACGCCTGTTATCACCAATGGAATATAGACCACCGACGAGCATTCTCCAACCTTCTATGTGCTGAGACTTCCTTTCCATTTCTATCCATGTGTTGTTCATTCTTCTCATGTCCATCCCCATTTTTCCGCGCAATTTGCTCTTTGCTTTTCCTCTTCTCCTTTGGACTTCCAGGTGGTAGCTTGGTCTTGTGATGCAGCTGGGTACTTTCCTCGATATATGTCCTATCCGATTTGCAGGATGGTGGGATAAAACTCAAACATTCTTACAGTATTGATAATCTTGAAATAGACCTTAAAGATGTTTTCCAGAACGACAATGAAAACTTCACAGTTAAATATATTTTCAAGTTTTCACATCAGTCAACGATGGTGAACTACAGATTATTGATTTTAGTTACCTGTCTCAAAAAATTCAACGATTAATTAATGTAGTTATGGATGTTTTCCGTTTCACCAGAAAAATCCTTTAACATGCTACATTTTTGCTCTTAAACCACTGGAGTCATGTTAGATAAACTGTTGATCATATGAAAACAGTTAAAAAAAAAAACAAGGAAAATCTGGTGAATTGTTTCAAATGCTGGAATAAAAGCATTTGATATACTTATGGTTTATGCATTCTAGACTAATTGGCCTTTTGTAAAGCACTCAGCAATAATATTCAAATTCTCTTCTATTCAGTACATTAAAAAAAAATACACTATTTTCACAGATCTATAATTTATTTAAATTTTCCTATCTAGCTGACTGATTCGACAATAAATTCTAATAAGAAATTGATGTCATTCAAAAAATATTTATAACGAAAGATTAATGGACAGCTGTTTAATTGTAGATTGAAACTCTTCAACAGAAACGAATTTCATTTAGTCGATTTCTTCCATTTTTCTTATTCATACATTCATGACAGTTCATTAACAGTAGCACTCCTCACTTTTAAATTTTAATGGTAATATTCCACATTATGTATAAATTCATAGAGGTGTTAGTGTTTTCTTTTTTTTTTATAAAAGAAAAACACACGTAACACCAAAACAGAACTAATCAACATTTGATCGTCAAAACGCATTGATTTTCATTGGTTCATGTACAAATGTTTCAGTTAGTACAAAAACTATTAGTGCAAACTATTAATCAGTAGTAGTATAATATGCTAAAAGTGGAATTAAAATCAAAGAAAAATTAAATCACGGAATACTTTGTCAAATTAAAATCAATCATTTCTTTTTATAAGGCGTATATGTATATGAGGCATATTCTTATTATTTGTGTAGGCGTTGATTATTTAAGCGTTTATTTGTAATTGGATAAATTAACAATAAGGAAGAGTATGGTTCATGTCATTCTCTGTGCATATATGTTCTTCAATGTATTAGTTTCTGTGTGTAAATGTGTATATAATCCACTTTTTGATATATATGTGGGTCATTTGGATATATAACTTAACACATACACAATTGATTTTATGCTCACAAACACATATTTACATGTATTCACACAATATGGTGTTGTGGTAAAACGTTAGGCCGAACACAAATACAAACTTTTAGTACAGCGGAGATTCACCTAATTTTTTTTTTTGAGAATCTTGTCTAAACTTTGAAAATAGTTCTTTTAACTAACTCAGCATAAAAATGGATAATTCTCAAATCATGAAAACAAATGATGATAACATAATGACAGTGAAACATAAAAAACACGGAAGATTTGTTCGTTTTCTCTCACATCTTAGACGTAAACCACATAATGATTCAGAGACAAAGACAAAAAACACAACATCAACAACACCAACACTTCCACCATTAATGTCTTGTATGAATTCAGAATCATTACAGACTGTGTCATCTACAACACCTCATTCCCATGGTTGTTCAACTATCTCTAATTGGTTTACTGGTAAAAGTAAAGAGAATGTTCATGACAAACGAACAAGTGTAAAACGGAAAAAATATCAAGAAATTGAAGGAACTGTTTTAGTAAGTTCAATGAGTTTTCGATTTCATTTGTTAATTGTTGCTTATTGTTATTGTCAATACTACTACTACTACTACTACTACTACTACTACTACTACTACTACTACTACTACTACTACTACTACTACTACTACTACTACTACTACTACTACTACTACTACTACTACTACTACTACTACTACCACTACTACTACCACTACTACTACCACTACTACTACCACTACTACTACTACTACTACTACTACTACTACTACCACTACTACTACTACTACTACTACTACTACTACTACCACTACTACTACCACTACTACTACCACTACTACTACCACTACTACTACTACTACTACTACTACTACTACCACTACTACTACTACTACTACTACCACTACTACTACTACTACTACTACTACTACTACTACTACTACTACTACTACTACTACTCATCTTGATAAATTCATCCCACTGTGATGATGATGATGAGATGTGGTATCTTGTGAAAATACAAAACTAATCTAGGTTCTAACATTGTCTATGAATGATCTGGGCTCCACCCTCGTCATTTACTTCCGACCCCCAAGATGGTATCATCAGCCTTCAAACACAAATTGTAGTTCACAGCGTTAAATACCATTTTTTATTGAGCGCTTCAGTTATTCCAAAAAAGACAAACCTTTAGTAACTAGACTGATCGGTAGTTGGCATTATCTAAAGCTTATCAATGAATATGTTCAACTTTATGAGTCTTTTATTTAATTTTATATGATTGACATATAATACCATGAAAGATTATTTGGTCTCAAGTTCAAAGTTTCTACGAGGAGGTGTAAGAACCTTAAGCCAAACGAACATAAACATTACACTTGCTGAATGAATAATTAGCCAACTGGATTCAGTAGCAAACAGTACAAAGTTCGAGTCTCAGTGTAAATGACACTACCAAAATACTAGTACATCCAGCTGGCGAATTCTAAACTGGATGGAATGCGTATCAAAAATTCCACTCTCAGTTACAATTCATCTATTTGGAATAAATTTGGCAAAATGTATTACACCTCAACTAGTGTACTACAATATATTTATCAAGGTTCTTCAGAATGCTAAATATATATGACATGAAAATCTCAACCAATTAAATCATAAGAGATTTTCAATGGATCTTTCTAGATGATTTTAACTGATAGTGAAAAATTAGATTTAAATAGAATAGCTATCATATACTCACAATTTAATCATGATCATTTGCTCATTACTTGATATTCTTAGAAAAAAAATGTGCAAAATTTTGTTAAAAAGCTATAACAGATAAATATTATGATAACTGTCTAGGATTATAGGTTCGCACTACTATGGAGTTGATAATATGGGAGAAATAGTTGTTTAGTGTTTAACGGTCTCTTGATGGAACAACTGCTTATGAATATGATGTCATTTGTCGACTACCAGAGGACAACATCTCTTAACGTTGCTCCACTGCCTTGTGGATTAGACGTGTAAGATGAAAGGCTCTGGGACTGGTCCTATTATAGTGAAGGAGAACACAGGTGGGGCGACCGAATTATATTTATCGAAAATTACAGAGTTACTGAGTAAAATAGGAAAACCATATCGTAAATCGTTCATTTGCAAAATATCAGTTCATCATATCGAACTGGACTGTTCCTGTTGCAAAACATTAATCCATTGTCACTATTCATGCGTTTCATACAAATTCCATTGTTTTCTAACTCTTCCTTTCTTGATCTTCCCTCCATCTTCGGCTGCCAGACATTACGTTGACACTCATGTCATATACTACTTATAAGTAGCTCACACCACAGTATGACAAAACCACTCGGTTCGGTTTGGGTAACCAGGTAGTATCGCAGCTCACTCACAAATTCAATAATTTGTGTTGGGCATAAATATTTATGTAACCCTTTGTGCCTATGTTTATGTGCTTAAATAAACAAACTAAAAAAAATCAACCAATTAATTCTAATCTATTGTCCATCATAATTTAATCTTCTGGCATTGTAAATGATATTCATACATTAAATTAGTGTTTAAACTCAAATAATACTCAGCTTCATTTTTATGCAACTTTAACTATTAATTCATCTAAATACAGTGTTTAAAAATCAATTTATTGTAGTTATAATGTGTGATTTAGTTTTTGAGACCAAATAAACCTTTATCTATAATCTTTTTACTGTTATTTGTTACACATTTTTGAAACTATGAGTCGATCGATGTTAGACCACCATTCGATTCATGGTTTCAAAAATGTGTAACTTAACGATCTTTACAACCCCTTAATGTGATTACCTGTGCTCACTAGTGACTAGCTTCGTGAGGAATCTTCCCCGACTTCTAGTGGGAAGTCGTGACGAGTGAACTTCAACCTGTTCGGGTGTAGACAGTAACTACCGAAGGCTGTGAATGAGGTTGCACAATTCCGTGAGCTGATCAAGCTAGACACTAACACCATTACATACCTGCTCAGTGGCGATCGCGCACAATACCAAAGGTCCCGGGTTCGAATCCTGCGGGGTGCAGGAGTCGCTGATGCGCACTGCAGATGAGTCCCATACCAGGACAAAACGGCCGTCCAGTGCTTGCAGGTTTCTAATGGTGGTTTAATATTGATCGATTCATGGTTTCAAAAATGTGTAACTTAACAATCTTCACGACCCTGTAATACTGTTATTTGTGTCATGCAATTCACGATCTTCCAGCAATTAATAAGTTACCGCGCCATCTCTCAGTCACATCAAAATAAACATTTTGTATGATAGTAAAGTACTAAGAATCCGACATGTGTAATACTTTAATAAACGAAGACGTCAAGAGTGGATGGATCAAGTGATTAATTCGAAGAAGACATAGTTTAGTCAGAAAATCTGTACATCTTATCTTCAAAATTTCATTTGCAAAACAACCGGATAATCGGCTGTCTTCTTCCGTGCGTCTTCTAGTCTTCAAAACACTGTGATCGCGTCATACATTCGTATCCGGCATTCTTTGCTTTATCGCTTACTTTTGGGAGACACTCCCCTGCATACTGCTTATAAGCCACATTGCTAGTAGTATCCACCAAACTATTGTAAAACTAGTTTGTTTTTTTCTACTAGTTCTGACTTTTACTGAAAAGCAATAAAATCCCATGTTCTGACATTTAATTATCTGATAATTAATATGATAAGTGATGTTGACTAAAATGTTTTTTTATGATGTAAAGCAAACTGGGTTATTCTAATTTTCAGTATGGATTTTTAGATTCTCCTGTCATGATTCAGTCTATAATAAACAACTATCAGCAATTAGAAAGCTTTAGATGGCCGTTTCATCTGAGAAAATGATGACACAATGTCGTGAATTAAATAAAGTTAGACATACACACCATTGGATACTGACTCACTGGTCTTTTGCGTGAAACTGATAATCTTCGGTTCAACTGCTGAAAACAAGGTTGTTCAGTGGAAATGGTCCCATACTACAACAAAACGGTCGGCCAGTGCTTCTAACTAACTCTAGTTAGTTAGTGGTAGCTGAGTAGAATAGCATTAGTCCGCACACAAACATTTCTAACTTAGAACAACACAGATATAAGTGAACAATAATGTTTTTAATTGCATCGTTATCATGCTTTAATTTAATATACATGAATATTTATATGAAAATGTTCAATCAATCAAGGCAGTTTGAATCAATAATCAAAATGAAATAGATTACATAACTACACATAATAGGTAGAAGTGCAAGTTGATAAGAGGAAGACAGGTGTATCGATAGTAGTAAGAATAATAAAATACGGTAACAGACGTTTTTTGTCAATAGTTCATTATTGGAAGTAGTAGGTCAAATGTGATTAAACAGACTTAAAACAATCATCACAAAACATTGTAACGACTACGTAAATAATAAGTGTGTAAAGTATTAGACAGTGAAGAATATAAATGGAAGGAGGAGAAAAACGACAAACCAATACAGGATGTGAAAATAATGCTAATCATAACAATAATAAAAATTTTTAAAAATGGTTTGTTAAATTATATCCGACCAACGAAGGAATAGGAGTGTCACCAATTTCTTCTGAACAAATAATTTGGGGTTGAATGTTAGGATTCCTATGGCTTCTGCTATATGTAGTAGACGGGATCGAGCACCATTGGGAAATGATGGGGTTATACAATAGTTTACTCAAAAGGATTCAGAATTATCTATATTATAACCGCCATCAGTCAGATATGCTAAGACAGAGATGCATATAGTTTTTATCTGGCCTTTCCCTAAACCATACTGGAAGGTGTTCACTCATTCGTTGGTTAAGTTGCCTGTTAGTATGCCCGATATATCTATCTCCACAGGAGCAGCTGTACTTGTAAATGCACATTGCGGAGGCCAATTCACGTATCATCTTAGATTTAGAGACTGAGTTACGTGAATTTCTCCCTGGAAGCCTTATTTCCTTCAATATTCTAGATTTGTGTTGTTGAAAAGTGCCAACTGATAATATTAAACCCAGATTTAAGGTTTTGTAACTACTTACAACTACTTAATATTTTAACAGATTGCCGACGATATTCACAGTCATCTAGACTGGTAGCTCCATTATAACTTGATCAATATAACTGAATCAACACCGAGAACTGAACAAACTCGACATTGGTGTTATTACCCAGTCATTAAATAAATGTAAATCGTTTGTATTAACTAGATTCCATAAAAAAGTTTTATAAAAAAGAATTCACTAGGATGTTAATGTATTCAAAAAAATGATCAACATCTAATCATTTTTATTTTAAAGAAATAGATATAAATAAATCATAAATACTCTAATATCACTAAGCGATTACTGACTCTGATTGCTTATCAAGTTCTATTTTATCAATGTGTGATTGATATATTATTTAATTTCTGCCGGCTTAACTAATGTGTAACCTAGGATTTCTCATTTTCTATATAGATCACATAATGATATGCGGTTAAAATCAATGATATGGTATAAGTATTTTTTGCAAAGTTTTAAGCACCTTTCATTCATAAATGTAACCAAATGTAGGGTTGTGGAGAATGCTGACTTACTTTGAAATCATGAATCGATCAATAATATACCACTGTTAGAAAACTGGAAGCAATGGACCGCCGTTTCGTCCTGGTATGGGATTCATCAGCAGTGAGCACCAGCCAATCCCGACACTCACAGTAATCGAATCCAGGATTTCCGGCGTTGAGTGCGAACACTTAATATCTGGACCACTGAGCCGGCATCCAACGGTGTTAATGTGTGATATCGATCAATTCACGGTCTTTCGCAACCTCATTCACTGTCTTCGGTGAGCACTGCTTCAAACCCAAACAGGGTTAAACTACATTGGTCAGTACTTCTGGCTAGGACTCGGAGAAACTTCCTCACGTAGATATTCACTAATGAGCTGATGATAATTTTCACTGTAGGGTTGTGGAGATTGTTGACTGAATTTTTCGCCCTAATTTTTAAACAAAACTGTGGTTACTCAATAAGTGGATTTATTTAGTGACTGGATATCATTTTAACATAATATTTTATTTTGAATGTCTGGAGTTAACTTTAGCTGTAAGCAACGAGTGTGACAGTGCAGCGCACCCAAACATGTTGGATCAAAAAGATAAGCGAGAGTTTAGGTTTATCATGGAACCTTTCACAGCCGTTAGCTGCCAATTTGACGTGGTGATCGGGCTTACCTATCGTGATGACCCGACCGAGCTACATTGTCTGAAAAATATGTTCCTTTAGGATCTACCACGCCAGGCAGGTGGACTGCACAGAGGTAACACTAAAAATAGCCACTCAGGGAGAAGTTGTACTTCTGACTGTAGAGCAGTGTGACAGCAGTATTGTTTCCTTTAGGCAACTATCCTCTGCAATGATGCTGCCTTCTCACAATAGAAGGAAGAGATTAGAAAAGGTTGACTCTGACGGATTTCCGTTTCCGGTGGTAAAACTTTTTGAACAGCGAAGCCAACATGTTAAAAACTTGCTGTGAAAAGGCCATGCGTGACCAGCCTCTGTGGTCACACTCCTAAGTGGATAAGAAAAACACTAGCACAGATTTCTTTTCAGATTCCTCAAGAAATACCCTCCCACGGTGTGGGCAACCGGAAATGATCTCAACCTACACGACCCTAACAACATACAAGATCGATTCATTCACAACCAAATCATTCGTCAAACTCTTTATAACTCTCTTATCTCCACGACTAAACCTTCTTGTATACCTTCATCACATCAAAACTAAAAGATGCTTGAGTGGATAATATAGTGTCGCTGCTCACAGAAGAGATAATGACAATCCTCTGTTGCAGCTATACTTAGATAATCGCCCGTTTCTGGCTAATACCAACAACGAACATCATGAAAAATATTTTTTGACACGGCGACCCCCAAAGTCAACTCAGCGCCAGATACGTCTAGACCATATCTCTATCAGCCAATGATGGATAGGCTCGATAGAAGACTTCGGCTTGGCCTGGAGCACAGTTAAAGATTTAGAACATCTTCTAGTACGAGCAGGGATTTGTCTGTGGTTTGCTGAACGTAAGAAAGATACAGAAAGTAAAACTCTTCGAATTCTACTGAACCAATAAAAATTCGAGAGCAAATAGAAAAACAGTTAGACACTAACGCAAATGACTCAAACTGTGAAGTCAATTGGAATGATATCCGAAAAGCTGTGTAAACAGCAGTGATATCTGCCAGTAATGAAAAGTATAAGGTTAGGGAGTAGCAGTGGACCTCAGTAGCATCTATTGAAATGGTAGATGCTCGAAATTTCATCCCATTCGGACTTGAAAATGATGAGTAGTAGAGTCAGATTAAACACAGGCTGGTAAAAAGCCTACACAATGATCATAAACAGTGAACATAGCAAAAACAAGAGAGATGGGAAAGTTAATGGCAATAGGTAAAAGTAGACAACTGTTCAGAATTATCAAGGAAAGACGTATTAGAAGTCTGACTCTTAGTGAGACTCTCGGAAAAGGATAGAACTACCATTTGTCCTCCCTCTAGAAAATTGGATTGATGAGCAGAAAATTTTAGGGAGCAGTTCGACCGAAATTCAACCGACCTGCAACCACACTTCGGTTACCTACCAGCTCCAGTCAATATAAGTGGCAAGTTTATGTAAGTCCTCCGAATCTTAATGAGGTTGGAAAATGTATAGGCAATCTGAGGAGAGGGAGAGATGAAGGCCCTGATAGATTTGTAGTGCTGTGGTGCGAGCTACTTATAAGTAGTATATGACGTGAGTGTCAACGTAATGTCCGGCAGCCGAAGATGGGGGAAGATCAAGAAAGGAAGAGTTAGAAAACAATGGAATTTGTATGAAACGCATGAATAGTGACAATGGATTGATGTTTTGCAACAGGAACAGTCCAGTTGATATGATGAACTGATATTTTGCAAATGAACGATTTACGATATGGTTTTCCGATTTTACTGAGTAACTCTGTAATTTTCGTTAAACACAATTGGGTTGCCCTCACCTGTGTGCTCGTCCACTACAGATTAACCCCTGAAATTTTTAAGGATAATAGTTCAGTTTTAGCAGTTAGATTGACTGAGGTCTTGGGCAGAACCTGGGAACTGGATATAATCCCATCTGACCGGCCTCAATCGTTGATTGTCCCAGTCTACAAAAATAGGCGAAACACCTCTTGTTTCAATCACAGAGGAATCAGTTTGACTAATATAGTGTCTAAAATGTTAGCTTCGATAATAATTAGACGCCCAACTAGGGCTCGTGAAGGGCAGGATCGAGAAAATCAGGGTATGTTCAGACTAGTGTGTGGATATGTTGACCAGATTTTCACACGACTTCACGTCATGGAACACAGATACACATTTAGGCTTCCGACAATAGTTGCCTTACTGGACCACAAAGCGGCATTCGACTCTGTCAATCGTGAGATTCTATGGCAGTGTCCGAAATTAAAATGGGCACCAAAGAAGTACATTTACCTTGTACAGTCTTTCTACTCGGATACCGGAAGATTCATTTGTTGACTCAGAATATGCCGACTTCATAGTTCTGTTTGGTGAAGACGCCGACAAAATGTAGAGTCTTCTGAACGCACTAAGCAACAATTCATATTTGGGATGTGATTCTCGCCCTCCAAACGCAAAATATTGCTTCAGGATTGCCTCGTATCGGCACCTGAACTAGTGAAAGTAAGTGAAGTAGTTGGACATGTCGACAGCTTCGCTCATCGTTGGAGTATCATCAGTGCTGATGACCTGGCGTCTAGCGAAATCTCTACACGGTAAAGAGGGCTCTACTAACTTTTGCCAACGTGCATCATTTATCGAGTACGCAAGATACCCATCTACCAACAAAAGACAAGTTTACTGCGCATTAGTTCGATCCGCACTACTTTATGGGTATGAAACGTGACTAGTAAGGGTAGAAGATATTCGTAGTATTCGATCATAAGTGTCTTCGAAGCATTTCTGGTACATCCTGGGAGCAGCGAGTAAGCAATGCTAGTGTTCGGACAATAGTACTGGGTAAGGTTGGCAAATCAGTTGATGAAGTATTGAAACTTCACCAGTTGAAGTGGTCGGGACGTGTTACGAATGCCTAACCAATGACTGCCTTGACGAACCGTGTTGACTGATGTAGGAGTAGATTGGAAGGAAGCTAGAGATGACCAAACCAAAACACGGCACAAATCCATGAAGTCACTGACAATTGGATTGGGCTATGTTAGTAGATCTAGGCTATCTGGTTTGTCTCCGCAAAACAATGGTAACCGATGGTTAGAGACTTTGAATGACATGGATCAAAATCGTTTGGAATGGCGCAGGTGCATCCACTCTTCGTGTTCTCTCAAATTTTGATCTTCCGAATTCCTCATAACATTTTTCCGCTTTCAAAATATACCTCACTGGATTATACTTCTTGAATCACATCTTCTAACCATAATCTACTCCGATGCTGCTAATACCTCTACTACCTTTGCAACTATGGGATTTGAACAGACAATGCCATCTTTCTGTAATAATGCGGCATTAAAATTTGGACTGGTGTACGTACGTGCCAAGTTCTACGTTGTTGAAAGCTGACTGACTGAATTATCCATTGAAATCTGCACTCCTACATGCAGCACACATCTAGTAAACAAACGGAAAACTGATCCAAAGTGCTGGGTAGAACACACTTACTGAACATTGAAAATTCTATTAGTAACCACATTGTTTAACAATAAACCATAATATTTAAATAGTTTAGATGGCTGAAACCATGAAAACTAGTGAAAAAATATGTGAAATACTATAGTGTGATATTAACCAAACAGTCTAAGTTGGATAACCATTGAAAACCAGGAATCACTGATCTGATCATTTTTATCGCAGTAAAGTGCACAACTCACCAACCGGGAATCGAACCGTAAATGCATTGAGACGAAAGAGTTCTACACTAGAAAGGAAAAGCTATCTAGTGTTGCTACTCAATGTTGTATTTAATGTCATTTTCGATTATGAAACGTTAAAAATTTATTTTCAATAGAGTAAGCTTTAAAAATAATTCGTCATTTCAACTTGTTCTTTAAAATAATAATTATTTTTATCATGATAATCAATGTTTCTAAAATAGTATTTATATTATAACCATATTTTGATTATTTCTTTTGGTTTGGTTGTGTTTAAGTAATTCAATCAAATAATTTACGAATTGTTTATAGATCACTTCAAATAACTGATCAATCAATTGTGGGATCATTGAAAGTCTCTTATTTTTCATCATTCACACTATGGATAATAAAATAAGATTTGTGATGATTAGAAATACTTTTTAAATACAATGATTGGGAGTTCTCATTAGTTACACTATGAAAACTGATCAAGAGTGGATAACATAACTGTGAAAATTTTTATCATCTTTCCAAAATATAATTAATTGATCAGCGTAAAAATGTTGTACACTATATTTGAGTTTCTTCACAGCATAAACTACAAACGAATCTTATCTAGGACATCATTGCAAATCTGGCAACGCAACGGTTGTTTCCTCGCAGTACGAAACTCCTTAGTATTACCTACCATAACACCTTAACTTGGAATTAAAATCAGAATTTTCTGTCTGGCTTGCAAACCAGTACCGTTCCAGCCAAAGAGTGGGCATCAGTTTTGAGAATGCAGACACATCCAGCTGACGAATACTAAATAGGACGAAATACGCGTCCTGAATATTGCCGGTATCAACCATTCATGTTTGCTTGGAAATACTAAATACTTAATGGCAATATCGAGTCAGTCTGCACAGTACACGCATATGCCTAAAAGCTATTGATCAATTTCATTCTTAAACATCAATGGAAAGATCTAAACTACTTATATACATATAACTGAATTTAAATGAATTTTTCACCAATAAAATGAAAAGAATAAAACTGTAAATGAGAACAGCCACACGAACTAAAGTAATAACTAGACAACATACAAATCGAAAAACCACACCGATATCTAAATAAAACACTTGCTTATTGGTGACATCACGAATCAATCATTGTTAGATTACCATTAGAAACCTGGAAGCACTAGACGGCCATTTCGTGCTGGTGAGCAGACATGACTACTGCTATACGCGTGATTCGAACCCAGGACCTTCGGTCTTGTGCGTGAACGCCTAACTTCTGGACCGTCGGAGTTAGACATTAACACTGTTGTACACCGGCTGATGGGTCCCGTACCAGGACGAAATGGCCGTCTAGTGCTTCCAGGTTTCTAATGGTAATCTAACAATGATTGATTCATGGTGTTAGTAATCAAAAACCATCTCCATAACTTGAACCGAAGAAAAAAAACACTTGGTGTTTTAAGTTTTTTGACTGAACATGTTCAAAAATAGTTTATGAAATAGATAGAAGCTTCAATACTTTGTGAGAAGTCCAGTTAAGATTTACTCATTTTGAAAATCTATGTACAAAAATATCTTTATCCAATAAAATCACTTCGTCAAAATTCTAGTTTGATTGTCAGCAATTTCTTACGAAATATAAAATGTTGAAAATCTATGTTTTACTAGTAACTTGATATAATATTAACTTAAAAAATAGTAAATGTATGAGTAATTTTAGAATTCTTGGTTTAATAAGTCTTACTTTTTTTGTTATAAGGCATAGATGTCCATGAATGATACTAGCATACAAATTTTCTAATATGCGGGCCCTCAACCGACTAGTTTGTGAAAAGATTAGGAATGAAGTAGTTTATTGGATTAAAATGAATCTCATGCATAATTACTCACTTAAATATGTATCTATATATACTCCTTAGATAATGAAACTATTTTTTGACCACTTATTATCTAGGAGATTTCATTCTTAACGGTACTCATCTATAAAATATTGAACAGCAGTCTAATCTTAGTTTATATATTCTAATCTATTCTAATCTATTCTTAATCTATATATATATATATATATATATATATATATATCGATTTCTGATAATCGATGTACTATATATACTTGGTATCCTTATAGCTGAACAATCTAGTACACTTTGGTATTCAATATTTTGTTTATTCAAACCATCGTCACCATATTTTTACTTATCTACTTACGTACACATGTTGCTTCCCATGAAGTATAAGCTACCGACCGGGATTCTCTAACCAACTCGCATTTCTATTTCTTCTCAAATCCTATTCATTCTTTCGATGTCTTTCTCCGATTCCCAGTGCAATGTTTTCTTCAGTCTGCCTTGAGTGTTTTGTTTAGGTTAGAGATTGCGTTGTGATGCAGTTTGATGACTTCCGCAATGTATGTCCAATCCACCTCAATCGTCTTTCCCTAATTTATTTATCTACTGGAATCCGGTTCGTTCTCTGTCACAGTAGGTTGTTGTTGATGATATTCAACCAACAGCTACGAAGTATCTTTGTGGGGAAAATGATAATTTTCATAGTTCCACTTGCTACAACTGAATTAAATGAGCTAAAATTCCAATAAGAAACTTGTTGGTTAAAATGTAAATGTTTTTTACTGCTAACTCAGTTGCTAAAACAATTGGGTAAAATTTAAGTCGATATAAATGATAACATTGAATACATATAGTGTATTTGATATGGACCAGACATAGTTGAATTGATTTTGTTTTTTTTTTGTAATTTTTAAATACTTTCTTTTAATAAATAAACAAATTTGTAATTTCACTGATTATAACAACTAAAGACAAAAATTAGTTTTCTTTTTGTTGGGGCACAGTTTTGGAGGTTTGCGTTTTTACACATTTGAAATCATTAATCAATCATCATTGTTAGACCACCATTAGAAACCTGGAAGCACTGGACGGCCGTTTCGTCCTAGTATGGGACTCCTCAGCAGTGCGCATCCACGACTCCTGCTCCTCGCAGGATTCGAACCCGGGACCTTTGGCATTGTAGGCGAACGCCTTACCATCGGACCATTGGGCCGGCATCCAACGGTGTTAATGTCTAACTCTGATTGATCTAGGGATTTCGCGCAAAATCCCTAGATCAATCAGAGTTAGACATTAACACCGTTGGATGCCGGCCCAATGGTCCGATGGTAAGGCGTTCGCCTACAATGCCAAAGGTCCCGGGTTCTTTTTGTGTTGAACTGAAATAAAAGCAAGTTGTTTCGT
The DNA here is from genome assembly GCA_944470395.2 of Schistosoma turkestanicum. NCBI lineage: Eukaryota > Metazoa > Platyhelminthes > Trematoda > Strigeidida > Schistosomatidae > Schistosoma > Schistosoma turkestanicum. The sequence continues at coordinate 10,940,113 of OX103976.1, read as the reverse complement.
TCATAATAACTATTATTATTACAACCAATACAGTGATAACTGTGAAGACTGTTAAATTTCAAGCTAATCTTAATTATTAACAAATCATTTAAAATCAAATAGCATTAAGAACTTATCAACTCTCTAGTGGTTCATTGTTTTCAATGATTGTTTAATTAAGAGATTAGTTTGTAATTTAAACTTTTAGACTAATAGTATTATTATGTCTAATCTTTGATTTCAACATGCAATTTTTTTTTAGTTCAGAGCTATGGTAATAATAATAATAATATACTTCAAGTTTTTAATTAGCGTTAAACAAAGAAGAAGAGATGCTTATTCGGTTTCAGATGACTAATCTCAGCAAAATTCTAGTAATAACATGATAAATTACTGAATAGATAGATGAACAATTAAAATTACTTCATCTAAAATTTTGAGTCAATTAGACTCTAGAATTTATTCAATAAACTTTTTCTATGAAATATTAAGAAAGATTGAGTTTAATCAGTTGTCTATCAATTAAAAAATGAATCATTCATTGACTATTCGTCCTCAACTAAACATTTCAAAACTAAACTTGTAAACCAGTGTCACTGTAAATCCTGTATAAAAGAAGGATGAGTTTGTTTTCAGCTTCAAAACAATTATTTTAAAGACCTCCAACAGTCAAATAGTATTAAAAGGATTATTTAGACCTTTTTTCATATGATGTGTAGCATTTATCTCCGTTTCTCTGATATTAATTATAATATTACGAAGATTTCCAAAGGATAGATGGATATCATTAAATATGTCCATTCCTAATTATCTTCCGTGCCACGAATATACAAATTAAAATTTTGATAATTAACACACGGACGAAGTTCATTCCTCATGATGAAATAATTATACATCAGAGTTTATTTATAGATTAAGTTCTATTTAGTTCCTTGTCATTAATTTCGATTGCTCATTTGGTATTTGTCGTCAATAATTTGTAGTCGATAATTTTAAATGTGTAATTTTACTACTCAAATTAAAATGAGTAGTTACATTATTCAACACAAAGTTAACCAATATCCGGCAAAATTTCATTAGGATATCGAAGTCGAAATTGTATACGTGACCTGATTTTTAATGGTTTCGCTACTAGCAACAGATATCATCTTTACTTCAAACTGATGTCTTCTATTTGCTCTACTAAATTATTAGCTTGTTTATGTGTCACTCCATTGAAAAGTACTGTTTTACTTGACGGTTATGCTTTATTCTGAAATTAATTCATCAGTGCGATTGGGTCATTGATTTCATGGCTAAATTAACTGTCATCTAACCATGTTGTACCATGTCACATTTACACTGATCGTCATTCTATGTATTATTTGAAAGTATGGTTACCGATCATTTAAAGATATTGCATACAATTAATTAATAACTATTTGCATTACGGGGTTGTGAAGAATGTTAAGTTACACATTTTTGAAACCATGAACCGATCAATGTTAGACCACCGTTAGAAACCAGGTTTCTAACGGTGGTCTAACATTGATCGGTTCATGGTTTCAAAAATGTGTAACTTAACATTCTTCACAACCCCGTAATGCAAATTACCTGTGCTCACTAGTGACTAGCTTCGTGAGGAATCTTCTCCGAGTTCTAGTGGGAAGACGTGACGAGTGAACTTCAACCTGTTCGGGTGTAGACAGTAACTACCGAAGACTGTGTATGAGGTTGCGCAACTCTGCGAATTTGATCAAGTTAGACATTAACACCGTCAGGCACCGGCTCAGTGGCCTATCGGTTAGTGCGTTCGCGCACAATAACGAAGGTCCTGTGTTCGAATCCTGCGGGGTGCAGGAGTCGTGGATGCGCACTGCTGAGGAGTCCCATACCAGGACAAAACGGCCATCCAGTGCTTCCAGGTTTCTAATGGTGGTCTAACATTGATCGGTTCATGGTTTCAAAAATTTGTAATAACTATTTATGAAAAATGAATTTTAAACTGTTTACAACAAGAAAGACCAGATACAAAAATGTCATGATTGGTCATAAATGTAGGTAAAGTTGTACTGCAGTATATATGTACAAATAGCCATGTCCCATTAGCATATCAAGATCCCAGAGTAGCAGCAGTAGTCATAGTATCAATAATAATAGTAATTATAATAATAATTACTAGACTGAGATTATAGGATTCTAGAATCAAGATTAAATTCATTGGATAAAAATTATAAAATAGTGTTGGAATTCAAATTCAAAGAGGTAGGTAAAAATTGAATTCATCTATGCTATTGTGATGGATTGTCTTCAAAAAAAACTATTCACAAGAATCACTCTGACCATAATCAGATATGTTTTCACCTGATAACACCACAATTTAAACAAAAAGTCAATTATTTCACAGACTCATGTCAAGTTTTTTCATCAGCCACTGATAGCCTATCTTTGAAAAATATCACTACATCAACTAACCTCATGGTAATGAATCATTGAGAATAAGTAAGAAATATTTCTAGCCAACCAAACATTGAAACGTTCATTCATAGAAATTACCATTTAAAGTTATTACATAATTGATCGAAAAAGATTGTATTTAAGTTTACTTTAAGTTGATATTTATTTCCTTTATTCATAAAACACACTTGTTAAATAAATGAGATTCAATAACTTTGTCATAAAATGAATTTTAAAGTAGAATAGTTGTTTTGTTATTGCTTTAGGCTAATCAAAGTTTCTTAAAAACGTTTTTGTCACTTCAACACATGATTATTATTATAATGCACTTTTTTGTTAAATGAAATGAGTTGTCTACTTTAAATTGTACATATTAAACATTTTGTTGAAATAAAAACGTGGACTTTTTAAGAAAATAAAATTCTAGAGAACTTTCGCGCTTCCAATCTACTAGTTTATCTGAATTGTATCACAGTGTCCTTTCATTTAGTAATAATAATAATAATAATAATAATAATAATAATAGGTTGTCTCACCTTTGTTTAGTCTTAATTAGTACCGATCAAATTTTATTAATTAATTTGAGTGGCATTTGCCGCTGATCTTTGTAATTTATCACTTTATCAACTTTATTGATTAGTTGGTTGATGAAAGTCGACATCAAACCATTCATCATCTGCTTTTCAACTAATTCATCATCTATCAAAATGACTTATCTCTAATTTTAATTAAATTTGTGCTACCTGTAAGATTCGCATATAGCTCATTCAGTTCCATGATCTGCTTCATGTTACTGCTACTGAGTTATTTGGGCCATGATTGATTTCCTGTAGGACTGAGATAGTTACCACTTGATTAACCAATAGGTCATATCATGTTTGTATGGCTAATGCAATCCGATTAATCAAGTTGCAGTGTATCAGTCATTTGTTTAAGTGACTAGAAGTTTCAAGTGCCATATGTTCACTGGTCACTAGCTTCTAAAGGAAAATTCTAAAGTCCTAGTGAGAATCTGTGATCAGTAAAGTTCAAATGCTGTTTGCTAAGAATTCCCATATTAGGATGAAGACACCATCCTGTGCTTCCAAGTTTCCAACGATGGTCTAACATTGATCAGTCCATGATTTCAATAAAGATAGTTCTGTTCATCATAAACTAATCACAGCCAAAAAAAAATGTCAAGCAGCTTAGGATAAATGTTTTCTCCTAACTAATGGATCGCAAACAGAACTCATCTACTACTGAGAGCTGTGGATTACCAGAAGAAGAATTATTCCGAAGATAAAAAAGCGGTGGAAATTATTCGAACAATCAATAATTTAAAAATATCTTATAAGAATTCTAGAAAATGATTCAGTGTGTGTTATATCCTAATTTGATAGATATCTATTTTGTTACCAACTTTGGTATGTTTCTAATAGATTCTAAAATACTGGAGCTACACGGAAACCTACAAATAACCATGTTTTCTCTTACACTTTCCTATCTTTAGCGGCTCAAGCGTAAGAGATTTTTGAGGGACCAGGAAGCGGTTGGAAAGACGGTTTGAAGCGTCTAATTAACAGAAGTATCATTGACTAAACTAACAGGGATTGGACCAACAAAACTGAGATCTTGTATGTTCCAATGCAAAAGTTATGACCTTCACAAAAAACGCTCTCACTGATCAAAACAAATTTAAACTATGTAAACAATGAAATTCTATAAATACCAATAAATTTTAGCCTTGTAAACTAGGTACAATAAATAATGTTTTCAATTTTTTTATTATTTTAATAAGAGGAAGTCAGATAGAGATTTATTATAATTTTCTATAATGTGTTCCAGTCCATTCATTGTCATGCATGTGAAATGGTCTAGCCTAAACGTATATTGTTTATTTTTTTTCGTTAACAAAATAACTACTTTTAGATTCCCACAGTCTTATTATATTCTAGTATGGATTTGATGATGAATCATTAATGCTAAATTTTTTAAATTATCATAAAAATGTGTATGTATGTGTGTATGTATGTGTGTATGAATGTGTACAAAATGCATAATTGGCACAATACAACTACTACTGATGACACTTGAAAACATGCATTAAATTCTCGAATGTAAATTACACTGAAATGCCATATCATTTAAACTATTAACTTCAATTCAATTTGTTTAAAATTAATAAATTCAACTAACAAACAGCTATATATAGGAGAAGAATTTCCTAATCCTCTTTTTTTTTTCTCTAAATCCTAGTGATGTATTATGTATACATGAGAGATGAATTTCGCACAGAATAGTAATCCTTTTAAATAATAACATATAAAATTAAAATTCTATATAAAACATATAATTTTGATTATTGTTTTGCCTTGTGTAAGTATTAATTAGTAAAAATTAATTTGTTTTTAATTCATTAAAACATGCTTATTAATTTTATATTGTATTTATGCTTTCCGTTCTTATTCCTCACTCAGTACAGTTAAAGTGTAGTGAGTGATTCATGTAGTTTGTATTCACTGGCAGTTGTTTTATTTTGAAAAAAAGCCTCTGTTACACTTAAATATTTCTATTGTTCTTATTACAAATCATAAGACATTTTAATACACAGGTTGGATACACAACTCATTCATTCACATTTGATAGTTTGAACATTTGAAGTGATTTTTTGGCAAGCTTACAAATTTTGATTGAGTTTAGAAAACCTGTTATCCCGTTTCATAGTTAGATTTGATGCTACTGAGTTACTATGGTTCTAGCTTATCGATTTTAGTAGTGAATCTGTTATAAATTGATTGATCAGTATCACACAAGCTATTCTCTAGTGCTGGAGGGAATTTTATTAACCACAAGTTACAATATGGCATAAACAAGCCTAATTTAACATGATTGCATTGAGTATAAGTTGATTGAATGAGATTGACAGGAAACTCTAAAGTTATAATACCATACACTTCAACAATGTATATCTGTATTTTTTGAAAGAGTTGATGTTAGATAGTTAGAGATAATCAGCAGTAAAATCGTCTTAATCATGTTGCTATAATCAATCCGATATATTTACTTACCAATTACTTATCGATAGCTGATAAACTGACTGTCTCTAGTAAAATACTTGAAGTTATTAATCAGTTATTATCATCATCTACTCAATATCATCTAGTTTGGTGATAAATTTTGTCAAATTCTAACAGAAATTAAAATGAATTAACTATTAGATAACAACTCATTAAAAACATTCCAACACAATGGCTGAATAATAAATAAAATGTTGAACATTTAGACCTTAAAGTTTTATGGTCCTAGTCATAATATTTCTGTGTACATTATTAAGAAATATTCAGAACTAAACAACTAAAACAACATTCTTTTCCATAGCTATTAAATTTTTTTAGTTTATGTCATTTTAATCATGAACTTTGATTTTGTATTTCAACAACTGGAATTCTAAAAAAATAAAACAACCAAAATATTTATTTAATAACGAATAAAAGAATATTTTTCTAATACAAAAAAGAAATAGATGAAATCATTAAAACAAACAGATTTTATTCACGTTTCTATGGTATCTGTACAAAGAATTTTTTTTATTTAAACTGACAAAAAAATTTGTCTATCAAATGGTATTTTATTGGTTCCTTTGTAAATAACAACAAAGTTATGCTGTAAGTACGATAGTAATACAGTCAGTCAGTCAGTCAGATGCAACGTAGAACTTCGTACGTAAGTACATCAGTTCATGTCGCCATACCACATCAGCACAGAGATGTAATTGTCAATTCAAATCCAATAGTAGAAGAGGTAGTAAAGGTATTAGAAGTAATCGGAGAGGTTAGGATTAGAAGATATTATTCAAGAAGTATGATTAAATGAGAAAAGTTGTGAGAAGGCAGCATCGCTGCAGATGCTGGTTGTCCGAGGGAAACACCTTACTGCTGTCACACCCCTCTGCAGTCAGCAGTACGACATCGCCCTCAGACCTGGGGTAGCTTCTTTTAGTCTCATCGTTCCCCAATCGACCAGCCTGGCATGTATGGACCTGCAGGAACATATGTTCCAGCCAGTATAGCTCGGTTGGGCCATCACGATAGGCAAGCCCGACCACCACGTCAAGGTAGCAGCTACGGTCGGGGATGGTAAAACAATGACATATTGAATACTGAATATAAGTGATGAAAACTACTGCCTAAATAATTACCTGTTTGCACCATTTCTACACTAGTTACCTCTAACTTTAAATCTTAAAACTTATTTTTCAGTAATTCGATACCCATTATAGTCGTGTTGCATAATTTTCATTATGATTGAGTGTTTGAACGTATTTCAGTATCCAGAAAATAAATAGGTTATTATTGAAACGTTCTTAGTAGAAGAAATTTGATCTTTTTTGCAAGTTAGGAGGATTCATTAGGAAACTTTATTAGACCTAGATTTCATGCAAGTTGTCATTCATTCAAACGGTGTATTTACAATTTTGAATGGACAGATGTTCTATGTGGGATTCAAACCAGCTCCCTAGACTAAGACGTTAGCATTTAGCTATTCGGGTTAGAACTAACCTGTAGCACTTAATTGAACTGTATACTAACTCTTAAGTGAGTGGCTTACGACAGACAAATATGCATCAAATTAACATTGAGAGTGTTTTAAATACATACGACCTACTATCTGATTATTTCCAATGAGACAGGATTACTTAGTTGAATATTACAAGCTTCGAGTAAGTAATGTTGAAGTGATAATAAGTGGATAGAGTTGTTATATTTCATTACAGTTATATCATGTGATATGCTGGAAAAAAATTCAGTCTAGTCCATGAGTATAGGATATTTTAAGGGAACATCTAGTTATTTAAACTAATGACCAACATACTACTACACTGATTGACAGAATTCAACAAAAGCTAAGAACTAAGAACCTAGTATTGTTCACTAGTTAATAATCACTAACTGTAAATATCACAACCGTAAATCGGGTCAGTTACTGTTCTCTAGCTTAATGGTAAAATCACAGAGTATGAAACTCAGTGACACTCTGTCAACTCTCACAGAAAACATTAGTTCCTTCAGATTACAAGTATAGTTTACAGTCAAGTTCGAACCAGCGTAAAATCGGTAGGACTATAATGTATGAATGAATCAGTCAAAACTAAGATAGCGACTCTAACATTATAACCTAAAATTCATTCATCCCTATAGCTAATTAGCATTTTGAAAACGCCACCCCTAATTTCTCACTACGAACTTCTAACTCGCAATCAAAATTCTAATTTTTCACATTATTATTTCTCTATATTTCAACTATAGCAGGTAGTTAAAGTGCATAATGAAAAAGTTTGGTATCAAACAAAGGTTGCAAGCAAATTATAGTTTCAACATGAAATCTAGGTCAAATAACTTTTCCATTTGACTAGCTCCTAATATCAAAACTTTGAAAATCAATTGGAATTAAGTGTTAAACTTCATGAATAATAACAAGCAATGCTATATACCAGTAAGGCAAAGTATAAGGTTAGGGAGGAGCAGTGGATCTCAGTAGCATCTACTGAAATGGTAGATGCTCGAAAATTCATCCCATTTGGCTTTGAAAATGATGAAGAGCGGAATCAGCTTAAGCACAGGCTGATAAGAAGCCTACACAATGGTCATGAACAATGAAGGTAGCAAACACAAGAGAGATGGGAAAGTTAATGGCAATAGGTAAAAGTAAACAACTGTTCAGACTTATCAAGGAAAGAGGTATTAGAAATCTGACTGTTAGTGAGACTCTCGGAAAAGGATACAACTAACACTTATTCTCCCTTTAGAAAATTGGATTGATGGGCAGAAAATTTTAAGGAGCAGTTCGATCGACATTCAACCGATCTACAACCACACTTCGGTTACCCACCAGCTCCAGTCAACATAAGTGGCAAGTTGATTTAAGTCCTCCGAATCTTAATGAGGTTGGAAAATGTATAGGTAATCTAAGGCGAGAGAGAGTAGAATTCCCTGATAGATCGACCCCTGAAATTTTTAAGGAAAGTGGTCCAGTTTTAGCAGTTAGATTGACTGAGGTCTTGGGCAGAATCCAGGAACTAGACATAATCCCATCTGACTGGCCTCAATCATTGATTGTCCCAGTCTACAAAAATAGGCAAAACACCTCTTGTGTCAATCACAGAGGAATCAGTTTGACTAATATAGTGTCTAAAATGTTAGCTTCGATAATAATTAGACGCCTAACTAGGGCTCGTGAAGGGCAGGCTCGAGCCAGATTTTCACACGACTTCACGTCATGGAACACAGACACACATTTAGGCTTCCGACAATAGTTGCCTTACTGGACCACAAAGCGGCATTCAACTCTGTCAATCGTGAGATTCTATGGCAGTGTCCGAAATTAAAATGGGCACCAAAGAAGTACATTAACCTTGTACAGTATTTCGACTCGAATACCACTGGTCGAGTGAGAGTTTATGGCGAACTGTCACCAGAATCGATTACCTCGGCCTTTGTTCACCATGGCTATCCACTCTCTCCATTCTTATCCAACTTTGTCATGAACATGTCGACATATTCGCTTATCGTTGGAGTATCATCAGTGCTGATGACCTGGCGTCTAACGAAATCTCAGCACGGTACAGAAGGCTCTACTAACTTTTGCCAACTTGCATCATTTATCGAGTACGCAAGATACCCATCTACCAACAAAAGACAAGTTTACTGCGCATTAGTTCGATCCGCACTACTTTATGGGTATGAAACGTGACCAGTAAGGGTAGAAGATATTCGTAGTATTCGATCATAAGTGTCTTCGAAGCATTTCTGGTACATCCTGGGACCAGTGGGTAAGCAATGCTAGTGTTAGGAAAAGAGTACTGGGTAAGGTTGGCAAATCAGTTGATGAAGTATTGAAACTTCACCAGTTGAAGTGGTCGGGACGTGTTACGAATGCCTAACCAATGACTGCCTCGACGAACCATGTCGTTTGATGTAGTAGCAGATTGGAAGGAAGCTAGAGATGACCAAACCAAAACACGGCACAAATCCATGAAGTCACTGACAATTGGATTGGGCTATGTTAGTAGATCTAGGCTATCTGGTTTGTCTCCGCAAAACAATGGTAACCGATGGTTAGAGACTTTGAATGACATGGATCAAAATCGTTTGGAATGGCGCAGGTGCATCCACTCTTTGTGTTCTCTCAAATTTTGATCTTCCGAATTCCTCATAACATTTTTCCGCTTTCAAAATATACCTCACTGGATTATACTTGAATCATTTACCACACTGAATCATACTTCTTGAATCATATCTTCTAACCATAATCTACTCCAATGTTGCTAATACCTCTACTACCTCTGCAACTATGGGATTTGAACAGACAATGCCATCTGTCTGTACTAATGCGGCATTAAAATTTGGACTGGTGTACGTACGTGCCAAGTTCTACGTTTTTGAAAGCTAACTGACTGAGTTGGATGGGTTATTTGTATACGCTTATATTTATCATGTCAACAACTTTCAAATGAAATTTTCCCGAAATCCATTGTCTTAATCCTCTATTTCGTTGAGTTATTCGACTGTTGAGAAGTTGATATTTTTATGCTAAAGAATTTGAAATATCTGTCTTTGTTTGTTTTGTTTAGTCTATGTTGGTGTGTAAGCGAAATGAGAAACAAGGCTTTGAAATTAATTTCAACTTTCGTTGAAATCTAAACATAAGAGATGTAAGTGAAAACAATTTGCAACGAATAATGACACTTAATTTAGTATTATGAGAAAGATTTATAATGAATACAATACTGTTTCATTGTAAACGATTTTGAGAAATACCACTTAATGAATCAATCCATAAATCTTATATCCAACTATAGGAAGTGTGAACAGAATGATACTGCTCAGATAAGTATCTAATTATTCTATCAACCGACTCCAAGTCTTGATCAGCAAACGATTGGTTGTTTATCTAACATACTCCTATTTAAACCTACATTACATTCCCTGGTAGGCGACGACGAATGGGCACGTGAGACTACTATGTTGGTCAATAAGTAATTCTAGTTGCATCAGTTGACTTATCTTCTCTACACAGTACTCTAACCCATAACCTCGACATTCTAGTCGTGATATTTACATCATATGCTATAAATACTTTGAAGATAGTTGTGACCAGACATCTATAGCCTACATATCTCTTCAACTTTTATCGATCATAATAAATCTTCTTTGTATTGGTGAACATGAATGACTACAGAAAGTGATCTTGAGTGTTTTGTCAATTATCAATCATGGAATATCGGTTAAATTTAGGGATTAATTCTGAGAGATGATTCAAACATGAGTGAGCACAAATTATTCATACATGGATGGTGATTTTGCCAAGGTTCAAGTTTTGTTCTCTATATGAACTCATTTATAAAACGATCGGTGAGTTTATCATCAATTCCTCTAAAAGGAGATAAATGCTTTTTCGACCACACACAGCTACAATGTTCACGCGTACATTTCGACAACTATTTAGCGATTATAGACAGATATATTTAGTCATCTGTGCACCATTTCACAACCTAAGTTGTAGCTACATATGATCTTAGCTCAGAGAGCAGAGAAGCGAAGTTATAGTTTACCGAACAGTTTTAGACAAAGCTATCCTCATTGGTTTGGAGATAATCTGAACTATACTATCAAATAACCTTGAAGTCTTAACTCTAACCACTCAGGAGACAGTAAGTATAAATTAGAAACTTGTGGTGCTACGCGTTAGTATCAGGATATGGATTTTAGGATACTAACACTACAGCCAACGTCAGTTTGTAAATAAAATATTTTCTCCAACTTCTAATCCTGGCTATCGGTACTAATTTCTAAGAGCTTTTGATGAATACCCTGCAACAATGAGAACATTCGCACATTTACCAATAGCTTGGCGGTATAGTTGCGCTTTATCCATTTCTATTAGACGAATAACTATCTTTCGCCCTTCTATTCATATAATTCTCCTTATCTTCTATGTTGATGTATTTACCTCATCCTCAACTAATCGAAACACCACTGATATTCTACAGAGATGTCTTCTTAAAAATGATTCATGTTACCGTATTTACGGTGAATATTGTAACGGTCCAACCATAGAACAATGAATAATATATAGTGAATTTTTACTAGTGAATCTATAGCCCATAATATTTGAACAACCACGCATCTAACTACAGAATAAGGTAATCAGTTATGTGCATTAGATAAGAGAAAGAGATGTAAGGCAGCACACCATAGTGCAAACACAGTTCATCTTGCAACCGAAGTTAATGAAGTATAATCAGTGATCAGTTAAGCCAACAATAAACTTGAAAACTGCCTGAAAACCATGGTATACATAAAAATCAGGATGTGAAATCGCATGAAAATGAGTCTAAGAGTTAATGTTAAGGTTTTCATCCAATACTGAAACCAGCTATAGTTCAATGATCCTAAATTCCATCCCATACTCTGCCATAAATCGTCCATTTGTCTTATGTTTCTTGATTGGTTAAAACAAGTCATTAGGTTATGCAGTACAGCTTTACCCAGTGACCTTTTGATTATTCACCATTCCGTACTCAAAATTCATGCAGCTAAAACTTCCTAATTTATGTCTCTAATCGAATAGGACCATCAGTATGATTCATTTACATTAGATTTATAAAACACTAGTTTTAGGACATATGATATGACTCAGAAATTTAGTCTAGTGTTTTTTTTTTAATCAAAGAAGACATTGTGTATCATGTCCTACAGTTAGAACATGGGCAAAAGTATAAATCATTCTACATTAAATATGTATTAGTTATGGTTAACTTGTAATTTCCACCCATGTCTAACTTTACTATAAGGAAATACTTTTTTGATTCTCGCACTATGCTTTCAGCTCTGATCTTTTGGAATTCAAAGGGCTACTATGATATAAAGACTATAGATTGATTGAGTAATATAGCATTACTTTTTCTTAACTATTGAACTGTTGACTGTGACCTGTGTAAAAAATACAAGCACACAAAGATACCCCGTGATGACAAATTTTAACAAATTCCATGTATTTAAATTGTTTTCTTCTTAATTCATGACAACAACTTTTATTTCAATGAGCTGATAACACAGGTTATCACAGTCATGTAAATAAAATGAACTCTGATAGACCCATAAATTAATCATATTCTCATAATAATTATCACATACATATCTGTATAGAGGCTCGATAATGAGGACACAGACACCCATGTTAGATGTAAATGACCGAGATATGAGGTTACAATGTACTTCATACATTATTTCTAGAAAATATTTGTCACACAGATTAAAATATACCGAGGTAGCAGCTAGGATCTGGGACATCCAATTAAAGTATGAATAGTGTATTAGGGATGTTGATCTCAGTGACAATACAATGCAAGTATAATTATCTACAACTGCAGAGAAAATAATGGAAAGTGGGGACACAGAATAACCACAGAGAAAATAACTCCAATAATTCTGTAGTCATAAATTTTCTTCACTGTTTTGTGATCTCTTTATTTATATTGATCTTGTTTTAACTAGTCAGATCAACCAGAAATAGTGTTAATATAAATTAACAAACGAACGAAAAAATTATTCAGTGCAATATCAGGAGTGAAACATTTAATTTTTCCTATAATTAAACTGGTAAGATTAGATGTGGTGACAATTGTATTAAAATTTTATAACAGTACCGAAGTACAGAAAAACATTTCTGTAGTGTGTGAACGATGTTAATGAATAGCATCCAGACAGAATGCAAATGAAATTTATTACTCATGAAAAGTATAAACATATATACTTACATAAATTAGTAGAAAATTAAAGAGAACACAGTGAGAAAGAATTCGCAGTCTGAAAAAGTTATCAATTTAAGATTTATTTTCACATCTTTATCAAACAACGACACACACACAAATTCACATCTCAAATAAGTGATTTCATTGTAAAGAAAATTTTTGTTTACTGAATTCTCTGTACTCTACTAATTCAATGATATGTTTCGGTACATTCATTAGTAAAAATACTACATTCAATAAAAGTAGAAAATTCTACCCATAAAAACCATACTAATCATTATAACAAGAGTTAAATAAATTTGCATGTTAAATTGTGAATTTATTGTTTTGTTGTATCATGTGTTATTTATATTATGTAGGTAAAAGTGTTTTTCAAAAGCATTTCTATTTCACAACGCATTCAATATTCGACTACATACATACATACATACATACATACATACATAGATGATTAAGTTAGTTTATGAGGATAAGCATCCATTTGTCTGAACTATTTTAAAGTGAAATATGGTTGAAGTTGAATAGTGAGCCAAATTAAATTACTCAAATGTAGTATTTATAGATAATTTCCAACATAGACTTATGTTAGATCTATCAATCTTGATTAAAATTCTAGAATTGTTCAGAGATCATTCATTCAGTCAATCATTGTCAATGTGGAGTTGGACAAAGATGTGAGTTGAGTCAAAGTGTCATATCAGATTAGCACGACAAAATAGAATAGTCCAGAGATAAATTGTGGTAGCAGTGATATTGCGATATTGTGACTGAACATCAAGCATACCATACGAAATGATAGAATAGAAAACTATGAATGGAGGACTTACTAGCAGCACTCAAAATCTAGATGAATGTAAATAGTAAATGCATCTGCATCCTTTTAACCAGTTCGTAGTCATCTTACACAACAACACTTCCAACCACTGATGACGGTTATCGAGCAGACTCCATCCACGTAGCCTACAACTACTAACATCACTCAAACAAAAAGTCGGTGTCCTCATCCATTTATGTCATGTTTTGGTTTGACCTCTCATTCAATGATAGTTCAGTATGCTGACCATACTAGGTGATTCGACAATGTGTGGACTGTGTTGACATGTAAAGTGACCGGACACTGTCGACACGTAAACTTAAATGTAAGCTTCTTACTCATTTACACTCGATAACATGGTATGTTTCACATGAATTAAAGACACAGAGTTATTCTACCATCGTCAAATAATTAAAGACACATGACACTGGTCACTGTTCATTGGTCAACCAATCGCAAATCGTTCTGGTTTGTTGGCACTAGTTAGAAATTCATCATCATTCTTCAGTCACAGCTTCACTTTTGATCTAACTCAGTAACTCCACAGTTTAGCACATACAATCGAATGTCATTTACCTCATTATATGATACACGTCTAGTCATCAATGCTATACAACAGTGAATTTAGGCACACACTTATTGTCTATTAAAATTTGAGACTATCTGTTTACAAGGTATAACACGTGTGTACAATCCGTCCCATTTGTTCTAATGCATTTACTCGACAGTCGTTTGGCTTGTTGAAAACACATGACACATGACACACTTTACTTATTCTCATTCAGCTCATCACTTCTTACCTCAGTTTATCACTGTTTTCTTTTAAATGATTATTCTAAACCAAAATCTTTAGGTGGCGGTAGGACAGTTGGAAGCTCTTATTCTCTCTCCAGTTATTGTTAACTCTCCAAGTACTTTACATTTATGTCTGGTAATAAGAATGAGTTATCCGCTTTCATTCACTACCAAGTAAGATTTCGATAGTAGATACTACTCACATCAGCCAGTATATATATATATATATATATATATATATATATATATATATATATATATATATATACATTATTGAATGGTTGACATCCAGTCATCATGATTTTTGAAGACCGATACCATATGGATAGTGAAAAGCATTGTACATGGTTTACCAAATGTACTTTAAGTTATCTTGAATCTTGTTATTTTCAGCCTACACTAACGTAAACCATAGTCCAATCAGCATAACATCATTCTCTCAATTGATTGGTTGATTTATATACCTGGACGACAATATCGATTAAGAAATCTACTTGTTTTCATAAAATGCGTTGTAATTTTTCCTTCGTTTTATTTAATTTGATAATTTGATAATTTCATACGCAGTAGTACTTACTACATTTCCAATGGGCATTAAAGTGCGCACTATAGACGCATACCAAAGAAACAATCATATTGATTAAAATAATGAAGTATGTCGTTTCGTTATACGTAAACCAAGCTATGGAAGGAACTGAAAGGAAATCGCTTACAAAAGTCTACTATGGTGTGCTTGTGAAGATTGTCGAATTCCATAGTTTACATCCTGAACAATTAAAAAGTAGAAAGACTTGGATAAAGCTTTTATCCGACAATGGAACACCTTAGCAATGTTCATCCATGACACCATCAGTATTATGATATACTCAACTATCCCAGGGGAAACACCAAATACTGTGGAAAACGTGAATGTGAATTTCGGTTCCGGTTTTTAGTTTTCTTCGTGAATTGATATAAGGGATAATGAGAAAACGTCCTGTCAGTAAATGAATAAATAGATTTCATGAAAGTATACATCAAGAGGTACTATCTGATTAGCCTATCCATAAAATATAGTGCCACCCGGTTAAAATTTGTTTATGGTTTATAGATTAAATAATTGAGCACTTGATGCGTTTAACACAATCATTTTTACTCCATTGTGGTCAAAAATTAACTTTCACAATTATTTTAAGCATTCTGAGTAGTACAATAAGGTATATCCACTTCTAATTATTCGTACATATATAGAAAAGTCATGTTCGTGATTCTGATTCGTTCGTCTCTATTACCATGGTTTGAAGTGTAATTGAAGACTGACAAAATAAAAAATACTAATAAGACTGTATGAAAAGCGAGTGCGGTAATCTGAATTGTCAGAATTATAATTAATTAAAAACAGGAAATTACTAGATAATTCGTAGCGTTTCTATCCATAACTTCCCGAACTAGTGGCTATCTTAATTCAATAGTCCTTAATGGATAATATGTTAGCGTATGAAGTGAATGATGTTGGATTCGAATCTCGGTATACCATCCCCCAGTTAGTTATCTACCAAGCGAATGAGTCAATTAAATATGTACTAATAGTGATGGGAATAACTTGTTTGTCATGTTAAATAAACGACTTAGGAAAAATGTATTGTATTGTGCAGTACCTAGAACTCTTCAGAATTCTTTTAGTTCACTCAGAAGATTTATACTGAATGAAAAGTATGATTTTCACTAGGATATTTCATTTCATACATAAAAATAATTAGGAAATGAAATAGTTCAAAATTTCATTCTGTTCATTTTGTTCAAGTGTTCAGTGGTTGCATATAGATAAACTTGTATAAATAATAATAATTATTAAAAACTATAAGAATTCTGTTGTTTAAATAAATAATTTAATTAGGTTAATAATTATTTAATGAATGCTTTAGTATGTACTATTTATAGATGAAGAAAGAGACATGGATTCATTTCAAAAATGGAAATATGTATCTATGGTCAACGGAATTACTGCATTCGAGAAGTTTCATGTTTGATGTTAATTACAAAATAATTCTCACTGTAAAATTTCGTTCGAAGATTAAACCATTTTTGTAGTTTTCGTCACGTAATGATTCTAGTTAGATAACCACTGAAAAGTACGACTCACTGAAGTGAATAACTATACTATGCAACACATAGAAATTGATACATAACAACATACATACAACATCTCATCCTGGTTTTTAATGATTACCTAACTAGGGTTAGTCAATGATGTTAACTATGAAACCTAACTGTTGTGTCTGCCACATTAATTTATATCACTTGATCAATTAAAATAAACGGTATTACTTAGTCCTTGATCCCAATATGAACATCAAAACTGATATGCAAGTATCCACACAGAATAAAAATGTCAGAAACTGGATGGTTTGAATAATACAAAGATTGAAATTTAGGGGAAGACTGAAAATAACTATATTTTCTCCAGTATAAACAATTTCACAACTGTGTTATTGAAAACATTCAATCAAATATTTTAAATTCTCAATGGTTTTATACCAAAACTTTTGGGCATTTCAGTACAGCGAAAAACGTTGAAAAAAGTAATATACCTTCATCGGAATTTAACAGACGATGAGTTTACAGATTATCAACGTTTATGTGTGTGAGAATGTTCTTTACTCTCTCTGCGTCAATATCAAATTCAACACAAGGACAAAAAGACTAGAAATGGGAATATAAATTGCTTTAGTTCACCGTTAAGTATATTCAAGCTTGTATTAAAAATTGGTTTCATACAGTGCATTGTATGAGAACGATGCAAAGTGTGTGTGTGTGTGTGAATTATTGTGCCTTAACAGACTGTTTAATTGACTGACTAATTATAGGAAATATAATTTTTGTAAATATGGTGTGTAGTTTAAATATTCGAAATAAAAAACTTTTCTACAAGACAATTAAAAGCATATTTCTTGACTCATACTGTGCTGAACTGTTAGAAACTGTCAACAGATCCATGTAATGTTGTGGTAAATGAAATAATTCCGTTTGATGCAAATTAGAACCGTTTATCACAGTCTTAATCTTCTTTGATGATATTACAATGTTATTTTGGTTGTAAAAGATTGAGTTTATAGTTCAAAAAGTCTACGATGATCTAGGTTTCATTTTCTTTATTAATTAATAATTCTAACCTTTGCTATCATCTAAGTGATTACTTTTGTTTTAAGTGAGCTATTTCTTTCAAACGGCTCAAGATCATAGATGCTCCTATACAAACATCGTTATTGTATTAGAACGTTCATTTCCTCGTTGATTACATGAACTCTCTTATGAACAATCTCCCTCTATTCTGTCTGATCATGATGGTAGGTGACTACCACACTTGAGTTGGTATCATTATGTAACAGAAGCGGCTAGTAGGTGAAGATGGAAGGGAAAATCAAGCTTCACTCCTAATTGATTGGAAGCAAGATTTGATGTTCACAATGTAACAGTATTAACAGATCCTCATTAAATTTGTAAAACCTGGATTTTCAGAGATGAGGATGTTTGATAACTTTATATGTTTAATCAAGGTAGTCCTCAGTGAAACACTCATATTAAGTGGTAAAACTACGTTAGTAATTTTGAGGTCTGAGAATGTGTTCGGATGAGTTGAGCGTTATTTCTCATCTTAAAACACAGAATTTGTTGGTCTGGTTATGCTTCACAGATACTGAGCATCAATTACCGATTTCGAGCGCAGGTGCATACATCCTTTGTCTTACCTCAAATTCCAAGTTTCGTAGTTCCTAATGACCATTCTTTGTTTCTTTTAAAAATTTATTTGATTGGTTTGTATTTTATCGAATCTCATCTTTGATTCCTAATTTTTCACCATCGCCAACACTGCTACTACCTCTACTACGCTGGAATTTGGTCTGACATTTTCATCCCTCTGTGCTAGTTTGATATGTCAACCTTCAGTTTCGCAAGCAAACTTTTAACCTCTAGACCGAAGTTCCTGAGTTCGATTCCGGTGGGTGGGGGTTTTGGATTTGCAAAGTTGATGAATTCCACACCAGGACTTGACAACCGTCCAGTGCTTCCAGATTTCTAATGGTGGTTTAACATTGATTGGTTCACAATTTCAATGAAAGTCAACACTCTCCAAAACTCTATACTCTTAAATTATCATTTTCAGTCAGTTTTAAGTGTAGCATCTAGCACATGTATGCATTGGTTCAAGTTGTCGTACCACATAAGCACTGCGAGATGTCAGAGTAGCAGCAATCGTAGCAGTAGCATCAGTAAAATGAGAGAAAATGGGCATTCGTGGAATTAAAATAAATGGAGCAATTTTTAACTTAAGATCTAAGGGAAGCTAATATGTGGAGATATTTGTGCTATTGTTACAGATGCTAAACCATGTCATCCAACCACCACAGACATTCGTTACGATAATCTCACTGACTCCAACCAATTAATTCGTAACTTTCCTATCTGACTCAGTTTGAAAATCAGTGACTTCATTGACCAATGTCACGTTTTTGTTTGATCACTTCTAACTTTGTTACACCAGTACACATTATACATCGAGTTTGACGAGGTTTGACATGCATCAAACCACCGATTTACATTCACCATGTGATTCTTTATGTCTAACCTCGATATTGCTCACTTTATGACCCTAACGTAAACAAGTAATGCTTTGAAAGTAAATATAATCGAACGGTAGCGACTTATGAATATCCTCTATTTCTAAAGATCATGTTTTACAGCTTTAAAATGGAATAACGTGAACTGATTGACAATATGTTCATCTTTTAGTTGATAGACATCTCATCTACTCCACAAGTAACATACGTTGATAAAAACTAATCCAGCATTTTAGACTTAATCAGTAGACATTCTAAGTAATATGAAGATGATAATCGTATTAATTTATTCATTGTATACAAAATTTCAAAATACTTTTCATATAAATTGTCTGTCTGTGTGCGCCTGTGCATGTCAATGAATACCACAGTACCCACTTAAAGTGTCTTTTTTCTACTATTAAGAACAATCAAAATCAAAGACAGAACACTAATATTTATTAGATAATGACAAGTTGTTTATCATTATAATACTGTTAGTAATATGATTATTGTCAGTACAAATATTAATAACTGTTATTTATTGTGTGGCTTCAGGTTTGTAGCACAAACAAACGTATTGAAAAACACCATTCGAAATTAATTTACACTAATTATTGTTTAAATTAACAACAATTCAATGAACATGATGAAACATTGTTTCAAGTATCACATAAATTAGGTATCATATGGTTGGTATGTATTGAAAAATTGAATATGCTATGTTTTTTCTTAAGTAAAAAGCCGAGTTCCCTCGGAAGTCATGAGGCCGATGCCTCTTCTGACAACCACAGTAACCATTCTTTTAGGTACATGGAACGTCCGTACATTGTGGGAGACTGGAAGATTATTTCAAGTTGCGGCAGAAATGAATAGATACAACCTCGAGGTGCTCGGCATCAGTGAAACGCATTGGACACAGCTAGAACAACTGAGACTTGCTTCAGGGGAACTGCTGTTATACTCTGGTCATAAAGAGGAAAATGCTTCATATACACAAGGAGTTGCACTGATGCTGTCCAAACATGCAAAAATGGTACAGATAGGATGGGAATCTCATGGACCCAGTGTGGTGCGAGCTACTTATAAGTAGTATATGACGTGAGTTTCAACGTAATGTCTGGCAGCAGAAGATGGGGGAAGACCAAGAAAGGAAGAGTGGGAACACAATGGAATTTGTATGAAATGCATGAATAAGTGAAATGTCAGACAATGGATTGATGATTGATGATTGATTGAAGATTTGCAAATTAACCGTTTACGATACGGTTTTCCTATTTTACTGAGTAACCCTGAAATTTCCGTTAAACACAATTCGGTTGCTCCACCTGTGTTCTCCTTCACTACACCAGGATCATTGAAGTATCCTTCAAAACAAAGTAAGCGGGCATTGCAATGAACGTCATCCTATGTTATGCGCCTACCAACGACTACAATGATGACGATAAAGATCAATTCTACGAAAGGCTGCAGTCAATTGTCAACAGGCGCTCACCAAAGGATTTGACGATTCTTATGGGAGACCTAAATGCCAATGTTGGCATGGACAACACTGGATATGAAGACCTCATAGGACGACATGGACTGGGAGAAAGAAACGAAAATGGTGAGAGATTTGCAAACCTATGTGCCTTCAATAAACTGGTCATCGGTTGCACAATGTTCCCGCACAAACGAATACACAAAGCTGTATGGATTTCACCGGATCACACTACTCAGAACCAAATCGACCATATCTCTATCAATAAAAAATTCAGAAGGACCATGGAGGTGAAGACCGATGTCAGGCAAAGTTGCTTACTCTCACCCTTTCTCTTTCTCCTAGATTATGAAGACGTCAACATCTGGAGGGAAGCATGGTATCCAATGGACAGCTAGAATGCAGCTGGACGATCGGGACTTCGCAGATGACCTGGCTCTTCCATCTCGCACGCAACGACAAATGCAAAAGAAGACGACCAGTGTAGCAGCAGGTTTAAACATACATAAAGGAACAAGTAAGATTCTCTGGTACAACACAACATGCGTCAACCAAATCACTCTTGATGGAGATGCCTTGAAGGAAGTTAACACCTTTACATATCTGGGCAGCATCATCGACAACGAAGGTGGATCCGATGCAGATGTGTGCGCGGATTGGCAAAGCAAGGACTGCATTTCTACAGTTGAAAAATATCTGGAACTCCAAACAACTTTCAACCAAAATCAAAATCAGGATATTCAATACTAACGTCAAGACAGTTCTACTGTATGGAGCGGAAACTTGGAGAACTACGAAAGCATCATCCAGAGGATACAAGTGTTTATTAACAGTTGTCTACGCAAAATACTTCGTATTCGGTGGCTGGATACTATCAGCAACAATGTACTATGGGACAGAACAAACCATATTCCAAAGGGGGAGGAAATCAGGAAGAAGTGGTGGAAGTGGATGGGACACACTGCGAAAAGCACCTGACTGCGTCACAAGACAAGCCCTCACATGGAACCCTCAAGGTCAAAGAAAAAGAGGAAGGCCAAGGAACACATTACGCCGAGAAATAGAGAAAGATATGAGAGGAATGAACAAACATTGGACAGAACTGGAGAGAGAAGCCCAGGACACAGTTGGTTGGAGCAAACTGGTGGGCTGCCTATGCTCCATTGGGGGTAACAGGCGTAAGTAAGTAAATAAGTAAGTACACTATAGTAGACTTTTGTAAGCGATTTCCTATCAGTTCCTTCCATAGCTTGGTTTACGTATAACGAAACGACATACTTCATTATTTTAATCAATATGATTGTTTCTTTGGTATGCGTCTATAGTGCGCACTTTAATGCCCATTGGAAATGTAGTAAGTACTACTGCGTATGAAATTATCAAATTATCAAATTAAATAAAACGAAGGAAAAATTACAACGCATTTTATGAAACAAGTAGATTTCTTAATCGATATTGTCGTCCAGGTATATAAATCAACCAATCAATTGAGAGAATGATGTTATGCTGATTGGACTATGGTTTACGTTAGTGTAGGCTGCAAAAAACAAGATTCAAGATAACTTAAAGTACATTTGGTAAACCATGTACAATGCTTTTCACTATCCATATGGTATCGGTCTTCAAAAATCATGATGACTGGATGTCAACCATTCAATAATGTATATATATGTATATATATACTGGCTGATGTGAGTAGTATCTACTATCGAAATCTTACTTGGTAGTGAATGAAAGCGGATAACTCATTCTTATTACCAGACATAAATGTAAAGTACTTGGAGAGTTAACAATAACTGGAGAGAGAATAAGAGCTTCCAACTGTCCTACCGCCACCTAAAGATTTTGGTTTAGAATAATCATTTAAAAGAAAACAGTGATAAACTGAGGTAAGAAGTGATGAGCTGAATGAGAATAAGTAAAGTGTGTCATGTGTCATGTGTTTTCAACAAGCCAAACGACTGTCGAGTAAATGCATTAGAACAAATGGGACGGATTTTACACACGTGTTATACCTTGTAAACAGATAGTCTCAAATTTTAATAGACAATAAGTGTGTGCCTAAATTCACTGTTGTATAGCATTCATGACTAGACGTGTATCATATAATGAGGTAAATGACATTGGATTGTATGTGCTAAACTGTGGAGTTACTGAGTTAGATCAAAAGTGAAACTGTGACTGAAGAATGATGATGAATTCTAACTAGTGCCAACAAACCAGAACGATTTGCGATTGGTCGACCAATGAACAGTGACCAGTGTCATGTGTCTTTAATTATTTGACGATGGTAAAATAACTCTGTGTCTTTGATTCATGTGAAACATACCATGTTATCGAGTGTAAATGAGTAAGAAGCTTACAGTTAAGTTCACCTGTCGACAATATCCGGTCACTTCACATGTCAACACAGTCCACACATTGTCGAATCACTTAGTATGGTCAGCATACTGAACTATCATTGAATGAGAGGTCAAACCAAAACATGACATATATGCATGAGGACACCGACTTTTTGTTTGAGTGATGTTAGTAGGTGTAGGCTACGTGGATGGAGTCTGCTCGATAACCGTCATCAGTGGTTGGAAGTGTTGTGTAAGATGACTACGAACTGGTTAAAAGGATGCAGATGCATTTACTATTTACATTCATCTAGATTTTGAGTGCTGCTAGTCAGTCCTCCATTCATCGGTTTCCATTCTATCATTTCGTATGGTATGCTTGATGTTCAGTCACAATATCGCAATATCACTGCAACCACATCATTTTGATCTGTCTAGCAATTTATCTCTGGACTATTCTATTTTGTCGTGCTAATCTGATGTGACACTTTGACTCAACTCACATCTATGTCCAACTCCACATTGACAATGATTGACTGAATGAATGATCTCTGAACAATTCTAGAATTTTAATCATGATTGATAGATCTAACATAAGTCTATGTTGGAAATTATCTATAAATACTACATTTGAGTAATTTAATTTGGCTCACTATTCAACTTCAACCATATTTCACTTTAAAATAGTTCAGACAAATGGATGCTTATCCTCATAAACTGACATAATCGTCTATGTTTGTATGCATGTATGTATGTATGTATGTGGTCGAATATTGAATGCGTTGTGAAATATAAATGCTTTTGAAAAACACTTTTATCTACATAATAAATAACACATGATACAACAAAACAATAAATTCACAATTTAACATGCAAATTTATTTAACTCTTGTTATAATGATTAGTATGGTTTTTATGGATAGAATTTTCTACTTTATTTAATGTAGTATTTTTACTAATGAATGTACCGAAACATATTATTGAATTAGTAGAGTACAGAAAATTCAGTAAACAAAATTTTCTTTACAATGAAATCACTTATTTGAGATGTGAATTTGTGTGTGTGTCGTTGTTTAATAAAGATGTGAAGATAAATCTTAAATTGATAATTTTTTCGGACTGCGACTTCTTTCCCACTGTGTTCTCTTTAATTTTCTACTAATTTATGTAAGTATATATGTTTATACTTTTCATTAGTAATAAATTTCGTTTGCATTCTGTCCGGATGCTATTCAATAACATAGTTCGCTCACTACATTAAGATTGTGTGTTAACTAAGCGTCAGCTTTTACATAGGAGTTAGTAGAGCCAATACTATTACATGAGTCCTGCAACCTCAATCGATTAAACAGCACAATCTCATCAACCAAGTTTCCTTTCTTATCTCTTGTTATACATCAAATTGGAACATTGATAAATCGGTAGTCAGCACTTGGCTACATTTTGGGCTATACACAGCTTTGTGAATTAATTTTAGAGCTACTAATTTTCATATGTTTCTCGGATCACGAACAATGAAACACGAGACTTCCAGGTATCACGTTGAGCACTATACCGAAACGCTAATGAGTCTGCTGGAGACAATTATTCATATTTCTAACATTGATCACCTTGAGATATTATACTTTTCTCATTCTTGCCATGAAATATGAAGGTCCTGGGTTCGGTTGTCGATTTATTTATAGATCAACTCTTTTGAGAATTTTCATAGTCGATAGATGTGGTTTGCCAGTAGTTTACAATGCCCATCTAACCATAATCAATTTGTGATATAAAGCGTTCTATTAAAAAATCAAGAACCCACTACACTAATAATTTAGAAAGTGTTCACACTTAAGAATGTTTTTCTTAACGGGTTAACTTTTATTAGCGCTTTTATTTACGAACTTCAACAATTTAAAACTGTAATCGCAACTTATAGGCATGATTCTGCAGTTAGTATTACACATTATACCGCAATCGAACTGATTCTTGATTTCACAATTTACTATTGAGATAGCATACACCGTTTCATTCATCTCCTTGATAAAGCGATATAAAGTTAAGGTATTATAAATCACTTGAATTAGTTAGTACTTTTATATCGATCCTATGATTAAACTAACCGCTTGTTAAACTGAACGTACTGAACACGAAAATCATAATCACATTTCAATATGGATTCTTTCAAATTTGTGACAACATCAATTTGACATGATCATGTTGAGAAATCACAAGTTTTGAACGAAATGACAACAATGAAAATGTAAACAAGTCAAAATCATGAAGAATAAATACCAGAAATTTTACTATCAATTTTCTTTTAATTAAAACACAATTCCATTTTCAGTAAATCATGTGTATGGTTTTTTGAATTATTGTAACACACATATTTTGCTTTAAAATTCAAAAAAGAGAAATGAATCAATCATATGACATGATGAAATTCATCATTTGTACTGAAATAAAGATAATAAAGAAATGTGTAACGACAGAAAAGAAATAAAAAAAACATTGAACATTGCACTTCCTCTAATGTAGGTAAGAGTGTGTGTGTGTGTGTATGCAAAGAGAAATGCTAAAATTCTATTTAGCACAATGTTTTTTTTCTAAACAAAAAAAGGAACTATTCATTTTAAACTGATTGTTAAGTTTAAATTATTTACTAAACGCAATGTATTCATAACATCTACAATCATTTTTCCTGTTCATTCAATGGGTAAGAGAAGTGAAATTCACATGAAAGATTTTATTCAATGCCTTACAACTATGGATTATTAGCATATCATCGTAGCACAACAGATCATCAGTGCTGGAGAAAAAAGACCATTCATTATAGTGAAAAGTATGATTTGAAAAGAAATGTCATATGAAAATTTACTAATTTATGTAACACTCATTAAATGAACAGAAACATTGACTGAGAGTAGGGAATATTGAAAACAGTGAGGATAATTTATTTTGTGAATCTTGTGAATCTTTCACTGCACTCACCACTGATGAGATGTTGGTTATGAAATACAATTGTTTGGTTAAGTAATCGATTAGAATGCCTGCTTATCCATAAATGTTATCAATAGTCACAAGTCACAATCATAAACACGATAGTGAAAGGAATATTATATACTCTCAGTTATATAACTATACTTAAACAACTACGGATAAGAATTTAATCGGTGAAGATATCAATATTTTGGATGAAAGAAATTTAAGAAAAAGATTATTGAATTTCCAAAAGTATAACATTCAAATTGGTTTATAATCAATCATATGATACGGGACCGATTTCTTGCAATAAACTATTAAATCATATTTCCGAAAGTTAAATAGACATTATAGTCAATGCGAATGTAGAAATATTAGTGGATAACAAAACATGTTAAGAGAGTCAGTCAGAAACAAGAATATCAGAACAAACCGGTCCGATGCCTTTAAAATTACTTGAAAAAGCTTCACGATTAGAGGACACAACATCTTTATAAATTACGCTTTGATTTCAACCATTTCAAAGAACAAAGTATGGAAATAGGTTAAAAGAAGTCCCTGAGTGACCAAACCATCGGTCTATGCAACCGGTGACTGTGTGTATCTCAAGGTTGCTTGTTTGTAATCCGCTCGATTATCGTAACCAGTGGTAATAGATATTAGATGACATGGTTCAGCATCGGTCACAATAGCATAGATCTATTCATTCTTTGTCTTTTTATGAAATTTTTATTCGTTATTTTCGAGTTATATTGTTCACGACTAATCTTTATTGTTACTACACTGAAAAATGTTTTTCTCACTGTGCTATTATGGTCTAGTAACTTGAATTGACTCACATATATGCGTATTTATCAACATTTGCAGTTTTTTTCGCCATAAAAATTTCATACTATACCTTCTCTCTGTCTCAAAATCGATCACTCTTACAATCTCCACCAATTCGAAATTAAGGCTTTTAGTGTCTAGGAACGTGTATATTTTTATTCAGTTGACTGAAATAAATTTCATTTATTTCATTCTCAATTATACCGTTATGTGGTTTGATTAGTAGTAACGTATATCTCTTGTGGGAAATCATAAAAACTCTCAGTGTGATTTATTTCACAAGTCAGATATTTCATTTAATCCAGCCTAGTGTTCATCTTAAATCAATTAATTAGAGGGGAGACTAAATCATTGTTCTATTCCTTACATATCTCTTTTGTCCCAGACTTTACTAGAATTACTTATAGAATACTAGACAGCTGTGTGTAACTTTAAACAATCACGTACATTTTATAATGATCAATGACGTTTGTTTGTTTTTAAAGATTTATATTTTCCTATGGTCGATAATGAATAATGTAAGTGATCAGTCTTTATTAGAATGTCTGATTGCCTCATTACTGACATTTAGCCACAAGTTCTAGAAAATTTAAAAGGTAGTTAACAGTGAAATCTGATATATATTACATCCTATTTGGAACTTGTTAGCTGGACGTATCGTCATCCCAGTCTTGACGTCTACACTGAGATTATACGGTACTGACGAGGCATTTCGCTTGGAATGCACGTATCATAAAATAGACTAATTAATCAGTTGCAGTCCAGAATATCAACAACAAAAATATTTGCCCTCAAAAATAAATTTATACCCTGAACACATTGGCACAGTGACTAATACGCTAGCTGTAATAACTATTTCT
Source organism: Schistosoma turkestanicum (assembly GCA_944470395.2). Lineage (NCBI taxonomy): Eukaryota > Metazoa > Platyhelminthes > Trematoda > Strigeidida > Schistosomatidae > Schistosoma > Schistosoma turkestanicum. The sequence continues at coordinate 10,912,243 of OX103976.1, read as the reverse complement.
CAATGTCAACAGCATGACTAGAATGCATTTACATCTGACTAACACGTTCCACCTTGGATTCGGTTACTAGCCGCTACCCAACTTCTACATATGTCGGCTCGTGTTGAAAGGATACACAATTTAAACACAAAAACTAATGAAGTCTTCTCTCATTTTGGAATGAAATTTGAATATATAAAGTTGGTTGATCAAAACCGCTCCAATATGAGCGCGTATACTGATATCTGTTCATCATTTCACTGCAAAAAGCGACAACAGCGTATATGTAGGTGTATTATTAAGCATAAATGAATATCTGGTCATCGTTTACAGATTTTATCAATCATTATGTGAAAACTAATCTTAATTGATCGATAAATTTATTTGAATGAGACAGGTATTCTTTCTGTCCTTTTGCTTCTTTATCTCAATCTCTCTCACACACACATGCATAATTTCTGTCCCTATACTACTCATTGCTTATAGACTGGAATCAGACATCAATTGATCAAACACGTACAGTTCTTACAATTAAGATAGAAATGATCTAATTTATCAGCTATCAACATAATCAAGCTGAAATTATTTCTCTACAGTGCTTTCAATGTTCTATAAGTTAGACATAAATACCGTTAGGTTTTAACTCAGTGGTCTAGAAGTCAGGCTTTCGCTCTCGAGACCAATGGTTATGGGTTCAACTCCTAAAAGAAAGGTTGTGAATGCACACCCATAAGAAGTTACATACTAGGATGAGACAGCCGTCCAGTGCTTCTAGGTTTTCCACGGTGAGGTCAGTAGGTTGTTCTATCTAAGGAGGTCCTATGACCTCCCCAATTCCATGCTAAAATTCATGATATTAATATAGTTGAGTACCCATCAAATCATTGTCGTAGTTTTTAGCTACATTAGAACAACTGTAAGTTATTCACTAGTCTTGAATGTCTGCCTTGAACCATCACTGAAAACCCGATGAAAATTATGAAATGTTTGTGTAATTATGATGTACACTCTGATAGGACAACTTTTTAGGTTACTATGAGACTCGTGTGATAGACTATTTACAGTAAGAGTGTGGTACGCGCTACTTATAAGTAGTATATGGCGCGAGTAAAAACGTAATGTCTGGCAGCAGAAGATGGGGGGGAGATCAAGAAAGGAAGAGTGGGAACACAATGGAATTTGTATGAAACGCATGAACAGTGAAATGTCGGACAATGGATTGATGTTTTGCAACAGGAACAGTCCAGTTCGATATGATGGATTGATATTTTGCAAATGAACGATTTACGATATAGGTTTCCTATTTTACCAATTAACTCTGTAATTTGCGATAAATACAATTCGGTTGCCCTCTCCTGTGTTCTCCTTCACTACAAGAGTATTTGTACTATCTAGACTGATCATTGATTAGTTCACGTGTTTTGCCTGTAGGGACCAATATCCTCCTTCAAGCCAGTAAAACAGTGACTTCCTTTCGACCAATAACACATTGACAGTGTGATCAAGACCGAGATCAATACTTGGCGTCTATTGCTTCAGGATTTTGTTCCCCACGATTTTGTTCTGTAACCAGAGCAAAACTGGTAGGTAAACTTCTTATGTATAGTTCCGTTAATAACTCAATACTCATATGATAACATAGATTAGTTACCCGAGACCTCTGCTGCATGAATGTAAAACTACAATCTACGCATAATTATACCAAAAGTGAATGGTAACTGAATGATAGATCTGTAAAAAAATATATACAGTAACCTGATGAAAGCACAATTCATAGAAACAGTTTATACATCCAGCGAAGCTTACAAACAAAACAATATAAGAATATAATCATAAAATTAAAGTACAAACAATAAATGAGTTGTATAAATCAACACATTCGCATCATTCTCTCATTATGGTAAATTTCTTTATTTCCTCTTCACTAATATGATCTTGCATTATTTTTTTGGGGGGGGGGATTACATAAAGGTCAACATGTTTTCATGTTTAGTCAGTCAAGGTCATTCAAACGTCTAAGATTTAATTTGTGTGGTAAACATGTATTCTCTCACTAAAACACATCAATGTATTCTTGTTAGCATACACATTTTTACATTATGAATAATCATCAACCTGACCAATTGATCATTTTCATTGTGACAGATGTTTATGTATGTATGTATTCCACTTTCAAATTGTACACATAAACACGTGCGTTTGATAGATGACTAATTCCGTATGTCAGTTATACACTTGTACATGTGGTATTTATTAAATGATGAGATATACATACATAATTACAACATGTTTTCTATTTCAATCTTTGTATATTTTGATATGATAAATTATCGTAACTGCTGCCAACGTTCTCATGTTCAGAAAAATTTTCTCTACATTAGTATTTGTATGATTTTAAAAGACAAAAATTATTTTTCTTTCATTATATCTGATGATGACTAATACACTTTCATTTAGATTTTTAAAAAAAATCATCATAAAAGAAATTTAAAGTTGAGAATGTGAAATAATGCTTTTTGGAACAGTGATTGGTAGGTGGTAGGTAATAGTAAACTAGACGAAAGATTTCAGAGTTATTGAATGGATAGTGTTTGAAGTTGTGATTGTCTACACAGATGAGGTGTTCCAAATAAGGAAAAACTTTGAAATCATCAACTATGCCCCAAAATAAGGAAAAAAAGTTTGCTAGCTTTCATTTGTTTTCTGTTTGATATCTATTCGTGAACACTCATTATCTTCATACTTAATCAGCAATCATTTGAAAAAAATATATAAACAGTGATTATAACACTGTACTCTCTATAGGAAAAACTATCACGATAAATGGTTAGACTGATGATGATGATGATGATGATGATGATGATAGCGATATGTTGGCTTCTAGTATTGTTGCTGTTATGATTATTATTTTATTAGTGGTATTACCATTCACCTAATCACATCTCATCTACATTTGATGTTATGAAAATTGATATAGTTAATTGCTTAGAATTCTGCGTTTAGGGTATTTAAAAGTAACTGTAATTACTAGATAACTTATACAGTGTAATTACATAAAACGATTGAAAATTTTTTTTTCAACTCTACAAAATTGAGTTTCGGATATTGATCCTGTGATAAAAATTCATTAATTTCATTCCTACTATGAAAATGATCTGTGGTATAGTGTTTAAATATACTGTACTATAGTACAGAGTTAATAATTTAAATAAATCCGGAGGATATTTTTACCAGTTAGTGTATATTTAAATAAAATGAAATTTTCCATGTGTTGTAATATCCGTCGATTAATCATGTATACATTTGCTAAATATTTTGTAATTTCACATGATCAGTTCAATTAGTTTAGGGTTAATAACCCTAGAGTAATTCAGAGCTATCTGTCTTTTAATTTTGTCAAAATTCTATCAGTAGTTTGATTGAATGTAAAACAATGATTGGTGTTAGACTATAATCACTGTCATGCGTTTTTTGATGAACTAGATTTAAATAGAATGTTATAAAAAGACATAAATCCATGAAGTCATTGACAATGAAACTGTACCATGTTAGTTGGCGTAGACTACCTGTTTGGGATTCACTAGAAAATAGTAACTCATGGTTACAGACTTTGACTGACACGGCTCAAAATAGTTTGCAATGGCACATGTGCATACATTCATTATCTTCTCTCAAATTCTACTCTGGTTTCGTCATGATTTTTTTCTCCTTTTAAATCTATTTTAAATGGGATATATACTTCGCGAATTATATTTTTAATCCCTAATCTTTTCGATTTCCTCTAATGCTGCTACTACTTCTAGTATTTTGGAATTTGAACTGTGTGCTAATGTGATATTACAACTTTAATTGATAAATATTTGTACCAATTTCTGTGTTGGTTGCTGACTGACTGAGAAAGTTATAAGTGCTTAAATTGCGTATTCTTATGAGGAATCCACTTCATTCAGTATACCGGTCTCTAATGATCAAGCTCATACTGTTTCCTCGACTCATTTAAAGAACAGATAAAAATCTTACCAAATAGATAGTTTATCTAGCAAAAGCAGTGATTAAAAGTTGTCCTGTGTACCTGAATCATGTTGTTGATTGGTTACTGTGAGCTAGTTGTTACAAAATTTGATTCAAAATTCAATGTTATTTCTCTGACTCTGGATTGAAGCTGAAAGAAGCTGAAAGTTTTTGATCTAATACTGTGTTCAAGGGGTTGTTGTGTTAAGAGTTTAGATGTATACTAAATTAACTTATTCTGTTTCATTAAATTTATTTCAGTCTTTACTCTTTTATTATGCTATTATCAGATATTAAATGTATTATGAATGTTATACAGTCATAAATTTCTTCAAACATTGATCAAATCATGAATTCAGTGAAATTCAACAATCTCCACAACCCTATAATAAATATAAGTTTCCTTATCAAATTGATATAGTTAACGGAAATTATTAAAATAAATGTTAGAGGAAAGGTAATAATAAAAATACCTTAATGATAGGACTGCGTGTAGTCTAACCAGTTAGTCTACAATTATCAACATGGTTCAATGTAACAGTTGATGCAATCATGAAGTGATTCACTTTTTGGTCTGGACATCAACAAACGTTACTTGGGAATTTGGCATAGATCTACAGTGGCCATAATTAGAAAAAAATAGGAAATTTTGTAAGAATTATCGATTAGACATTATTTGAAAAGGTTATATTTTCTTGTTGTTCATATTTAAGACTGCTCTACGAACTCTGTATTCGATCGGTTTCCTCCATATTCCTTACTACTGGAATATAGAACACACACCTCATCAGCTAGATATGCTTGTATTTTGATGTTTATGTTCACAATGAGTTTCGAACGCATTACTTGACCACTTTAACACAATCATTAGCTGTATGAAAACGCTAGGAATTCAGTTAGTAGTTCAAATATCATAAATGTATAAACATTTATTGATATGAAAAAAATAACTAAATATACTAGAAAGTGAATGAAATGTAATCAATCAACTGACTAATAACTAAATTAACATGTTATCAATTGGTCAAATTATTGACAGTCAATGTAAGTTAAAAATGTAATTAAAAGTCACTTAGTCGTTATACACTTTATTCATGTAACACAAATTTGAAATAAACATTAATGAGATAAATTTAAATCTCTTCTTTCACACACACACACCCTCGTATTCTGCTTAGTAGTCGTTCAGTTTATCAAACATATAATTATACTTTATGAAAAAAAAACAATTCTTCCAACCAGTCATTTATTTCTTCAATCAACAATCAACTATTGAATAAATTTCATTGAAAACATGATCAATATTTCTTTTTTTTCATTGATGCTTGTTGATAAAACCCCGTTGTTTTTTTATAAACGAAAAATAAACGATGATTACACATTAGATTAATTTTGCTATTAAATATCATAATACAGTAAGTACGTAAGCACATTTCAGTGTTCAACACAAATGGACAAAAACATACATGTACGTTAATTCTTTCGAAAATATTTGAATAATGATTACTCGATAAATAAGTATGAATCAGTCTTAATGGAAGATGAGAGTATTAAATAAATGGAGAGTCAAAAGTACACAGTGAGGGGACGGAGTCGAGAGGGACGAGACGATGCTGCTGCTGACGGTTCAGCATTGGCGCGTGAGACCAAATGTTTCGAGTTCGATTCCCGTGTGCAGGGGTTTAGGAAGCGCACAGATGGTCAGTTCCATAGTAGGATGAAACGACCGTCCACTGCTTCTACATTTCTCAATGTTTTTTAACATTAGTCAGTTCATGATTTCAATTAAAAATGACAATATTAAATATATCAAGCATTCAGCTTTCTGTATAATTTATGAATTAGCCGGTTTTGATTTCATTTTGATATTTTTAAAGTCATATCAAATAGAGTTATCATTTTATGAGTATTTCACTCAATTAATTGATGAACTATTGAAATGAAAATGATAAAATCAGTCACAATTTCCATTTATTACTTCTTCATATTGAAATGACTTCCTTAATTTCATATCTGTAACTTACTTACTAAAAAAATTTATCATCAATAATTCTGTAAAAGATAATTGATCTGGAAAACGGTTATGTAATCGATTCAAATGCGATTGACTAAATGAGTGAAATTAAATTTTCTTAATCGTGTGGAAAGTATATATACACATTCCTAAAAATAACTCCTGAACACTTGTATTTGGTTTTGTACTTTGCAGTTTTTTCTCTTTTAAATTCAAGTTGTACTGTATAATTCACACCGGAGTTATTAGGAATGGTTATTTAATCGAATCAACCGTACAAAATTATTGATTTCTCACAGAACTATTTTATGCTAAGAACAAAGATTCATAAATAGATTTTCACAGGTAATTTATTCACACTATGATGAATAGAGTTATTTAGTAATATTTTTACAATATTACAATTAGTAAAGTTGATAAAAGAAACTTTTGGTAAACTAATATACTACCTAAATTTCACTAAACTCTAACAAATACTTTAATTTATACTGATTTACTGATAACTGGCTAAAAAATGGCTTTAACGTTACACAACCATATTAGGAATACCTATATTGTGTATTGTATTGAAATTCAGTTTATCTTATAATCTCATTTCTACTCTTTTGTACAATTATCTAAAACATGGATGTATATTACAGAGAATATTTAGCCTCAAGAGATTCAAAAAAATATATTAGACTGGATAAAATAATGACGTAATAGCAAAAGAAGTTTGATCAATATATCAAAAAAAAAATTTACAATTCAAAATTAAGCAGAATGTTCCAATGAGCTGTATGAATATATTACTAAAGCTTCATTACGTCATTTTATACGCAATAATATGTAGTAACTAAATGGGATTTTACTGATTGAAATCCATCCACAATATAAATTTTTATTCAAAGAATTCAAACATACCTACATCAACATTCACATTCATTTAGTTCAATATTTTAATTTCCTTTAATAAAGCAAAGAAATCCATTCAATTAAAGTTACAACTCATCGTCTACAGTTAATTGCTAATCAAGGCGTTCTTTCAGCTCTAGACAACTTTTTTTTATATCATTAAAAAGGTACAGATATTTATAAATAGTTGTTTACATAAGAAACTTCTTATCCATTGGTTAGAAACCAACTACAACAACAACATACAATGTCAGAGAACAAACAAACTTCCAACCACACGGATACTAAGGAAACATCCTAGAGTTGAACTGAACACACAATTCGGAAATCATCAAGCTGTATCACAAAACAAGCTATAGGTTAGAAAAAAGTTAAAAAAAGGCAGGCACAAAGAATACATTGTGTCGAGGAATCGAACGGTGACACCAAGAGAACGAATGTCTCTTGGCACCAATAAGTAATGAAAACCCCAGAACAGAGTAAGTTGGAGATTACGCCACGAAAGTTAACAGGTATCAGTAATTAAGCAAGTAATTTTTACTTAAGATGACTACCTTTAAAATAATTTAAAAAAAAGGTTATTATTTCAACGGAAAACTAAATCATAACAAAGAAATTGCCAATACAGACTTATTCTACACATGTACAAACAGAATGATTCTTTATTTGTTTTTTTTTGCGAATTTCACATCCATTTACACTTTTGCATACATTAATAGCCTCAGCCTAGATATAATGTCAGAAATTGTCTCCTTATTACGATTATCTATGGGCGTATATTTATGATTTCTCTTACCTTTTAAGCATATCACAATCTATTATCAGAATAAATTTTTGTCTCATTTAATTTCTGTATCACTGAAAACTAGGGAGCAATGAAGTACCATTTTTTTTATACCCAAGGACTCCTTAGTAACGGTTACCCATAACCCCTACCCGAAATTCAGTTCAGGACCTAGAAACACTGGATCGGTTTGCAGTGATATATATTTTTCACGATTAGTAGATTCACGACATAGAGTGTTGATCATCCAGTGTCATAAATGATATCTGTTTCATGAGTAAGATGCTTCTTGCATCTGTTCAATGAGAGATGATTTCATTTTTCTGGTTGTTTTTTTTTGCTTTCTTCGTGAAATTTAGTTTCCACATACAATAGATTCGGAGACTAACAATTTTCATGTTATGTAACGTTTAAGTTTAACCAGTAAATTTTATGTAATACTCAGAATACTTTTCTCATTCCTCTTTAATTCAAAATACAGCACTGTTATTTAAGGTAAAGCCTGTCAATCAATGATGGTTGTACAGTACCCTGAAATGACTGGAATTAGACATGTTAACAAGCAGGCCTCAAACAATAATCCGAAATATAAGTACTTATTGCGAAGCCTGAAGGTTATGGGTTTTGATTTTGGATAGGGCGGTGGATGTGAAGTTACAAGCTGCTACATACTAAAGTGAAACAGCCGCCTAGTACTTCACACGTTTCAACGGTTATTTAAGACTACGCTATGAAATAAATTGGTCAGTTTAACCAGTTGATCAAAGAAAACCATTATTATTTAAATGTCTATTTAGTCGGGTATTAATTATTTTGATACAAACAGCCTTAGCCAGTCGATTATCAAACATCCGTATTTATAAGAAGACTTTGATAATTGAGTGTTTGAACATTTCCCATCAGTGAACTTCATTCATACACTTATAACGTACATGCCTAAAATTAATATACATTGTACAATAGTCACAAATTGATAATTTACCTTAAAACTTCTGTCAAATAAAATTGCTTTAAACATATTCTATCAAACCATATAATCTATCTCTAACATTGATCGAATTTGTAATGATTTATATTATTCCCTTGTTGATATTTTCGATTGAATTTTTATCAGCTTTAATTGTGTTAGGGACGTTAGATCCCCAGAAATCACTTGGAAAAATTCCTAATTTTGGATTTTGGTGTTTTCGTGCATAAGTTGCTTAGTTGACCTGCAGCTTACATTTCCCACTCGGAAAATCCACACTTTAGTAAAACTTCTTGATCTAGCTAGCTGGGCCGGGGACAAACGGATTAGGATAGCCTATATAGTGTCACTGGATCAATTGTCTTCGCTCCGTTTACCGAGTAAGTTGAACTCGTAATTGTTCAAGCATATCAACTGAAGAGCATACCAGTTTGATGAGTTCAAAATAAGACAAAATGTGCATCTTAGATGTCACTACGGGCCGCATTCCATCATCATATAAAAACTTGTGACATAATAGCTAGATCGAGGTAACTCGTCAAAGTTACACATAGGACAGACAGAATTGATCAAAAATTCTGTCAAGAATGCTATCAACGGAATAATTCAAATTATTTCAAAGAAAATCAAAATTCGCGCTCGTTGAACAATCTAGTGCCTTTCTGGATAACATGTTAAGTGTTTGAACTAATAGATACTGAGTCAAGTTTCATGTGAATGTCAAAAGTAAGAGAAAATAGGTATATTGGGATGAGATTTCGAAATAAAAAACTGGTGCAAAAACGTGGAAATTGCAAAACTTCAGGATAAAATCACCTTTTCAAGTGAATTCTGGGGAATCTGACGGTCCACAACACAATCCATTACAAACGAAATTTATAACTAGAGTTAAATGGAATGAAGTTTTGCTGATATTGTGTTATTCTGTAGGTAGTACTTGTGTGGCGTTAGACTTTCGTTATCTTCGATTTCCCGTAATATCTCCGTCTTGATGATCGCTACGATGAGAACGCGGGTCGTTGCCACAATTTCTTTATATTCAAATTATTAATGATCAATACAAATATCGGATTTAATTCAAAATATGTATAATCGATATTGACATTGAATTATTCAAACTGTTAATCGATTCAGCTAGTCAAATAACTTATATGTGTAGGTGGCAAGTAATGCCCAAGCGTACATGCGCATACAAGCTCAACAATTGATAAAAGTACAAGATATATGTGAGGTGCTACAACTTTTCATAGATTCACCTCAGTGGAGTACCACTGAAATCCATGGATCACTAAACAGCTATTTCATCTCAGTATAGGAATTCTAAGAAGTGTGCATATGTGACATTATCAAAGTTCGAATCTGAATATTCAGATCTGAAGGAGCTCAATGGTACGTTTTCAACTTCAATCAGTCTACGATAAATGTCCTAGGTTGATCCCTGCTAAGATCGTTTGTATACACTTCTGATAAATTCTGCACTAAAACAAAACCTCAGTAGAATACTCAGTGATCTTCAGTGGTAACTTAACTGAGATTAATCCGTGGTGGAATATATATATTTAGGACGGAAAAAAACATTATTTCTTAAAACTAGATGCCATATTCTAAATTGAGTGATCCAGTTCAGTGAATATTAAAATGAATACCATAAACTATTCTTATTGAGTATGAACAACTCAGTCATATCTAGAATCACTTACTGTGAACATTCCCCACAACCACATAGTATGAGATACACTCATATTCTAAAAGAAACATCCTTAGCTTCAATTATGTAAATATGCCTTTCTGACGAGTTCTAGCGAACACGTTACATTCATTCAAACCGTTGCTAATCATTATTTAAACAATTCAATAAAAGTTAGCTTTTAGCTTACATTGGTATCTTAGTGGATTATGCATTAAGCATTTTGCAGTGGAAAGGGTTTTATTTAGTTCGAGTCCAACATGTATTATCAATACTGCATTATAGGTACATCAAAATAAAAACATTGATCATGAATTCCACTATTAGTGACAATCCGTCAATTCTGTTCACATTTTATTCTATTTTAAAATGAAATATGCTAAAAATAGTTTTACAGAAGTTTTCTTTTCTTTATCATTGATTTACATATTTCCATTCTTTGTCATCTTTCTAGCCTATTTGTATTTTTGTCAACTTCATCATCTAAATATCATTCAATCAATCAATGTAGCATTTTAATCAGATGATATGAGATTTTCTCAATAGTCAATAGTCAAACACATGTATACATGTCATGATTACAATAAGTGAACACTTACACTGACACTCACACTCACACACACACTCACACATGCATCTATATTTACTTAACTTTTTAACTTTCTTATCTTATACATATTTTCTTTATTATCAATTCGAATGTCAGATGATATAAGTATTTTGTTTGTTTGTTTTCTAATAAAAACATGGATTGATTGATTGATTGATTCGCATGAACATAATCGTAATTATCAGTAATTTTTAAAGGTAACTGATAAGAATTTCATTCACATGTGATGATAAAGTGAATAAACGGAACATTCATGAAATATGTATATATATGTTTAAAAATTATTGAACAAAATAAATGTGTGTTGTTTTTTTACATCCTTTCTAGGCTAGTTATAATTACACATGTACTTAATATAAGAATTTGAAAAAAACTAAAGAGTAATGCACATTAATTATATACATGAATGAATGAATGAATGAATAAACAGTGAAATATTTAAACTGACAGTCATATCTAATGTATAAATGATAATGTTGTTTGATCAAAACAAAACAAAAAATAAATGAAACTAACATTAGGAATAACAGAATATTTATTATTACATTATTGATGAATAATATTCGGCTATTAGAAATAGTTCATTTGAATAATGTTGATGTTTTGCATTGAATTCAGGAATTGATCATTGTTAGATTGTTATTGGAAATCTTAAAGCATTGGATGGCCATCAAGTCCTAGTATGGAACACACCAATAATGCCCAGCCATTACCTCCGCTAACGAGAATCGAACCCAGAAACTTCAGTCTTGTGGATGAACATTTAATCTGCTTTATTTCCAATAATAAGAGATCTATTCAGATCACGAATGACTGCATATTTACCATGGATTGATTGCTGATTAATGGTGATGATGATTATCTAGTCCTTGTCAATGATTCAATTCTATTTATCTTCAACTATCTAACAACATCTAATATATCATTGATAATCATATTTGTCTTATTTTTAACAATAAGAGAACTTTAATCATTTTAGATATTCTAATGAACTTTATATCATCATTAGTCGTCATCAACATGATCATTGATAGTGCTAAAATTTATCTTGAATAAAAACTATCCTATAGACTAGTCTAACTTAATTTTGTATACCTTTCTTGTTACCATAGGAGATGACCTAATTCATCATAGAGTGAAATTATGTATGTATCGTGTATATTTTAATACACTGATTTTACATTGTGTTACATTTTAACCTTATTATTATTATTATTAATATCTCATAATTACAAATATTATTTGGTGAAAAATTCATATTATCATGTAAAAATTAGTTTTTGTTACATGAGTATATAAATGTGTGCATGTGTCTGTGTGTGTGTATTTACCTGAACCCAAATAGTATGGATCGATTTAGTAATGTTAATGTTATATACATGAATATTTTATTATCACTGTAAATAATTGGCAACAACTGTTCATTGTAATGAGATTATATGATATGAATTGATTATTTGATTAGTTGCATGATTTATAAGCATCTATCGAATTGAATACTTTGTTTCAGACTGTATGTAATATGTTTAATTTTCATCAACAGGTAATAGTGGTGTATTATTAGAGTTATAGAGATTTTTATTCGATATTGAAATCATAAATCAACCATTGTTAGACCACCTTTAAAAACCTGGAAGCATTGAACGGCCGTCAAGTCCTAGTGTGAGACTTTTCAGCAGTGCCCATACACGACCCCCGCTCGCAGTAATTGGACTCAGGACCTTTGTTCTCACACACGAATGCTTAACCTCTAGACCAGTGAGTGAGCTGACATTCATCGGTGTTAATGTCCGACTTTGATCAATATAAGGTTTTTGTTCAACCTCACCCAATATTTTCGGTAGTTACTGCCTACACGCGACAGAGTTAAGTTCCAGTGCTGCTATGTGTCTAATGATGATCTAACCATGATTGATGTACGATTTCAATGTAAAACAATAATCTCCATAATTCTCCATAATGAAAGATTATAAATTGTACTCACTAGTGTGGATAACTTTGTGAGGAAATTCTCAGAGTTCAAGTGAGAAGCTGTGGCCAGTGAATTTTTTGTGTGTTTCTTTTGAACACCAACAAAAGTGTTTGAACATTACCTTTAGTTCATACAGAATATATTTTACAGATTATAGGATATTGCTGATTTTATTCAAGTGCAGTATGCTTATTTTTTTTTACAGCTAAATTAGAGTAGTCAAGAAATTAACAGTGAAATTAACTTCGTAAATCTCATTTCACAAAATCTTGACTCGAATCTATACGTCCATTTAGCAACAGTCCAATCATGTTTACAAAATATTGATTTAGGATTGTTGTCAATCGGTGCTTAGTTTAATCATAGGGAGTGTAGTAGTTCGACTTACTGATCAATCCATTTACGTTGGAAGTTTCATAAGGTCTGGTAAATTGTTGGTTTCGAAATGATCGATAAGATTTTCAATTCAACTGTTATATTATCTAAACTGAATGGCATAATTGAAGAGCATTCATTGTAATTCCAGACAATATCTTCAAAAACGTCTGCACAATAACATCAAAAGACTATTTACTTGTGAAGCCTTAACACGGAATCTGAAATCTTACTTGGCTTACATCATTCTGCACTATTTGTGACACAGACGATATATCCTTCTGGCAGTCAAAATATGAGTATAATATCCTGTAGTTATCTGTTTTTACTGTTTAATGTAGTCTTTAAAGTCGAAAGATATAAATAGTCTGCTAATATTTGATCTTAGTTGTCAGAAAAGTACTGGTACCTTATGGTGGAACAACAGAGTGAGTAATGCTGAAATCAAAATTTGATCAGAATGCGAATTCGGTATATCTGTCGATAAAGCTATGGATGATCGTCAATTGGGGTTTTTTAGGAGATGTGTTGTATGTGACCAACTGCAGACTATCTTGACACAGCGCTGCATAGCGTAGGAATGAGTTGGAGAAAAGATAGAGGCTCAGTTCAGCACTAACAACTTGCCTAACTTCTGGTATGCGTGAAGTATCTGACTGTCAAACAAGGCGTGTGCACATTGCTCTTCAGTCTATTCTGAATGGTTTTATGGTTATGAAACATGATCTGTGAATGTAAAGGAATTGCGTGGGCTGTAAGTTGTGATCACAAATATCTTAGAAACATTGCTTGCCTTTCATTGAACGATGGTGTAAGTAGTCATGAAGTAATGCATAGGGTACTAAGCAAAAGTGGAAATCCACATGATAAGGTTGTAAGTCCCCAATGTCTGAGGTGGCAGGAACAAGCGTTGCGTATGTTTAGCCATCACCAACCTAGGTAGGTAATGTTTGATGACATTAAAATAGTGTGGAAGAATGCTAGATGCGATCAAACCAAGAAAGAATATCATTCCATCAAATCACTGACTGTTGGTTTAAATCATGTTGGTAAATAGAAAAAACCTCGTTTGGGTCTTCATGATAGTCTCTATCAGTGATTGACAACTTTGGATAACATGGCTCAAAATCATCCACAACTGTGTTAATACATTCATTCTTTATTTCCCCTTAAGGTAATTAAGTTCGACAAAGAAGCTCGCCGGGAACTATCGTAAACCAGAACGACCAGTGAAAAACAAGGAAGGCAAAGTAATCAGCAACACTGACGAACAGCGAAATAGGTGGGTGGAGCACTTTAAGGAACTATTGAATCGACCAGCTCCTCTGAAGACACCCAACATCGAAGCAGCATCCACGGACCTCCCAATTAATATTGGCGCACCTACGATTGAGGAGATCAGTATGGCCATCAGACAAATCAAGAACGGCAAAGCAGCAGGACCAGACAACATTCCAGCAGAGGCAATGAAAGCAGATGTAGAAGCAACCGCGAAAATATTTCACATCCTCTTCAAGAAGATTTGGGATGAGGAACAAGTACCATCAGACTGGAAGGAAGGATACCTGATCAAAATACCAAAGAAAGGCGATCTGAGCAAGTGTGAGAACTACAGAGGCATCACTCTTCTTTCAATACCAGGCAAAGTCTTCAACAGTGTATTGTTAAACAGAATGAAGGACTTCGTAGACGCCCAACTTCGAGATCAACAGGCCGGATTTCGGAAGGATCGATCGTGTACTGACCAAATTGCTACATTACGGATCATTGTGGAACAATCAATTGAATGGAACTCACCACTCTACATCAACTTCATCGACTACGAGAAAGCATTCGATAGCGTGGACAGGAAAACACTGTGGACTCTTCTTCGACACTACGGGGTGCCTGAGAAAATAGTTAACATCATACGGAACTCTTATGATGGATTCAACTGCAAAATCGTGCACGGAGGACAGCTAACCGACTCTTTCGAGGTAAAGACCGGTGTGAGGCAAGGTTGCTTACTCTCACCCTTTCTCTTTCTCCTGGTCATCGACTGGATTATGAAAACGTCAACAGCTGGAGGGAAGCACGGCATCAACTGGACAGTTAGGACGCAGCTGGACGATCTGGACTTCGCAGATGATCTGGCTCTTCTATCGCACACGCAACAACAAATGCAAGAGAAGACGACGAGTGTAGCAGCAGCCTCTGCAGCAGTAGGTCTCAACATACATAAAGGAAAGAGCAAAATTCTCCGATGCAACACAACATGCACCAATCAAATCACTCTTGATGGAGATGCCTTGGAGGACATTAACACCTTTACATATCTGGGCAGCATCATCGACAATCAAGGTGGATCCGATGCAGATGTGAGGGCACGGATTGGCAAAGCAAGGGCTGCATTTCTACAGTTGAAAAATATCTGGAACTCCAAACAGATATCAATCAACACCAAAATAAGGATTTTCAATACAAATGTCAAGACAGTTCTAATGTATGGAGCGGAAACATGGAGAACTACCAAAGCCATCATCCAGAGGATACAAGTGTTTATTAACAGTTGTCTACGTAAAATACTTCGTATTCGTTGGCCAGACACCATCAGCAACAACGAACTGTGGGAGAGAACAAGTCAGATTCCAGTGGAGGAGGAAATCAGGAAGAAGCGGTGGAAGTGGATAGGACACACTCTACGAAAAGCACCTAACTGCGTCACGAGACAAGCCCTCACATGGAACCCTCAAGGCAAAAGGAAAAGAGGAAGGCCAAAGAATACATTACGCCGTGAAATAAAGAAAGATATGAGAGGAATGAATAAAAATTGAACAAAACTGGAAAGGGAAGCCCAAAACAGAGAGTAGGTTGGAGAATGCGGGTGGGCGGCCTACACTCCATTGGGGGTAATAGGCATAAGCAAGTAAGTAAGTAAGTAATTAAGTTCGAGCATTCTTACTTAGACGACAATGCATCTTGTCTTTTCAGTCTATATATTCTAAATCTAGTCGTTAGTTACTTCAACTGCTTTGTCATTCATCTTCTCGTACTAATACATCAATGTATAACTACAGTATTATTATTATTATTTATTCTTGTAATAGTATTTTTATCATCATTCAATAGTACAAATCACATTTACACTTTTTTTAAAAAGACATTTATTCATTCGAATAGAGAAATAAGAAGACATATTTTGTGAGATAGTACCATTCGTGCTTTCTCGTCATTCACATTTATTTTCCATTGAAATCATTTTCAATAAAATCAATTTGAATCTGAAATAAATGTTCATCATCTTTTGTTGTCTATAAAATCGAGTTGATATGTATATTTTTGCTTTTTTAAAAGAAATAACCTCACATAAAATTTGACAAGAACAAAAACCATAATAACAAAAACAGGTTTTCTGTTTTTTTTAAAAAAAAAAGAAGAACTAGTTTGTTGCACATTTTTACTTATGATTCAGTAGATTCACATAGTTATAACATTTAGAAGACAGAAAATAAATTACTTCTATTTGGTGGAATGGGAACATGTATTTTCTTATTAAGAGAATTGGAAAACATTATTTCTGTTATAATTAGTTTCCATATAAGCCCTCCCCCCCTCAAATAATATAAGAATTGAAACTAACATGCAAATAGAAAAAAGCCTTTCTGCCAAAAATAGTAACATTTAATTTCAATGATAGAAAATGTAAAAAAGAAATTTGAAAGACTGAAAGTTTAGACAAGGAAAAAGTGTAACAAAAATAGAAAACTGATGAAATTTAAATTGCGTAATCATCAAGTTGATGAAAATGAGTTTAGGTAGTTTATTGCGACTGTTCTTTTTTTAAAACTTTTTTGTTAGCATAATTGAACGATCTTAGATAAATAATGATTAAAAACTATGAAGCACTGGACAACCTCCTCGTCTTCCTAAACTTGAAACCACTGCATAATTGCGGAACCGAACACGACTTCATCACAGTGATAGGTCTAGTCACGAATGTTTAAACATCAACTGAGCCTAGAGAAAATGGTTTAGCATGTTTAATTCAGTCGATTCTTAGTGCCATACAACGGTCTACAAATGAACTGAGCGGGTAAATGCCTATACATCCGATATAGGTCGACACTTCACTGTACACAGCTTCTCGCTTTAAATTCCATACACTCTTTTATAGTAATTAATCATATGCTTTCTGGTGACTAATTTTGAGAAATTCACAAAGTTCTACTAAGAAGCTATGACTACGAGAGTTCAATTCATGTCGAGGGTAGGTAGTTATCCAGGCATTTCTTCGGAAGGCAGTTGTGTAATACAACCACTTATCATCTCAGTTGTTTAGAGGTTAAGTGTTTGTTTATGAAGTTCTGAATGTCTCTAAAGGTGAGGTTGTGGATGCTCACTAGTGAGAGTCCTATACTAGAAGGAAACAAATTTCTGTTTTTTTTTTAGTATCTGCTTAACTAAAAACGATTTGTAATGTTAACTACGAAGTTTTTAAAAAACCACCACACAAATCCCGTTTAATAAAACAAAAGTACATTTTCTTCGTTGCAACTAACATAAGTAGTAAGTAATTGGTTAGTGGAAAAAAATGTGAATTGGAACAATTCTAAATGTAATAATCATGTGCTAATTAGTATAAGCGCTGAAGAAAATTCAGATCAGTAGTGACCTTGTTCTCAAGTAATTCACTAGTTTTTCATAAATCAATCGATGTTGGAAGATACTTTTCATTGGATTCCAAATCGATGATCAGTTTATTACTTTTATTACAGTTAGAATGTATTATGTTCAATTCTAGGAGTATATATTGATAATAGGTGTTAACTGCCAATGAATTTGAAGACTACAATTAAATCTCTCTATATTATCACCTAGTTTTTTTTTAATGATTCTCTGACTGACAATATCACTATAGGTGTATAAGAAAAGATAAACTACCTCTGTGTAAACGGAATCGTAGTCAATATCTGCTACGAAAGGAGTAATATGGTTTATTGAGTCAGCTATTAACTTTTTACCAATATGTTACTAGTTAGAACATCACTCTATCTATTTTAATTCGGTTAACCATGTAGTAACACTAGCTCCCTATCTCACTCTCGATCTCAGAGCCCCGGTAAACAGATTACTCTATAGGCATAAATATTTAATCAAATAATTGGTATGTTAGATAACTATGCATCAAAAGTATCATGATTCTGGTAGAAACATGATAGAAACTCTTATAAGAAATAATATCATAGTTTCAGGACTAAGATATTGTTAACTGAAATTTATATTAAACAAAATTCAACAATGAAAACAAGTATATCCTAAAATAATCTTAACTTGAGATTTTTACACAAGTACAAATGTAGTTCAGTTAGAAAGAGTGCAGTATTTCTCAATAAGATATTAACTAACTACATAACAACATCCTATATTCTTACAAAAAAACAATCAACAATCAAAACGGAACTAGTTAATTCAATGTAACTAAGGCAAACAGAACAAAGGTATATTTATTTTACTGAACAACTGTTCTGAATAAAGATGAGGTTAATTATTACCAATAGTATTTTTATCCTTGTATCTGGGACTTGTATATGCTCAAAGCTAATAAGTCTTAAGATTTGCTAAGAAAAGATCAGAATTTGAGATTGTGGAGAAAATTTGTAGGTCAAGTGGATGGTTGTGGTGGAGTTTCGTGCCCTCTGGGATGGATGTTTTGTTTGTGAAGCTTCCATCGTTCTTCTTAACAGCATCATCAGCACAAACTTCAGTTCTGTTAACCTTGATCAAGATCGAGGTTAGATATCAGGTTATCGGTTTTTTTTATCATAGCATTTTAGTTTTTCAAAGGACATTTTCTTAATCCATATTTCTTTAGTAATATTCATTGTTGCCTGATTGATCGTTATTGCCTTTAGTTTGCTTTGTTATGTTTTCTTCCTCTGTTCGGAAAAGAAAGCTATCTTGGAAGTTCTTTTTTCTCTTACTACGTCATTTTGGTAAGGCAAATTATTAAAGTTGAAGTGCTCAGTTTATCTGAGTTCTTATCCTACTGTTGTAGCAGAGGAATAATCGTTCGTAAATAGAATTTACCGTAAGCTAAATAAGAACCCCATCGTGCTTGTAAGATACGACAAGATTGAAATGAAATACTTATTCAACATTAGCAAAGATGGAGAGTGGTTAGCGGTGGAATTTACCTCTTCTTATTATAAAGCCTGTCATCTAAAGACAATATCGAGACAATCCGCACAGGATGGATATATGCTACGGGGACTGACTGGACAACTTCAGTCCTAAACATTAATGAAAATATTCAAAAAACTAATGTAAATAAATCTTTTCAGCCTTGTTCTTTAGTTCTTGATAAAATCATACTCAAAGTACACATAATTTTTTTAAAATCAATCAAACAAATTCACTTATATTGGTTATTTGAATCTTCCCATCAATGTTTAGGCCTGCAATTAATGTCATTTTGGCATGTGTATCCTGTGAGGATTGCCTTGATGTTGACGCTAAGTCACAGTACATCTAAGCTAACAATCAAACGAATATTTATGTCGATAGAAAATATTATTATTAACTTATCATAACAATGCCTACTCATTACAGATTGAATGCAATGAAATCGTTTATGAATAATGTTCACCACTTGTAGAAAGATATTGAGTCATTGTGAAGTTCATGTCAAACATACACCGTTTAATGTTAGTCTGTTATAATGATGAGTCATCTGCAACTTTGACAATATTTTAAACACATTAATCAATAATCTAAAAATATACCAAGATGAAAGTACAAAATCATTCTGGTCTACATTGGTTTTAGAAAGGTCACGGATTTATTCAGATTGTATTGATTTTTGTACGTCTGTTTCCTTTTATACAATGTAATCGTTGAAAACTACGAATAGATTTATGTCACAGAAGTTAACAATTTTTCTTCCTTTCGTTGCTCTCTTTTTTTCCGATCAAAAAGTGACCATGATCTATGAACAGTTTTACATAGAGGATTGAATATTTGTTAGATAATCAACAATGCATTTAATGGCTGTTTAATCCTAACATGAGACTCCGCAAAAGTGATCATCTACTATCTCGTTGAAGCTAGAGATGTAAACAATCTGATTCTGCTCTTAGTGACCTGAACCCTTATAGCAAGACCTGAAAGTCTGGGAGTTATGTGCACTATATTGAGATGTTAGGTGGTTAGAGGCAGTAGACAGGAAATCCTACTTTACCTAGGTTTCATATTAGTTGGTACTCATCGATAAGACTTATCAGTAAACTTACCATCTTCGGTTGATGCGTCCTTTTGGGTTCGAATTCGTCACTCAGGTTCATAATCTGAGATGTTACCGCTAAGTTTTTCCGCCCACAACCGAAATCCCATTTATCCGATATATAAAAAGCTGATCGATCACTGAGTAATGACCAATTTCATGTTTGTCTCGTCATCAGTTGTTGTCTAATTCAATCGGGTTCAGCCACTAGTCTAAATGGTTTCAAACCTTATTGTGTACACGGACTTATAATTTCACATGAGAATAGTATTCATTGATACGAAATCAAACGAAATATCAATTTAAAACCCAGTACGATAAACCACTTGTAATAAAAGCTTTCGTCATTTTGGATTTGTGATAACATGATTGTATAATCAACTGTTTCGAGACAGAATTTCCGAAAAACCCATAACTTGACCGACAGTCAATCAATAATTCTTGTCGATAATATTAAAAATGACAGTGTGATCACACTGTATCGGTAGTTAAGTGCAAGTTTTTTAAATCTGTATCTTGAAAATATCTTTTTCATCTCAACATTCAAAACCCTGTCCTGTATGGGTTTGTAAATAGATATCCTTTAGATGACTCTTACTAACGACTTCCTAGTTCCTATCAGGTTCATAATGTTAGCACTTTTAGTAATATATTTGATAAATTATTACTAAATTCTTACCAGATACAGGTTCGTACATTCAGCTTCGGATCCTACTTTAAATGTGAGGATTATTTATACTACCTTGTTACTGAAATTGAATTTGATGGAATGGGCTTCGAACTTTCAAGTTAATAGTTTAAATTCGAATGCTCTGACATCTGAGTCACAAGTCTATTTGGTGTATATTTGATTCAGTCAGAACTGAGATCAAACGAATATTTAACCTTTTGCTACGATTTTATCCATAGGAAAACACACAAACCCCGTTTGTTATTTCATTAATTGCGTAAAGCTTTTTTCTGACAGTTTAAAATTAAAAATCGACTGTATAGAACAAAACTGGGTTTGTAGTTTGACAGTAATTTGTTGAAACACAATTATAAGTTTGGCTGTATTTTTAAATGAAGTAAAATTGCTTCTACTGAGTATGATAATTTCACTCATTTTATAAATGTTTTTTGTTTCTATGAGAATAAAAGATTTTTGTAAAACAACAAATAGATTTTTTATTTCGATTCTTAATTTAAACATTGCAAGTATACATGTCTAAAGTGATATCATAATGATATTCGAATTTTTCATATTGTTTTAAGCCATTAAAATACATGACAGATGAAATCGACGAAATTCATATTTTTTCTCACTGTGTTAAACGCAGTTTCCTTTTCTAACTAATTATAACCTTTTTGTACGTTGGATAGTGGTCAACAATGGAATCTACGACTCAACTGAACTAGCTAGAAAATGCAGTTTAGACCTCTTACATTGAACATGAACTATGAGTCGTAAAACCATTAGGTCATTTTCTTAATTTGTTTCTTTATATGCTGTTGGTATCAAGAAAATTGTTAGTTTGACCGACATAACAATCGGCTTCCTATTAAGTATCTGGTGTTACGGAACGGATGAAAATAAGGAGAATGAGGCACTGAGAAATTTCATGTTTAAAAATTTTATTTCGCTGGTAGAAGCATGAATTACTTTCATCGTTGAGTAGGTTATCGCTTTTCCTTTACTCCATCATTTTTCAATGAACACAGTATATCTGAACAATTTTTCGTCATAATCTACTTGTATGCCCTAGTCCGAACGTAACACATAACTCTTCTCTTCTGAATTACGATTAACTAAAGCAGTTCCACAATAAATGAACCTTTCATATGTAGATCGTCCATAGAACCTATTAAATTCCAATTCTGAAAATTGTACTAAGTATGCTACACTCATGAGGATTATTAAAATTACAAGGAGATTACAAAGAGTGCCAATAAAATATGGTAACCTGGGCTAATGAATGTCAACGTTTAACTGAATTGCTAATCATTTTAAGAAACAAAAATAAAACGAATTTCATAAAATCACATTTTATCTAAATTTAATTCTATATGATGATGATGTCAACTCATGTTGATCGATTATTTATTGAATTCATATATAATGTTTATAGTTTGAAATAAACTTTCTCATCATAACTTATAACATCAAGCTAATTTAGATTTTACTATGATTTAGAAGGTGATAACATCGAATGAAAACATTCATATTTTGCATAATTCATCATCTAATAGGATTTAAATTGAACATTATACTATATGTTGTTCAATTATATTGCCATTTAAAAACTACAATACATATTGTTCAACAATAATAACCATGTAGAATATAAGTGTAGATTTCTCACAAAATTGAATACACGCACTTCACTTATTAGTCCTATCTGGGTCATATTTATCATTATCGGTACATACTAAATAGTAAAATCAATCCAGATCAAGTATACATACATGCATGCACACAATATCACGTATTATTGGTTTCGTTTATGATAAAATGATGCCTGTTGAATCAGTAGATTTAATAACGTACACATACACAGGATAAGAAAACAAAAACACAAATAACATCAAAAACAATAAATTATTGTAATAATCAACGTAATTGTTTCTTTTTTCATAATAATGATTAATCATATTAATTTTTAACAATTAATTGACTAAGACGATCATTTTTTTTATTTATCGATAAAAAAATAGGACAAAATTATAAGCATGCTGTGTATTGTAGCACAACAAAGCTGGCACTATATTTGATAAATGTTTTGTTTTTGATTTTTGCTTTTAAACATAATTTTTATTGATTATTGGAAAAAAAGGT
Source organism: Schistosoma turkestanicum (assembly GCA_944470395.2). NCBI lineage: Eukaryota > Metazoa > Platyhelminthes > Trematoda > Strigeidida > Schistosomatidae > Schistosoma > Schistosoma turkestanicum. Next base: position 10,888,877 of record OX103976.1, on the reverse strand, counting down.
AAGTAAGCATTGAAATTAAAATGAGTAAAAATATGATGGTTTTTCAGAAAGAAAGATATTCCATACATATATATTCATTTGCTCAGTAGCAGCCAACTAACTCATTAAGTATTGAAAATAAAGTAAACATTGGTTTGACATGCATAGCAAAAACTGATTTTTTTAATTCTCTATAATAAAAAAATCAATATGCTTTTGTCCTAATACAAAACAGTTAGAACAAAAACACTGTCGAATAGCTGTATGCATTATAATGATTACAAACTGCTTCGTTGTTTGGGAAGTTAAGATTTTTCTAGTCTCCGGTTATTTCAAATAAGAAAATGCATGAAAATACAAAAATGGGGTATTTAAGTAAGATTATTGTAATGTGAAAAGAAGACCAAAGTCAGTAACAGTGACAGCAACTATGACACGGTTAGCTTATATATATATATATCTATATATATTAGTCAGTCATATTCATTGATCTAACTTACGTTATGATGTCAATTATCATGATGGAACTTATTAAATGTGAAAAGACTTGAATAATGAATAAACATACATACACATGTATGCTTCTGTTTGTTTCTTTTAATGTGTATACAAATAATATTATGACAAAAGATGTGTATCATATTGTGATTAAGCGATAGAAAAATCATTTGTGTTGTTCAAAAATTGGTTATTTAATTCAGACAGGTTTGAATGGTCGAATTCCATTGATGTTTTCATTGTCATGTCTTGTTTTATATCAATAGTATCTTCTTCATTAGTATCACCATCTTTATTATTAAGATTATCATTATTAATTGTTAGCATATTTGTATCAGTGGGATTAATATTGTGATGGCTTTCAAAATTATTCTCATTGAAAACATATTCTTTTGCAGTGTTTAAAACAGATTGAACCAAAGACTGAGCTTCATCTTCGAATTCATGATTTTTTATATTTTTAGAATTTTCTAAATTCCTAGTGATATCATTGTCATCATTCACTGACATTGAATCGAACACATCCTGTTGTTGTAGTAGATTATTTGCATTTATCAAATTAGTGTGTATATTTTCCGAAGTGATTACATCAGTGATATCTGAATTAAGTGAACTATCAGTCTGATTTTCATGGTATGATAATTCAGAATTTTGATGTTGGTCATTATAATCATTTATATAAGTTGAGTTTTGTGAATTTTGTAGTTTATCAACTGATTCTTCAAGTGTAATCATGGTTTCAGTGTCATTTATTTGTTCATGATGAATACCTATATTCAGATCTTCAGTATGTTGTTCAGCGTCAGTATTTTTAGTGGTTTCTTCACCAAACACTAATCCTGAAGTAAAATGTGACTCATTTGACAAGTAATTATATTCCATACCTGGTTCAGCTAACCTGTCCACTGCATCTGTGCGGATTGATCCCTCAATAGACATATCATTATTTACATCATGTTCCATTAGTGAAGTCTTCTCAGTTTGTTCAGCGTGCATGTCTTCATCTAGACCAATAGATTCCGTATTAACTGGAGAAACACTGTGAACCGGATTAAATTCTAAACCTGGTTGAGAATAGCACTTGACTGACTCATCCTGTATTACTTCTTCATCAGTTGGTATCGCATGTTCTACGTTTTCAGAAGATGAGACATTCTCAGTTTGTTCAGTGTTCATGCCTGCATCTAGATCAATAGATTCCGTATTAACTGGAGAATCACTGTGAACCGGATTAAATTCTAAACCTGGTTGAGAATAGCACTTGACTGACTCATCCTGTATTACTTCTTCATCAGTTGGTATCGCATGTTCAATGTTTTCAAAAGATGAGACATTCTCAGTTTGTTCAGTGTTCATGCCTGCATCTAGATCAATAGATTCCGTATTAACTGGAGAAACACTGTGAACCGGATTAAATTCTAAACCTGGTTGAGAATAGCACTTGACTGACTCATCCTGTATTACTTCTTCATCAGTTGGTATCGCATGTTCTACGTTTTCAAAAGATGAGGCATTCCCAGTTTGTTCAGTGTTCATGCCTGCATCTAGATCAATAGATTCCGTATTAACTGGAGAAACACTGTGAACCGGATTAAATTCTAAACCTGGTTGAGAATAGCACTTGACTGACTCATCCTGTATTACCTCTTCATCAGTTGGTATCGCATGTTCAATGTTTTCAGAAGATGAGACATTCTCAGTTTGTTCAATATACATGTCTTCATCTAATTTAATAGGTGGATTATTAGTTGACAAACTTTGTGTTTCATCTGGATTGATTATACTTGCATTGAACTCTTTCTCCATAGTTTCCTCGAATACATTTGTTTGTTCATTAAGTCCTGAAATTACATTATTTGATATATTCGAATTTTCATCAAAATTTATTTTGTTGTTTGTATCAGTAGGTTCTGAAGTAGGAAGTTCTTCATTATTAGATAGATTGTGCAATGCACTAGGTTCAGTTAAACATTCACTTCCCACGACCTGCTCATGGATTAAATCGCATATCAGCGGTGAGGGTTTCATTTCTTCTTTATGGTTGAAATTCTCATTATATAGATTTTCTTCACCTCGTTGTTCAACGGAATTATTTTCAAAATTTAGTCTTTCAGTACTGTCATGTTTTTGGATATTCTGATGCATAAACTCTTCTATCTCTTGTGAGAGAATAGGTACTGTTGGATTTTTTTCTAGTACTATATCTTCTTGAGGTATTTCAGAGTGGAAACTATCTTTTTTGAATAAATCGATTTTATTTTCAAAATGATGCTTAGTATCATCAACTAATTCATTTTGATCTTGAGCAAATTTCTGCTGGTCCACCACTAGATCTGAATCAGGAATTGAGTGGTTTATTGATCCTTGTAGTTGTTGTTTATTAGCTATTAGATCTTCAGTGTGATTGAAATTCGGATTATCATGAGTAAGAGAACTATTTGTTTCTGATACAGTTATAGTTTCATGAGGGTCAATATTTTCCCGATTTGATAAAACACGATCAATTAATAATTCAGCTTCTTCCGTAGAGATCGTCCTCGTTACTTTATCAATGGATGAAGTTTGAATTGGCTGCTTCTCATCTTTACCCGATACTTCACAAAGGGTGGTTTTGCTAGTGCATTTTACATCATATTGTTCCTGTTGTTCACTTGAATGTTGTAAACTATGATCATTTTGATTTGGTTTAACTACAGAGTTAGGATAACTCTTTTCATCATGTTCATTATCAAAAATCTCTTCATGCTTTCTGTCTTCAGGAATTTCTTCGGTTGGTTGCAATCTAGTTCTTGGCGGCATAGTACTTGATCGGTTCACTGTGGTACCACCAACATCAGCTGGTTTTTTATTCGACCTCCAGCTCCAACGTTTACGTATGGAAGTTGAATTTGAAGTTGTTGTAGATTTCTCATCTTTATGTGAATTGAATCGTGACAAAATAGCACCCATGGTATGACTAAATCACACCAGATAGCTTGAACAGGTCCTTCGAAATGAAAATGACTGATTTATAAACTGCTTCAAATCTGGCTAACAAGTGACCAATCAGATTAATAATAAATAATATTTAAGTTACCAATCCGTATTTTAGTTAGTTTTATGGATAACCTTGATTTTTGATTGGTTTAACCGAGACTAGCTGAAATAAATTGTGATATCAAAATTTTCGGACTTAGGCGTGTATTGAGTTATGTGCATTCTTTCAATATAGTGATTGTAAGCCACAGTGCTATCGAGACAAATTTATTAGACTAATAGTGACGGAAATTGACACTTGATAGGAGAATGGTTAACAAGATAATTCACTTGTATATCTGATGAAATTGATGTTTTCTCTACCTTTTACGGAGTTTCGTACATTTATCTGTGTAGTAAATATACCTAGAATTTTCGCGATGATTAGAAATAATTTAAGGTAACTGGAAGTTAAACCAACAAATATTTTAATTATATTTGTTGACGAAGGATAAAGGTCCGGAAGATAAGTTGCATGAATTTGTGAGTCATGTGATGAGTGCAACTGTGTCTTTCCACCTTTACGTAAAACCTTGTCCAGCATGAATCTTCGAATCCATTTAATCGAAAAATATATTCTACTTATTAGATAAATAACGCTGAGGAATTTCAGTGTGTTTAAATATTCAATAGATCTAATGTGTTTAGCATTAGATGCTTGAATCTGTCTCATCTTTTTTGGGACTCTTAAAATGGGTGTAACTGGTTTCCTAGATTGTTGCCTACTCAAGGATTCGAATCCGTTACCTTTCTTTTCAACCACACAATTCGTTTTCATGTGATTTACTGAACCCAGATAAGCATTTCATTGTGTTACTCTATAGATTTTATTTTCGAATCAACTCTGAAAAGCAGGTACATTCAGATGGCAAGTCCTAAATGAGACAAAATGCACATCCTGGATTCCACCGATGATTTTATCTCGTCTGTTCCATGTAAGCTTGTGACAATGACTATGCTGAAACAATTTACATAAGTGCATATATGCCAACTAAGAGTGATAAAATTCAGTCAAAAATATCAGAGACGGAATAATCCAAGTCATTTCAAACCAAATTTAATGTGTTTGAATTTTCACTTAAAGCTTTTTCGAAAATGCTAAACGAAATTTATATGTTTTTTGACTCTAATTAGGTGTTTTTCTATAAAACATAATGGGCAAAACTGATATTTCTTATTCTTTTGGTTTATTTAACTCGAAACATCGTTTGTCTCGGTATTTCGAAACAGAAACTTCTGAAAACAAAGTCTACAATAAAGTTTATGATGAGAAAATGGAATACACAGTGTAGAAATTACACGTTCATTATAACATAGTTTCCCTTTATATCTTAAAAAAGTGAGAAGTAAGTAGCATAATACGAGAATTGATTTTATTACATCCAAATTCTTGTCAGCTACTATTTACAATCTACAATATTTTAAAGGTCAAACTTATTTATAGTAGTTAGCATAAGTAAACAAAAGTTAATTGAATAAGTGAGAATTTCAACTATTTTAAAATAGTTTAAATAGGGAGCTGGTCTTTGATAGACGGCTGTTTTGTCTTAATATGAAACTTCCTAGAGACATGTATCATGCGCAGCCTAATGACTAGTTTCAAGATGTAACGCCTGGAGATCTAGTGAGAGGCCATGATCAATCGAGTTCATTCCGTGTTGGATGTGAAACAGTCATCAATGATAGACAACGAATAAGGATCACTCAGTATCGTGAATCACTTGAAACGAGCCATGTACACTGCTAAATGTCGACTCAGTAGCTTGGGGATTAAGCGCTCAAGAGCGAAAATGAAGGTCATGAGTTTGATTCGCATATGTGACATCACAGGACGAAACGGCGTTCCTATGCTTCCATATTTTCATTTGGTGATTTAAACTATGCTAATTCTACAATCTCCACAACTCCCGATATACTAAAACTTTATAAAAATACAACGTATAATGGACAGACAGTTTGTAGAGATTTTAGATTTACTAAAAGGCTATTTCTGATTAAAACAGAAAATAACTGACGATAAGCGATTATTCAAAGGTATTAAACTGTTGTTTAATTCCTCTATTCATATCCACGACTAACAACGACGTCCTCACATTAGATTTAATACTTAAATATTTCTGGAAATGTGATGACAGAATCTATTTATAGTTACTATTTTTAGTCATTCACTAAAGGGATACTCGTTTGCATGCTCATTCAATTTGTAAGTTTTATTCATTGAGATGTGTTTTTATTCGGTTACACCAACAATTTCCAAGCATTTGAGTTGAAATTTAAAACAAACTTATTTAGAACTGTATTAGGCTTATTGTCGCGAGTACCAAATTATTCAAATATGAGTTAATGAAGTAGATAGAATGAAATTATTATTTATTTTTCAGGTATCTGATAGATTAACAAGTGTAACACAACATACGTGTACGTGTTTGCATCCAGGTCATGATTTGAAAAAAATACAAATAATTACTAAATGTTTTCGACAGATTTATTTTGGATTCCATTAATTAAATCACTAATATATATATATATATATATATATATATATATATATATATATAACAGAATTAATATAAGGTCATAATTCATAATCACATCCTATCATTATCCATATATTAATTGGTAGAAAATAATAATACGTTTACATTTGAAGTACGTCCTATCATTAAGTTCTATATTACTTAAACTACTGACATCGCTACTATGAATTTATATGAATTCAAAGATATGTAATAATAATTATGACCAAATGATTGATTACTCATAGATCTTAAAAATTAACACAAAACTTATAGTAAATTAAGTATAATTAAAGATTGTATAATTCATCAATATAGTAGAATAGCATACTTCCATTGAAAATGTTTAACATATGATTCAAATTCATTGAAAGCCTAATTGATGATTGAATTGATTAAGTTTGTTTGATTATTTAACCAATCAATAGATTTGAGGCTTTACAATAAGGATCATATCAACATTCTCTTGACCCAGTGGTGTTCATACTTAATTTCAATCAATTTGTGATATTGCTCGACCATCAACCAATGCCTATGGTAGATAACCGGGATCGAATTCCATTGATCACGGTTTCTCACTGGAACTTCAAAAAATTCCACTCAAAGCTAACCACTACTAACACTCAATTTGTATACACCAGAAGCAACTTAGACATTCCAAAAGTCAATCAGAAATATATTTTGATGGTTATGATCAACCCAGATTGCTTATAAACAAGTAGCCATATTGAAGAATACAATGATTTAAAATTAATATGAATACTACAATTTCTAACAATTTTATGCTTTATATTTATTATTGACATTGTACATTTGTATTATTGAATAGTTTCAAAGGTAGAATGAAACAATAATTCAGGATGTTTCTTTTTTCTTTAATTTTAATTTTTCATTAATTGCTTAATTAGGTCAATTATTTCTGTAGGCTGTGTTATGTCCGATCATCTGTTTTTTTGGCATTCTTTTATTATTTGTAATAAAGATTTTAACATTGAAATTCATCACTAGAAGATTTAGTAACTATTTGTATTTTTTTTTCATCATATATATATATATATATATATATATATATATATATATATATATATATATATATATCTGATAGACTATACTGATCAATATAGATAGTCTATCTTACTAACAGCATAATGAAACCTATTTCATATATTTTTTTCCCTTCAAAATTAGAGCTGACATAGACATAAGTATGTAATTGTAAAGAATATTAGACGAGGTTTAAAAAAAAAACACTGTACTGTATCTTCTCAATCCAATAAATATCTATGGTAATTATCTTTGGATTAAATAATTTCAGTCAATCAATATCACATTCTAAACATAATCAGTTTAGATGAATTAGTTAAACTAATGACTATAATACAATATAGATTTATTTAACAATCCAATTTATATTTGATAGAGAGTAAAATCTTACAAATAGAATAAATAATTTCTACATTGTCTAGTATGAGAATCATCAGAAGTGTGCTCGTTAGTGACTAGTTATGTGAGGAAATTCTCGGAGTACTATAGAGAAGCAGTGATCAGTAGGCAGTTACATAGCGAAGAAAATGCGTAAGATCACACAAAACCATAGATTGATCAAAGAGAAACATTAACACCATTAGATGCCAGCTCATCATCTAGAGGTTAAGCGTTAGCACACGACAAGGAAGGTCCTGGGTTCGATTATCGCTAGGGGAATCATGGACTTACTCTTCTGATGACCCCTATATTAGTATTTAAGGCATTCTAGTGCTTCCAGATTTCTAATGGTAGTCTAGCAATGATCAATTTATAGTTTCAGTGAAACTCAACAGCCTCTATAGCTCTATAGTAAAATGTTTACGATAAAAATTAAACTTAAGTAATATAACTGAAATTTTTAACAAATTGTTAATCGGAAATAAATAAATAGGTTAAATATAAAACAGGAAAAATAGAAATTCATAAAGTTTACTTTTATTCTCATAGATGACATCGTCTATTTAGCGGTTTATTTTATAGATTTTATTGATTTAAATTATGATAATAGTGTTCTTTTATCATGTAAATAACAATTTCAGTTATGTGATCAATAGTAAATCATGGAAAGATATTTTCTTAACAGTGAAAACTACTCTCTATCGATCGATCTATCTATTCACCGATACATTATATATATATTCTCAATATCAAGCCACTTAGATTAGTGATCACCTTGCAACTTGATTAATACCATACAAACATGACACTGATCACTATTCACTGATCGATCAGTTATCAATAAATCTCAGTCTTGCAGAAATTAAATCACTGCATGAATAGTTCAAATTTTGAAGTAAGTTGATGTGGGCTGAATTATTGCGTGGATTACTAGTTCGCATAAAATTATCTTGGTGAAAGTATCAACTTACTTTGAACTGAATTATATCTCGAATTATCTCCAGATGTCTAATACCATTGGGTTATGTAAGCAGTTAGATATTACATCGTATTGGATTAGTAGACTTTGTTAGTAATACATAAATTCTAGTAATTACTTAATAAACAGAAATCTCTTTTTTCTAATCCTCCTCTTGAAACATACAGAATTTACCTGACAACACTGAATTTAATTGACTTATGTTTACTCGACTTTATTCGTGTTAACGCATTTTTAGTAGGTTTCTTTCATATGGGATGGGGTTCTAAGCCCCATTTCTAGCCTTCCAGCTTGGGACCGGTAATCGTAATCTTGGAAGGCCTTCATGTGGAGTTAGGTCTTAACGACTTATAATACTTCATAAAGGTAATAATAGTAGTAATGAGTTACTCCAAAAACTATTATTGTCAAAAGCACATGTTCAAATCACTGAGAAATTAACTCTGCTAAGATAGGTAACTGGTTTTTAGTTGTAAATTTTTTCACTACTTCATTTATTTCATGAGAGCAAGTAAAATCTTTTAACGATCTACATAATAAATAATAGGGAACTAACCTGATTTACAAATAACTGAAAGATATGGAGACAGTGAAGACCAATGAAGCTTCCTCGCACCTCAATATCAATAGATAATGAATTAAATAATCTAACTTCTTGTAAATAATAGTTTCATGATAATTATTGGTTAATTTAATCAAACCTATGCATGGCATATGAATGTCCAATGATTATGGAAAATTTTAAATACTTAATTCTATATGATATTGACAGTTCAATGTGTGTATGTAGGCACGTACTTATTTATACATGCGTACAGTTATGATGATTGATTAACAATAAAGCACAATAAAAATTTTGTTGTTAATGAGTCAATTATCTATCTATTTGTTAGTTGTATAATTATCAGGTGAATTCATTTTACATAAATTTAATTTTTATCAATTTCTTACAATACATGTCAATTCAATTAATTGTGAACAATTCAAAATTGAACATTGAATGTGAACATTGTAATTTGTTTGTAATTTCGTGTTGTAGTTATATTAATTTATAAAATTTAATTTAATGATACACAACGGTAAAACATTTTCTTAAATGAGTGATATCTATGTAGAAAAAAATAATGAACAAATTATTAATATTTATTACTCTAATTAAAACTTATATTGCTAACTTTATGATAATTTTTTACATAAAGTAACGTGAACATTTTCAAGATTTTGAAGTCATTTTTTTTGAATCATTTCATCAGTAGGCATTAAATTAGGTTTTAACAACTTTTAATTAATTAATTGCTATTGTTATTTATTAGCTGCATATATAGCTGCGTATACTCTACTTTCAGTAATACTCATTTTTTCAAAAAAACTTTTAATGACATGCAACGACTTGAATAAGAAGAATTTGAAGATGTTGTCTAGAAGTGCCAAGTTTGAGAGGAATCAATGCTAATGTGTTGATTATACTAGATCATCATTAGATGTTTAATTTGGTTGTTATTTTTAATTATACATTTTCTAGTTATAAGATAGCTGATTTGATTTCCTGTGGTGGGATTGTAACTGAGCCTTATTAAGAAGTCCCAAGCTAGAACTGAATATCTGTCTAGTGCTTCATGGTTTAGCTAAGATTTGTTCGTGAAAATCATTTCAGACAATTATATTTACAAAACCCTGAACGTGATTGTATTAAAGGATTTTCGTAGTATACTCTAATTTCTTTCAATTTCCCACTGACTAAGTCTAATTATTCATAAGGAAAATAATGGAATATGTCAGTGATAACCTTTTAAATAGTCATTTCATCACAAGTCACTATTCTGAATAATTGTAACTCACATGATACTAAATCAGTACGTATCTAATGTCATTAGCTAAGTAGACAGAGATTGAAGTGAACTGCACTGGATTCGAGACATGGAATGAACACAAATACTGGGATTCAGTTAAATTTAGTTGACGAGCCCTAAATAAGACGAGACATGCGTCCTGTATTTCGCTGTTAGTTATCGTCTATCTTTGCTTGAAATCGTTTGTCACTTAGTGGCAATATCGGGGCAATCAACACAGATTACACATATGGCTTGTCTTCGTAAAGTACACAATTACAAATCACTTACACTAGTTGTCATATTGTTGGACAATATAACTTGTTTAATAATGAGAAGTCGACCAGCAAAATATTGGGTATTACCGTGCAATCAATTACGGTGTGTTTTTGAATATGTACCAAATTTTTATTAATAAAGCATTTTTATACGAAAACTTTAAATAAACAGACTATGATCGTTTGAATATTTATTAGTGTTGTCACTGTCAAATGTCTACCTACTGCGGACAATGAATTTTCTCAGCAATCTGATCTGTTCTAAAGTTTAAATAATAATAATAATAACAACAATAATAGATTATTGCTGTAACGATTTTTGGTTCTCTAATCAATAAATAAGATAAACCAAGCAAACTAATATTACAGTTTTATGTTATTCATGTTTTGTTACATGACACATTATGATCATTGTTAAACAACATGAATTAATGGGTGATTTATGTGAAGAATCAACAGTAGTTTGGGATAGTATAGAAAAACTAGAGATTACTAGAGAGTTTTATTCCCGCCTAGGATAGAGTAATCATGACATCTAATCGCCTATTGAATGAAGCTGAGATTTTGATTCAATAGTCTAAATGTAACTAACTCAATCGTTATGAGAAATGAAGATCTCGGATAGAATTCATAGTTTTACTATGCAAACTCACTAGTCATCGAGTGTAGTCATTCGTTTTCAATGATATCTAAACTGAACTATACTCTTGAGGTTAGCCTAATGAGTATCCGAATTATCTTTTCAAATGTAGCAACGAAGACAGAGTTTGTGTAATTCAATTTATACTATTAGAGAAAGCAATTTTCAATATAAAAACGTGAATAGACAGATAGATGAATATAACTTTTCTAAAAATAATTTTCTCTGATGAACTTTTGTCAATTTAATTAAAGATGTTAACATTATTTATCCGTTATTGTCAGTAATTTTCGAAAATTTTCAAGGGTAAAACTGCTTTTTTTTTATCACAACAGGCTCTCATCAAATGTTAGTTTAAGTATATGGGTATAGTGACTGACTTCATATCAAACCATGTTTTGCCGATCTTAATAAACTGTTAGATAATAAGATTTTTCAATGAAAAAAATAAATTTTTACAAATTAAAAATGGATTTTTTTGAATGTTTTTTTCTTTTTTACAACAGACAATGATTTTGCACTGTAATTTGATTTATATTCTTTGTCTAGATGAGCTGATTCATTTATCGGATACAATGATATTAGCTAGCATATAACTATGCTTATTTCATCAAAACTATAGTTAACAAACACGTGTTGTGTAAAAACTTTGTTACATACAAAATTAGATACAGAATAAATTATTTTTGTTTCTCAATCAAATACTTTCTATTGTTATCTAGCGGAGAAATGAAATTCATTATAACTAACTGAACAAATTGACACACTTTTTTTCATGTATTTGTATTATTCTCAAATAAGTTATTCGTTTGAATACGAGAAAAAAATATTTTTCTCATAAACTAATTGTTGATAAGCACAAAAGCAATGAAACATTGTTTCATTCTGGTGTAGGAGTCTACTTACTTAATTATATGTTTAATATATACATGACATCATCTTATCAGAATTAAAATTCAGGATATTTTAGTGTAAAAAATAAAATCATTTAACTGTAAAATCACGTAAAATCAACATTCTCTAGCCAGTAAAATGTGTTTAACATGTTGAATTATATTCCTCAATTCAATAATATCTTCGATTACTTTTAGAGTGATTAAATTGCTTCACAAATTTCTCTATCAAAATGATTTTGCATCGAATCAATTTGTTCACCTTTTTTAAATTAAATCTGTTATTTCTTCTTTCTTTTTTTTTTCATTATAGTTTGATTACACAACAAGTTCTGATGTATATGATAGAATTTTAAAAAATAGTATATTAGGTACACGTTTAATTAAAAAATCTGTTATATGCAATCGTCGATCCGGTGCTATAATTGCTTATGGACCAGAGGATTTTACACCATCTATTGAACAAATTAATAAATTTTTAATATTATCACAAGTAAGTAAATATTTATTAGTAGTATTTTTAATGATAATTACAATCTACACAATATGATATGAATTTGATTAGATAACTGAATAAAAATAAAACTTCAACGTGATCAGAATAATCCCAATCTGCAATGATCCAGTGTCACTGTATTCCACATTGATATTCTAGAAGTTTTACTATGCTGTGAATGAATGGAAATTCCTTTGCTCTTTTAGAGCATCTGAAGACTTCATCTAACTTTCTGGAAGCCATTCCAAAACTAATAAAAACTGGACAACTGTTTTATTCCACTATAAATTCAATAGTGAATTTTTCTCAACCTTCCGAGGGTTAGATTCAGTATATGCAGTTCTTCTTACAAACAAAGTTGATATTCAGTGGTTGGCAGTTTCAGTAAATCATTATCTAGCGTCATCAATGATACTTGTTTCAATCCTGACATGATTAAACTCTACTGGTCGAGGTCTGTCTTTACAATTGAGATTCTTATCAACAGTACATTTCTATTGCTACCGTCAAGGGTTTGTAAAGTTTGTTAAATAAACAGTTTATTTCACAGAATTACTCTTAGTAAGGTTGTAGGGATCCTTATATTATGACTGGACAGTTGTCCAGTGCCTTCTGATTTCTACGATTATTTAGCTAAATTCAATTGGTGACGTAGATATTACTAAATAACTTGCATGAAAAATCGATGCTAATAATAACGGCTAAAAAACTGTTTTAACAGAAATATTTATATAATTTATAGGTACTTTCAATTATGATCTACTTTTAGCTAGACAATTATTAAAAAAATGTGTGAATTTAAGTCATCATGTTCACCATTAGTTGTGTTCTGTATTCTGTAGTGGCTTATAAATGAATAATGTTGAAAAGTTACAGTTTAGGACGAAGCAACTATTGCTTTCTATGTTTTGAAGGATTTTTTTCATCAAACGCTGTCACTTTACAAACTTAAGAAATAATACTCTATCATTGTTATTGTGTAAAATTTGGTTCCAAACGAACAAGAGGATTTCAATTTAAAGAGAAGAAATATACTTTACGATGATAAAGAGTTTAATCATTTAGCGATAAAAAGAGAGAGAGAGAGAAAGAAATTATCAATCTAATGAGGAATACTTACATTAACAAGACTTGGTATCTATTCTATGATGAAAAATGAACTCTATTATGCATTTAAATTATAAGAGTTTTAGGGAGAAAATAGTAATTTATTACAATGTACTTTGAGCTTTGTTAAGACATATATCAATTGTTACTGAGAATATAAGATAAATACTTCTTGTAGTGACATAATTTCCTATTAGGCTAAAATTCCAAAACTGGTAATTATTATTTTAGTTAGACCACTACTGAAATCATGGAAGTTTTGAAAGATAGTTTCGTTATAGTATGTAACTTCTAAGCAGTGCTCATTCACGACCTCACACATGAGTACCAGGACTTTCAACTTAGTTCATGAACTCTTAACCCTACTTCCCACGCTCATAGTCATGGATGAACACTAATAAAGAGTCTTGTAATAGGGTGAAACAGTAGTCCAACGTTTTCCTGATTTAGACTATGGTCTCACCAGTGCCTATTTGCGATTTAATCATGTGAGAATTTTAAGATTTCCACAAGTCCCCCTACGCTAATAATCGATTATTAATCGATTTGCACTTAATCATCAGTAAAACTCACTGCTTAATTACGTCCGCATACAAGTGAATGCATGGATGAGCAGTGTCTAACAACTTTTTATATCAATAATCAGTTTATTGTCTTAGTATTTTAGTTTTTATATCGAAATCCAATCTTGAGGAAACTGATATTTTTCATTATAGACTTATGGCGATTGTTGTTTATTATTGAACTCATGAATGAATCATTGTTAGACCACCATCAAGAAGAAACCTGTAAGCAATGGACGGCCGTCTCGTTCTAGTATGGGAATCCTCGGCAGTGCGCACTCATGACTCCAGCTACTCTCACGATTCGAACCCAGGACCTTCGGTCTTGAGAGAGAACGCCTAATCTCTGGACCACTCTCTAACTCTGATCAATCTAGGGATTTTGCGCAGCCTCACGTATTGTCTTCGGTATTTACTGCATACACTCGACAGGGGTGAGCGGTGCAGCTGAACCCTTAGAATGATCAAAGTTAGACATTAACACGATTGGGCGCTGACTCAGTTCTACAGAGGTCGGGAGTTGTCACGCAAGACTAAAGGTTCTGTTTTCAAACCCTGAAAGTAGAAGGAGTCGTGGATAAGCGTCCAGGTTTTTAATGGCGGTCTAACAGTGACTGAATCATGATTTCAGTAAGAAACTGGTACTATCTGTGAAATTCGAATCTACATCTCTTTGGTTTAAGCAATGTGATTATGTTCTTATTAGTATTAAAATCAACCTGAAATACGTAATGATAATGTGGTTAGGTTGACATATTACTGAAATTCAACACAAGTTTCAATTGTATTCATTGATTCAATTATGATTTATATTTGTCCCTAAAATAGACTATTTTTTCCATAATTATTCATCCTGAGCTAGTAATCGGTTGAAATGTATTCATAGCCAATGAAAATAATATTAATTATGTGTATGTCATCACTTTATATATATATATAAATACAGGCGTGATATTCCCCTCTTCTTTCATACAACTCTATGATCAAGTTTCTAGAACAAATTCGACGAATGACGTTGACAAATGTAGCATCGAAATGATGGTGAGTGATAATGTGCCGGAAGGGAAAACTTAAGTAAATCTTTTTAGCTACTCGTAAGTAGTGTGAGAAGTATAAATAATGAATAATTTACATGTGGTCAAGTATTGCTCCTACTGACCGATGAGGATCACATTGTATGTTGAATGATATCTTATCAGTTTATAAACTTACTTAATTATTTACTTACGCCTGTTACACCTAATGGAACATAGGCCGCCAATCAGTATTTCCCAACCTACTCTGTCCTGGGATTCCCTATCCAGTCCTGTTAAATTTTCATTCATTCCTCTCACGTCTGTCTCAATTTATCGGCGTAATGTGCTCCTTGGCCTGTCACTTTTCCGTTAGCCTTGAGGATTTCAGGTTACGGCTTGTCTTTCGACGCAGTTAGGTGATTACCTCAATGTTTGTCCTATCCACTTCCACCGCTTCTTCCTGATTTCCACCACTAGTGGAATCTGGTTTCTCATCTCCCACGGTAGGGAGATTGGCTTTATGATTGTGATAGTGCATACTGAGCTTTAATCTATATAGTGAATTGTCTTTTCTAAATAAGTATGTACAAAATGCTTAGTAGGTAGCTCTACTAAGCCACATTGCACTTAATGATTGATATTGGCTATGGTAAAAGAAGTAGTAGCTGTTGCTGTTGTCGTAAGAACAGTTAAACTGTAAAATATACATTAAAATGACTGAATTGTACAGTTTTCTCATCATTTGTATTAGTGGTACATAAAGAGTGGTTTGAAATTATGGGTAATCTGTTAGCAAAGAATCATTCATTTCAACACTGAATGTTATTAGTATTGCTGACTTTCAGTCTGGCAATTATGTTAATTCATTTAAGAGCTAGCTGGCCATACTAATCGCTTACTAACAACTGGTGGTAAACAAACATCATTATGAATAGGCGTTTGGATTAATATTCCTTAATTTATAGCATGACATTTGTTGTTCGAAGGGAGAGTACAAGTGTTGTGATGCGCGATGACGAGATCTGAAGGAGATAAGTTCCCGCCCCCAGCGCCCCCAACAAAAACTGGCAGCTTGAGGGAGAAAACAAAGACCAGAAGATAGGAACTTTTTGACTACTGAATAATATGAACCTTACTTGTGTACATGTATGTATTCATTTCCTTATAAAGGAAGGTCATTTCTTAATCACTGATATACATTCATGCTTTAGGACATTTTCTAATGGCCATCCAATGTCCTTCTCATTAGATCACTTCTGATTGGCTCAGTATATCAACCAGGTTCAGAACCCAGAGTTAATATGAACACTGAGATGTGTAAAGTAAGTACAGTTGAACAATACTAAATAGGATAAACTGCACTTTCTTTCTGAAGCTCACAATTAGCTCTAATTCATCTATCCTAAATAATTATTGCTAAAAAAATTTCTTAACACTAATTAGGACACAAACAATGATACAAATATTGATTAGTTTTCTTAGTAAATTTATCTTTTGAATCAAGGACAGTAAACACTTTCAGGAAAAAATGAATCTAATTAATTTTGTTCTGTTTGATGATGAATTTTATTAAGCAGCTAATATCATACATTTATTGCCGATAAAAGTAATGAATCTCCTAGGGTTTTAACAATCAGCTTATCTGTATTTTATATTGTAATTAATAGTCAATCATAAAAGTATCATAACCAATAGGCAGAAACAGTAGATGACATGATTCAGAATTTGCCGTACCGACACAAATGCATTTTGTTTAGCTGTTAAGTTGTGTAATTATTTCATAGTTTTCTATTCCTTAAATTCATTCATTCTTGAATTTAAGATTTCTTATGCATAATTTTCTCTATTACTGATTTCATTGTTAACAGTCCTATTACTCTGTATGTCGTTGTTTAAGTCAATTTACAAAACATAACTGGTGTCATGGTAAATTTTGTGTTAAAGTTCTTGTTGTGATCAAGTGCGTTGACAAAAGTGTTTAGTGAAAATAGATAATATCCTTCTATTCTAACTCTTACTCTAAATCTCAGCCACAAGTTTATAAACAGTAGAATGACAAAGCATTGCATCATAGCCAATGATAATTTGTGATAAAAACTCTAACCCTGATACGAAAAAATCAAACTCAGAACTACAGCCTAACTGTTATTGTTCAGCCCTAGTCTTTTTACATAATGGCTGCTCTCAGTTGGTAACAAAAACTCTGTGGGGTGATAACCATGCTTCACATCATTAACCCTATTATTTTTAATGTAAACTAAGCTTTTCTTTCTATTACAAAGGATAATTCGACATGTCTGAGGTGATTGTTCGGATCAAAGCCACTATTTCACCAATTTTTTAGGAGATCTAGAGAACTGGGTAGCGTTTCCTGATTGGACGATGAACCTCTCAAGGCCATCAGCATATTAGATACTTTTTTCCACAAAACCATATAAAACTAGGCCTAGATTTTAACCGGAACGATTCAAAATTAGAAATCGAAATTAATTTCAAAACTCTCATTCATTTAATTTTGCACTATGCAATTTTACTTCACAAGTGAATAAGTGAATGAACAAGTTTAAGATGATTGATAATTTTAGAAATGAACAACAGTTAAACATAGAGAACATGAAGAAATTGTCTAATCTATATGATTAGATAGAATATGAATAGAATTTATGTCTTACAGTAAGTGTATCATTCTAGAATCAATGAATCAAAATCATAATGATTCCAAGTTTTTGACTTTAAACTAATTCAAAATACAGTATAATCAATGATCAATCAATTTGATGATTGAAAAAAAGTTCTAAATGTATACTTTTTGACAAGTTGGTTTTTACAATAACTTTTGCATGAAATTATTTTGATTGGAAATTTAATAAATATTTTTAAAAATTTTATTTTTCTCCACATATTTGTAATGAATATTTACATGATAACTTCGATGCTCATCACTGCAACTACTACTGGTCTATGTATTTGTCGTGATAACCTCAAGGCTGAACGAGCTGATCGTGCAATTATAGATAGACATTTTCAAATAGCTATGGATTCTTGTTTATATAAAGATGTTGATGATAAAACTGGTGTACTTCTAGCTGATGTACTACAATATTATACAAGACCTAATACAAATGAATCGAATGTTGGCAAACATGAATTATCTGGTTTATTAACAAAAAATTCATTATTGATTGGAATCTATGAAGTTGGCAATAGAACTACTAATGATGCTAAACAATTATTACTTGAAATGCGAGATTATTTTGATGCACAAGGAATGTAATTGTTTTTTTTTTCATTTTCTTATTTATTTTATCTAGAAATATTATTTACTGAAGTGGTTTTTGATTAATTTAAATTATAGACTTTGGTTAATTGATGAATAAATTCATCTGCACTTTTATTCTGCTGTTCATTTCAAATTTTTCAATGTTCAATTCTTGTGAAGTTATCTGATGTTTATTTTTAAATAGTTTATATTTGGAATTTGGTTTAAATCACTTCCTTTTTATATTATATATTTTTGGCTTTTATTTTGCTACAGTACATGCAATAAACGCATTCTGTGCACCCGGAAATCTGCTGTTAGAAAATGAAATAAGTAACTGGAGGCGCTGATTGATTTGTGATCGAATTCATTGATAGTTGAGCGTAGAAAATGTAGTACAAAAAACTAAATCGTTTGTTTCAATCACATAAATTCGGTCAGATGGCTTAAAATGGATTGGATAAGAAATTTTATCTAACAAGGAAATTTATCACAAGCAAATGGTTTTAACTTACTTTATTCTAGTCTGAATTTAATTTACATTAGTACCTGCCTAAAACAGTTGATTATAATCTGTGACATAAGTATTACTGAGTAAGATAGATATACCACTGAATAACTTAAGTATTAATTGAATTCTAAACATAGTAGTGATTGATGAGATTTGTGCATTCAATCATAGGATAATTAGTGCTCAAAACAACACTGTTATTTTACATATTATTATCGATCACCTGCTATTTTCTAGAGTGGACTTTGTTGATACAACAGTTGAATGATTGATTACGAGTAACACTACACAGACCAATGATTTATTAAACTAGATTAATATGCTCTTATCGACTACTGAACTTCTATTAAAGGTACTTAGAAAGCATTGTTTACTGCATTCCAGTATTAGAATGTACTTCATGCTTTTCACTGTATACGTTTATATGACAGTAGCGAGTTACTCCCAGTGAATACTACTTCACATTAGAAGTGGTTTAACTTTCGAGTTGCTTGATCTTCCAAGGGCGATGGGACAGTGCATGACGCTATTGTTGTGTGCTAGGTTCAAAGACAGTCGTTTGCTAAATGCATGCACTCCACCGCCCTTGTTGTTCCGATTAACTCCGCCTGAAGACCATCCGGGGGTACTGCCGGTCCTAAGCCCGGATAAAGGAGGAGGGTTAGGCATGGGATTGGCGATCCCATCCAGCAAAAGATCTTACTGGATAAAAAACATTTTACTGTTTAAAAACAATTGGCGCTACATTTATTATCATCCTCATAAACAACGAAACACAAATAATTTAATATCTAACTATTGTTTTGCATACAAATAAAAATGCAGTATCACTAAAAAGATAACGGACAAAACCTTAAAACTGCAATATGAATGTGAATCAGACATTGGTAATGCAGAAACTGGTATTATTACACTCTGGATCAACTTGTCACATGACATCAGTATAGTAAGAAGAAGTTATTTTGACTAATCCTGGTGTAGTACAAGCAGAAACGGTATAAAAGGTTAGGGATGGTTGAATATTGTGATTTGAAATGAAAGAACATAATGTATAAGATCATTTTAGAGCTTAAGATTTAAGGAAAGAAAAAAGCAAGCGCGTTTGTGATCGATTTCGTACTGCGTTGTCCAGCGCCTCCAATCATTGGTTACGCTAATTGCACAAATGCTAAAAGTCAGTGACTTCACTGACTGATAGAATGTTTTGCTTTGACAACCTGTAGCTTTATTTCTACCAATGTCTACTTAAGCTAACATTGTGCTTTTAAATAGATATTAGTTGACTTTATGTACCACGTAAACCAACCATCTCAACAGATAAAGTGGGACGAGTTATGTGAATCAGTAAAATCAACATTATTTTCTAATAAGTACTAATGATTGAATACAGTATTGTATTTATCTGTTTAATAATCAAATAGAACTGTTAAAAAAAAATAATATCAAGAATTATTATACACATCTACCATTAAAACTTTCGATATGAGATTTGATTTTGTCTTGTAAAATTTAAACAAACTTATGTATCATTTTGAATCATGTAATAAACTTAAATAAAACCTGATTAGTCATATCGATTAATATACGAATTAATTCTTAGTCGATTATTTACGCATTTGTATGGTTACGATTATTTCGAAACAATTGTTTCGTTATAGTTAAATAATACTCAACAGTTTACAACAATGATACTATGATCTAGGCTGCTTAATGGTTTGCAATAAGTGAATCGTCTGAATTCGTTTAACTATTATACTTTAATGATTTTTATGATAAAAAGCATGGAGTATCTGTCAGTTCAATAATGCGTAGTAGAAATCGTGAGTTAGTGAACATTATCGTGAAATTACAAACTAGGATGGTAGTGTTAATTCAATGATGAAAGTTAACTTCAAACTGTCACCTCCATGAGTACGACTACTATTATTAATAGTAGTGATGCTGATAGTACCCTAATTCAATTCATCATTTTAACTAATTCATGACATGTGGAGTGGGAGGAATGAAGGAGACTAGTAGTAGAAGAGTAATGTTGAATTTTTCTGAATAATTTATCATTGTAACATGGTTTAAGAAATAATTTGAAAATAAATAAGGGTAAAATCGGTCGATAATCATATTCACGAGTGACTTATTTTCAGCTAATACTCTCTCAGTTTTTATGTCCTGTTGTTCACATATTATGAGAATTAAATTGTAAAAGGCTGAAATATAAACAAAATTAAAAATTTCTCACCAATATATATGTATATATATACTGTATACACTGTTTTAAGATGATGAATAAAACTAAATTAAACAATTGTTTTCGAGTTCCAGTTCTATTTAAATTGGAAAGAATCCACTTATTTTCAGTTGGACATTGAACTTCTAACAATTTAATACAATTTTTTTTTCTAAGAAAAAAGGGCATTTAGCTCTATCTGTCTATTCATTCTGTGTAGTAGTGTCTCACATCAATGTCTGTCATAGATTTTTACCCATATATGCATAGTAAGACAGGCATATAATAAGTCTGTCTGGATTAATAAATCGATTAGGAAAATTCTAATCAAACTATGCAGTAAATATAGTATAGTTTGAATTTAGAATTTTCCTAATCGATTTATTAATCCAGACAGACTTATTATTTGCCTGTCTTACTATGCATATATGGGTAAAAATCTATGACAGACATTGATGTGAGACACTACTACACAGAATGAATAGACAGATAGAGCTAAATGCCCTTTTTTCTTAGAAAAAAAAATTGTATTAAATTGTTAGAAGTTCAATGTCCAACTGAAAATAAGTGGATTCTTTCCAATTTAAATAGAACTGGAACTCGAAAACAATTGTTTAATTTAGTTATATTCATCATCTTAAAACAGTGTATACAATATATATATATATATATGTATATTGGTGAGAAATTTTTAATTTTGTTTATATTTCAGCCTTTTACAATTTAATTCTCATAATATGTGAACAACAAGACATAAAAACAGAGAGTATTAGCTGAAAATAAGTCACTCGTGAATATGATTATCGACCGATTTTACCCTTATTTATTTTCAAATTATTTCTTAAACCATATGTTACAATGATAAATTATTCAGAAAAATTCAACATTACTCTTCTACTACTAGTCTCCTTCATTCCTCCCACTTCACATGTCATGAATTAGTTAAAATGATGAATTGAATTAGGGTACTATCAGCATCACTACTATTAATAATAGTAGTAGTACTCATGGAGGTGACAGTTTGAAGTTAACTTTCATCACTGAATTAACACTACCATCCTAGTTTGTAATTTCACGATAATGTTCACTAACTCACGATTTCTAATAGGCATTATTGAACTGACAGATACTCCATGCTTTTTATCATAAAAATCATTAAAGTATAATAGTTAAACGAATTCAGACGATTCGCTTATTGCAAACTATTAAGCAGCCTAGATAATAGTATCATTGTTATAAACTGTTGAGTATTATTTAACTATAAAGAAACAATTGTTTCGAAATAATCAAAACCATACAAATGCGTAAATAATCGACTTAGAATTAATTCGTATATTAATCGATATGACTAATCAGGGTTTATTTAAGTTTATTACATGATTCAAAATGATACATAAGTTTGTTTAAATTTTACAAGACAAAATCAAATCTCATATCGAAAGTTTTAATGGTAGATGTGTATAATAATTCTTGATACTATTTTTTTTTAACAGTTCTATTTGATTATTAAACAGATAAATACAATACTGTATTCAATCATTAGTACTTATTAGAAAATAATGTTGATTTTACTGATTCACATAACTCGTCCCACTTTATCTGTTGAGATGGTTGGTTTACGTGGTACATAAAGTCAACTAATATCTATTTAAAAGCACAATCTTAGCTTAAGTAGACATTGGTAGAAATAAAGCTACAGGTTGTCAAAGCAAAACATTCTATCAGTCAGTGAAGTCACTGACTTTTAGCATTTGTGCAATTAGCGTAACCAATGATTGGAGGCGCTGGACAACGCAGTACGAAATCGATCACAAACGCGCTTGCTTTTTTCTTTCCTTAAATCTTAAGCTCTAAAATGATCTTATACATTATGTTCTTTCATTTCAAATCACAATATTCAACCATCCCTAACCTTTTATACCGTTTCTGCTTGTACTACACCAGGATTAGTCAAAATAACTTCTTCTTACTATACTGATGTCATGTGACAAGTTGATCCAGAGTGTAATAATACCAGTTTCTGCATTACCAATGTCTGATTCACATTCATATTGCAGTTTTAAGGTTTTGTCCGTTATCTTTTTAGTGATACTGCATTTTTATTTGTATGCAAAACAATAGTTAGATATTAAATTATTCGTGTTTCGTTGTTTATGAGAATGATAATAAATGTAGCGCCAATTGTTTTTAAACAGTAAAATGTTTTTTATCCAGTTAGATCTTTTGCTGGATGGGATCGCCAATCCCATGCCCAACCCTCCTCCTTTATCCGGGCTTAGGACCGGCAGTATCCCCGGATGGTCTTCAGGCTGAGTTAATGGGAACAACAAGGGGGGTGGAGTGCATCCATGTAGCATACGACTGTCTTTGAGCCTAGCACACAACAATAGCGTCATGCACTGTCCCATCGCCCTTGGCAGATCAAGCAACTCGGAAGTCAAACCACTTCTAATGTGAAGTAGTATTCACTTGGAGTAACTCGCTACTGTCATATATACGTATACAGTGAAAAGCACAGAGTACGTTCTAATATTGGAATGCAGTAAACAATGCTTTTTAAGTACCTTTAATAGAAGTTCCGTAGTCGATAAGAGCCTATTAATCTAGTTTAATAAATCATTGGTCTGTGTAGTGTTACTCGTAATCAATCATTCAACTGTTGTATCAACAAAGTCCACTCTAGAAAATAGCAGGTGATCGATAATAATATGTAAAATAACAGTGTTGTTTTGAGCACTAATTATCCTATGATTGAATGCACAAATCTCATCAATCACTAGTATGTTTAGAATTCAATTACTACTTAAGTTATTCAGTGGTATATCTATCTTACTCAGTAATATTTATGTCACAGATTATAATCAACTGTTTTAGGCAGGTACTAATGTAAATTAAATTCAAACTAGAATAAAGTAAGTCAAAACCATTTGCTTGTGATAAATTTCCTTGTTAGATAAAATTTCTTATCCAATCCATTTTAAGCCATCTGACCTAATTTATGTGATTGAAACAAACAATTTAGTTTTTTGTACTACATTTTCTACGCTCAACTATCAATGAATTCGATCACAAATCAATCAGCGCCTCCAGTTACTTATTTCATTTTCTAACAGCAGATTTCCGGGTGCACAGAATGTGTTTATTGCATGTACTGTAGCAAAATAAAAGCCAAAAATATATAATATAAAAAGGAAGTGATTTAAACCAAATTCCAAATATAAACTATTTAAAAATAAACATCAGATAACTTCACAAGAATTGAACATTGAAAAATTTGAAATGAACAGCAGAATAAAAGTGCAGATGAATTCATTCATCAATTAACCAAAGTCTATAATTTAAATTAATCAAAAACCACTTCAGTAAATAATATTTCTAGATAAAATAAATAAGAAAATGAAAAAAAAAACAATTACATTCCTTGTGCATCAAAATAATCTCGCATTTCAAGTAATAATTGTTTAGCATCATTAGTAGTTCTATTGCCAACTTCATAGATTCCAATCAATAATGAATTTTTTGTTAATAAACCAGATAATTCATGTTTGCCAACATTCGATTCATTTGTATTAGGTCTTGTATAATACTGTAGTACATCAGCTAGAAGTACACCAGTTTTATCATCAACATCTTTATATAAACAAGAATCCATAGCTATTTGAAAATGTCTATCTATAATTGCACGATCAGCTCGTTCAGCCTTGAGGTTATCACGACAAATAAATAGACCAGTAGTAGTAGTAGTAGTTGCAGTGATGAGCATCGAAGTTATCATGTAAATATTCATTACAAATATGTGGAGAAAAATAAAATTTTTAAAAAAATTTATTCAATTTCCAATCAATGTAATTTCATGCAAAAGTTATTGTAAAAACCAACTTGTCAAAAAGTATACATTTAGAACTTTTTTTCAATCAACAAATTGATTGATAATTGATTACACTGTATTTTGAATTAGTTTGAAGTCAAAAACTTGGAATCATTATGATTTTGATTCATTGATTCTAGAATGATACACTTACTGTAAGACATAAATTTTATTCATATTCTATCTAATCATATAGATTAGACAATTTCTTCATGTCCTCTATGTTTAACTGTTGTTCATTTCTAAAATTATCAATCATCTTAAACTTGTTCATTTACTTATTCACTTGTGAAGAGTAAAATTGCATAGCGTAAAATTCAATGAATGAGAGTTTTGAAATTAATTTCGATTTCTAATTATGAATCGTTCCGGTTAAAATCTAGGCCTAGTTTTATATGGTTTTGTGGAATAAAGTATCTAATATGCTGATGACATTGAGAGGTCCATCGTCAAATCAGGAAACGCTACCCAGTTCTCTAGATCTCCTAAAAAATTGGTGGATTAGTGGCTTTGATCCGAATAGTCACCTCAGACATGTCGAATTATTCTTTGTAACAGAAAGAAAAGCTTAGTTTACATTAAAAATAATAGGGTTAATGATGTGAAGAATGGTTATCACCCCACAGAGGTTTTGTTACCAACTGAGAGCAGCCATTATGTAAAAAGATTAGGGCTGAATAATAACAGTTAGGCTGTAGTTCTGAGTTTGATTTTTTCATATCAGGGTTAGAGTCTTTATCACAGATTATCATCAGCTATAATGAAATGCTTTGTCATTCTACTGTTTAGAAACGTGTGGCTGAGATTTGGGAGTAAGAGTTAGAATAGAAGGATATTATCTATTTTCACTAAACACTTTTGTCAATGCATTTGATCACAACAAGAACTTTAACACAAAATTTACCATGAGACCAGTTATGTTTTGTAAATTAACTTAAACAACGACATGCAGAGTAATAGGACTGTTAACAATGAAATCAGTAATAGAGAAAATTATGCATAAGAAATCTTAAATTCAAGAATGAATGAATTTAAGGAATAGAAAACTATGAAATAATTACACAACTTAACAGCTAAACAAAATGCATCTGTGTTGGTACGGCAAATTCTGAATCATGTAATCTACTGTTTCTACCTATTGATTATGATACTTTTATAAAATACAGATAAGTTGATTGTTAAAACCCTAGGAGATTCATTACTTTTATCAGCAATAAATGTATGATATTAGCTGCTTAATAGAATTCATTATCAAATAGAACAAAATTAATTAGATTCATTTTTTCCTGAAACTGTTTACTGTCCTTGATTCAAAAGATAAATTTACTAAGAAAACAAATCAATATTTGTATCATTGTTTGTGTGCTAGTTAGTGTTAAGAAATTTTTTTAGCAATAATTATTTAGGATAGATGAATTAGAGCTAATTGTGAGCTTCAGAAAGAAAGTGCACTTTATCCTATTTAGTATTGTTCAACTGTACTTACTTTACACATCTCAGTGTTCATATTAACTCTGGGTTCTGAACCTGGTTGATATACTGAGCCAATCAGAAGTGATCTAATGAGAAGGACATTGGATGGCCATTAGAAAATGTCCTAAAGCATGAATGTATATCAGTGATTAAGAAATGACCTTCCTTTATAAGGAAATGAATACATATATGTACACAACTATAGTTCATATTATTCAGTAGTCAAAAAGTTCCCATCTTCTGCTCTTTGTTTTCTTCCTCAAGCTGCCAGTTTTTGTTGGGGGCGCGGGGGGCGGGAACTAATCTTCTTCAGATCTGAGCATCGCGCATCACAACACTTGTACTCTCCCTTCGAACAACAAATGTCATACTATTGGGCTAATAAATAAAGAAATATTAATCCAAACGCCTATTCATAATGATGTTTGCTTACCACCAGTTGTTAGTAAGCGATTAGTATGGCCAGCTAGCTCTTAAATGAATTAACATAATTGCCAGACTGAAAGTCAGCAATACTAATAACATTCAGTGTTGAAATGAATGATTCTTTGCTAACAGATTACCCATATTTTCAAACCACTCTTTATGTACCACTAATACAAATGATGAGAAAACTGTACAATTCAATCATTTTAATGTATATTTTACAGTTTAACTGTTCTTACGACAACAGCAACAACTACTACTTCTTTTACCATAGCCAATATCAATCAATAAGTGCAGTGTGGCTTAGTAGAGCTACCTACTAAGCATTTTGTACATACTTATTTAGAAGAGACATTTCAATATATAAAGATTAAAGCTCAGTATGCACTATCACAATCATAAAGCCAATCTCCCTACCGTGGGAGATGAGAAACCAGATTCCACTAGTGGTGGAAATCGGGAAGAAGCGGTGGAAGTGGATAGGACAAACATTGAGGTAATCACCTAACTGCGTCGAAAGACAAGCCGTAACCTGAAATCCTCAAGGCTAACGGAAAAGTGACAGGCCAAGGAGCACATTACGCCGATAAATTGAGACAGACGTGAGAGGAATGAATGAAAATTTAACAGGACTGGAAAGGGAATCCCAGGACAGAGTAGGTTGGGGAATACTGAATGGCGGCCTATGTTCCATTAGGGGTAACAGGTGTAAGTAAATAATTAAGTAAGTTTATAAACTGATAAGATATCATTCAACATACAATGTGATCCTCATCGGTCCGCAGGAGCAATACTTGACCACATGTAAATTATTCATTATTTATACTTCTCACACTACTTACGAGTAGCTAAAAAGATTTACTTAAGTTTTCCCTTCCGGCACATTATCACTCACCATCATTTCGATGCTACATTTGTCAACGTCATTCGTCGAATTTGTTCTAGAAACTTGATCATAGAGTTGTATGAAAGAAGAGGAGAATATCACGCCTGTATTTATATATATATATATATATATAAAGTGATGACATACACATAATTAATATTATTTTCATTGGCTATGAATACATTTCAACCGATTACCAGCTCAGGATGAATAATTATGGAAAAATAGTCTATTTTAGGTACAAATATAAATCATAATTGAATCTATGAATACAACTGAAGCTTGTGTTGAATTTTAGTAATATGTCAACCTAACCACATTATCATTACGTATTTCAGGTTGATTTTAATACTAATAAGAACATAATCACATTGCTTAAACCAAAGTGATGTAGATTTGAATTTCACAAATAATACCAGTTTCTTACTGAAATCATGATTCAGTCACTAATAGACCGCCATTAAAAACCTGGACGCTTATCCACGACTCCTTCTACTTTCAGGGTTTGAAAACAGAACCTTCAGTCTTGCGTGACAACTCCCGACCTCTGTAGAACTGAGTCAGCGCCCAATGGTGTTAATGTCTAACTTTGATCATTCTAAGGTTTCAGCTTCACCGCTCACCCCTGTCGAGTGTATGCAGTAAATACCGAAGACAATACGTGAGGCTGCGCAAAATCCCTAGATTGATCAGAGTTAGAGAGTGGTCCAGAGATTAGACGTTCTCTCTCAAGACCGAAGGTCCTGGGTTCGAATCGTGAGAGTAGCTGGAGTCATGAGTGCGCACTGCCGAGGATTCCCATACTAGAACGAGACGGCCGTCCATTGCTTACAGGTCTCTTCCTGATGGTGGTCTATCAATGATTGATTCATGATTTCAGCAATTAACAACAATCTCCATAAGTCTATCATGAAAAATATCAGTTTCCTCAAGATTGGATTTCGATATAAAAACTAAAATACTAAGACAATAAACTGATTGTTGATATAAAAAGTTGTTAGACACTGCTCATCCATGCATTCACTTGTATGCGGACGTAATTAAGCAGTGAGTTTTACTGATGATTAAGTGCAAATTGATTAATAATCGATTATTAGTGTACGGGGACTTGTGGAAATCTTAAAATTCTCACATTAATAACTCGCGAAGTGGCACTGGTGAGACCGTAGTCTAAATCAGGAAGACGTTGGACTACTTTTTATTAGTGTTCATCCATGACTACGAGCTTGGGAAGTAGGGTTAAGAGTTCATGAACTAAATTGAAAGTCCTGGTACTCATGTGTGAGGTCGTGAATGAGCACTGCTTAGAAGTTACATACTATAACGAAACTATCTTTCAAAACTTCCATGATTTCAGTAGTGGTCTAACTAAAATAATAATTACCAGTTTTGGAATTTTAGCCTAATAGGAAATTATGTCAATACAAGAAGTATTTATCTTATATTCTCAGTAACAATTGATATAAATCTTAACAAAGCTCAAAGTACATTGTAATAAATAACTATTTTCTCCCTAAAACTCTTATAATTTAAATGCATAATAGAGTTCATTTTTCATCATAGAATAGATACCAAGTCTTGTTAATGTAAGTATTCCTCATTAGATTGATAATTTCTTTCTCTCTCTCTCTCTCTCTTTATCGCTAAATGATTAAACTCTTTATCATCGTAAAGTATATTTCTTCACTTTAAATTGAAATCCTCTTGTTCGTATGGAACCAAATTTTACACAATAACAATGATAGAGTATTATTCCTTAAGTTTATAAAGTGACAGCGTTCGATGAAAAAAATCCTTGAAAACATAGAAAGCAATAGTTGCTTCGTCCTAAACTGTAACTTTTCAACATTATTCATTTATAAGCCACTACTGAATACAGAACACAACTAATGGTGAACATGATGACTTAAATTCACACATTTTTTTAATAATTGTCTGGCTAAAAGTAGATCATAATTGAAAGTACCTATAAATTATATAAATATTTCTGTTAAAACAGTTTTTTAGCCGTTATTATTAGCATCGATTCTTCATGCAAGTTATTTAGTAATATTGACGTCACCAATTGAATTTAGCTAAATAATCGTAGAAATCAGAAGGCACTGAACAACTGTTCAGTCATAATATAAGGATCCTTAGGAATGAATCCGTACAACCTTACTACGAGTAATTCTGTGAAATAAACTGTTTATTTAACAAACTTTACTAACCCTTTAGGGTAGCAATAGAAATGTACTGTCGATAAGAATCTCAATTGTAAAGAAAGACCTCGACCAGTAGAGTTTAATCATGTCAGGATTGAAACACGTATCATTGATGCCGCTAGATAATGATTTACTGAAACTGCCAACCACTGAATATCAACTTTGTTTGTAAGAAGAACTGCATATACTGAATCTAACCCTTGGAAGGTTGAGAAAAATGCACTATTGAATTTATAGTGGAATAAAACAGTTGTCCAGTTTTTATTAGTTTTGGAATGGCTTCCGGAAAGTTAGATGAAGTCTTCAGATGCTCTAAAAGAGCAAAGGAATTTCCATTCATTCACAGCATAGTAAAACTTCTAGAATATCAATGTGGAATACAGTGACACTGGATCATTGCAGATTGGGATTATTCTGATGACGTTGAAGTTTTCTTTTTTATTTAGTTATCTAATCAAATTCATATCATATTGTGTAGATTGTAATTATCATTAAAAATACTACTAATAAATATTTACTTACTTGTGATAATATTAAAAATTTATTAATTTGTTCAATAGATGGTGTAAAATCTTCTGGTCCATAAGCAATTATAGCACCGGATCGACGATTGCATATAACAGATTTTTTAATTAAACGTGTACCTAATATACTATTTTTTAAAATTCTATCATATACATCAGAACTTGTTGTGTAATCAAACTATAGTAAAGAAAAAAAATGAAAAAAGAAATAACAGATTTAATTTAAAAAAGGTGAACAAATTGATTCGATGCAAAATCATTTTGATAGAGAAATTTGTGAAACAATTTAATCACTCTAAAAATAATCGAAAATGTTGGATTGAGGAATATAATCCAACAAGTTAAATGATTTTATTTTTTACGCCAAAATATCCTGAATTTTAATTCTGATAAGATGATATCATGTATATATAAAACATATAATTAAGTAAGTAGACTCCTACACCAGAATGAAACAATGTTTCATTGCTTTTGTGCTTATCAACAATTAGTTTATGAGAAAAATATTTTTTTCTCGTATTCAAACGAATAACTTATTTGAGAATAATACAAATACATGAAAAAAAAGAGTGTCAATTTGTTCAGTTAGTTATAATGAATTTCATTTCTCCGCTAGATAACAATAGAAAGTATTTGACTGAGCAACAAAAATAATTTATTCTGTATCTAATTTTGTATGTAACAAAGTTTTTACACAACACGTGTTTGTTAACTATAGTTTTGATGAAATAAGCATAGTTATATGCTAGCTAATATCATTGTATCCGATAAATGAATCAGCTCATCTAGACAAAGAAGATAAATCAAATGACAGTGCAAAATCATTGTCTGTTGTAAAAAAGAAAAAAACATTCAAAAAAATCCTTTTTTAATTAGTAAAAATTTATGTTTTTTCATTGAAAAAGCTTATTATCTAACAGTTTATTAAGATCGGCAAAACATGGTTTGATATGAAGTCAGTCACTATACCCATATAATTAAACTAACATTTGATGAGAGCCTGTTGTGATAAAAAAAGCAGTTTTACCCTTGAAAAATTTCGAAAATAACTGAGAATAACGGATAAATAATGTTAACATCTTTAATTAAATTGACAAAAGTTCATCAGAGAAAATTATTTTTAGAAAAGTTATATTCATCTATCTGTCTATTCACGTTTTTATATTGAAAATTGCTTTCTCTAATAGTATAAATTGAATTACACAAACTCTGTCTTCGTTGCTACATTTGAAAAGATAATTCGGATACTCATTAGGCTAACCTCAAGAGTATAGTTCAGTTTAGATATCATCGAAAACGAATGACTACACTCGATGACTAGTGAGTTTGCATAGTAAAACTATGAATTCTATCCGAGACCTTCATTTCTCATAACGATTGAGTTACATTTAGACTATTGAATCAAAATCTCAGCTTCATTCAATAGGCGATTAGATGTCATGATTACTCTATCCTACGAGGAAATAAAACTCTATCATCATCTCTAGTTTTTCTATACTATCTCTAATTACTGTTGATTCTTCACATAAATCACCCATAAATTCATGTTGTTTAACAATGATCATAATGTGTCATGTAACAAAACATGAATAACATAAAACTGTAATATTAGTTTGCTTGGTTTATCTTATTTATTGATTAGAGAACCAAAAATCGTTACAGCAATGATCTATTATTGTTGTTATTATTATTATTATTTAAACTTTAGAACAGATCAGATTGCTGAGAAAATTCATTGTCCACGGTAAGTAGACAATTGACAGTGACAACACTGATAAATATTCAAACGATCATAGTCTGTTTATTTAAAGTTTTCGTATAAAAATATGCTTTATTAATAAAAATTTGGCACATATTCAAAAACACACCGTAATTGATTGCACGGTAATACCCAATATTTTGCTGATCGACTTCTCATCATTAAACAAGTTATATTGTCCAACAATATGACAACTAGTGTAAGTGATTTGTAATTGTGTGCTTTACGAAGACAAACCATATGTTTAATCTGTGTTGATTGCCCCGGTATTGCCACTAAGTGATAAACGATTTCAAGCAAAGATAGACGATAACTAACAGGGAAATACAGGACGCATGTCTCGTCTTATTTAGGGCTCGTCAATTAAATTTACCTGAATCCCAGAATTTGTGTTCATTCTATGTCTCAAATCCAGTGCAGTTCACTTCATTCTCTGTCTACTTAGCTAATGACACTAGATACCTACTGACTTAGTATCATGTGAGTTACAATTATTCAGAATAGTGACTTGTGATGAAATGACTATTTAAAAGGTTATCACTGACATATTCCATTATTTTCCTTATGAATAATTAGACTTAGTCAGTGGGAAATTGAAAGAAATTAGAGTATACTACAAAAATTCTCTAATGCAATCACGTTCAGGGTTTTGTAAATATAATTGTCTGAAATGATTTTCACGAACAAATCTTAGCTAGACCAAGAAGCACTAGACAGATATTCAGTTCTAGCTTGGGACTTCTGAATAAGGCTCAGTTACAATCCCACCACAGGAAATCAAATCAGCTATCTTATCACTAGAAAATGTATAATTAAAAATAACAACCAAATTAAACATCTAATGATGATCTAGTATAATCAACACACTAGCATTGATTCTTCTCAAACTTGGCACTTCTAGACAACATCTTCAAATTCTTCTTATTCAAGTCGTTCAATGTCAATAAAAGTTTTTTTGAAAAAATGAGTATTACTGAAAGTAGAGTATACGCAGCTGTATATGCAGCTAATAAATAACCATAGCAATTGATTAATTAAGAGTTGTTAAAACCTAATTTAATGCCTACTGATGAAATGATTTAAAAAAAAAGACTTCAAAATCTTGAAAATGTTCACGTTACTTTATGTAAAAAATTATCATAAAGTTAACAATAGATAAATACCAATTTCATTATTAGTTTTCATGTAATTCTAAAATAAATATCAATTTAAATATAAGAGTTTTAATTAGAGTAATAAATATTAATAATTTGTTCATTATTTTTTTTACATAGATATCACTCATTTAAGAAAATGTTTTACCGTTGTGTATTATTAAATTAAGTTTTATAAATTAATATAACTACAACACGAAATTACAAACAAATTCAATGTTCAATTTTGAATTGTTCATAATTAATTGAATTGACATGTATTGTAAGAAATTGATAAAAATTAAATTTATGTAAAATGAATTCACCTAATAATTATACAACTAACAAATAAATAGATAATTGACTCATTAACAACAAAATTTTTATTATGCTTTATTGTTAATCAATCATAACTGTACGCATGTATAACTAAGTACGTGCCTACATACACACATTGAACTGTCAATATCATATAGAATTAAGTATTTAAAATTTTCCATAATCATTGGACATTCATATGCCATGCATATGTTTGATTAAATTAACCAATAATTATCATGAAACTATTATTTACAAGAAGCTAGATTATTTAATTCATTATCTATTGATATTGAGGTGCGAGGAAGCTTCATTGGTCTTCACTGTATCCATATCTTTCAGTTATTTGTAAATCAGGTTAGTTCCCTATTATTCATTATGTAGATCGTTAAAAGATTTTACTTGCTCTCATGAAATAAATGAAGTAGTGAAAAAATTTACAACTAAAAACCAGTTACCTATCTTAGCAGAGTTAATTTCTCAGTGATTTGAACATGTGCTTTTGACAATAATAGTTTTTGGAGTAACTCATTACTACTATTATTACCTTTATGAAGTATTATAAGTCGTTAAGACCTAACTCCACATGAAGGCCTTCCAAGATTACGATTACCGGTCCTAAGCTGGAAAGCTAGGGATGAGGCTTAGAACCCCATCCCATATAAAAGAAACCTACTAAAAATGCGTTAACAAGAATAAAGTCGAGTAAACATAAGTCAATTAAATTCAGTGTTGTCAGGTAAATTCTGTATGTTTCAAGAGGAGGATTAGAAAAAAGAGATTTCTGTTTATTAAGTAATTACTAGAATTTATGTATTACTAACAAAGTCTACTAATCCAATACGATGTAATATCTAACTGCTTACATAACCCAATGGTATTAGACATCTGGAGATAATTCGAGATATAATTCAGTTCAAAGTAAGTTGATACTTTCACCAAGATAATTTTATGCGAACTAGTAATCCACGCAATAATTCAGCCCACATCAACTTACTTCAAAATTTGAACTATTCATGCAGTGATTTAATTTCTGCAAGACTGAGATTTATTGATAACTGATCGATCAGTGAATAGTGATCAGTGTCATGTTTGTATGGTATTAATCAAGCTGCAAGGTGATCACTAATCTAAGTGGCTTGATATTGAGAATATATATATAATGTATCGGTGAATAGATAGATCGATCGATAGAGAGTAGTTTTCACTGTTAAGAAAATATCTTTCCATGATTTACTATTGATCACATAACTGAAATTGTTATTTACATGATAAAAGAACACTATTATCATAATTTAAATCAATAAAATCTATAAAATAAACCGCTAAATAGACGATGTCATCTATGAGAATAAAAGTAAACTTTATGAATTTCTATTTTTCCTGTTTTATATTTAACCTATTTATTTATTTCCGATTAACAATTTGTTAAAAATTTCAGTTATATTACTTAAGTTTAATTTTTATCGTAAACATTTTACTATAGAGCTATAGAGGCTGTTGAGTTTCACTGAAACTATAAATTGATCATTGCTAGACTACCATTAGAAATCTGGAAGCACTAGAATGCCTTAAATACTAATATGGGGGTCATCAGAAGAGTAAGTCCATGATTCCCCTAGCGATAATCGAACCCAGGACCTTCCTTGTCGTGTGCTAACGCTTAACCTCTAGATGACGAGCTGGCATCTAATGGTGTTAATGTTTCTCTTTGATCAATCTATGGTTTTGTGTGATCTTACGCATTTTCTTCGCTATGTAACTGCCTACTGATCACTGCTTCTCTATAGTACTCCGAGAATTTCCTCACATAACTAGTCACTAACGAGCACACTTCTGATGATTCTCATACTAGACAATGTAGAAATTATTTATTCTATTTGTAAGATTTTACTCTCTATCAAATATAAATTGGATTGTTAAATAAATCTATATTGTATTATAGTCATTAGTTTAACTAATTAATCCAAACTGATTATGTTTAGAATGTGATATTGATTGACTGAAATTATTTAATCCAAAGATAATTACCATAGATATTTATTGGATTGAGAAGATACAGTACAGTGTTTTTTTTTAAACCTCGTCTAATATTCTTTACAATTACATACTTAAGTCTATGTCAGCTCTAATTTTGAAGGGAAAAAAATATATGAAATAGGTTTCATTATGCTGTTAGTAAGATAGACTATCTATATTGATCAGTATAGTCTATCAGATATATATATATATATATATATATATATATATATATATATATATATATATATATATATATGATGAAAAAAACTACAAATAGTTACTAAATCTTCTAGTGATGAATTTCAATGTTAAAATATTTATTACAAATAATAAAAGAATGCCAAACAACAGATGATCGGACATAACACAGCCTACAGAAATAATTGACCTAATTAAGCAATTAATGAAAAATTAAAATTAAAAAAAAGAAAAGAAACATCCTGAACTATTGTTTCATTCTACCGTTGAAACTATTCAATAATACAAATGTACAATGTCAATAATAAATATAAAGCATAAAATTGTTAGAAATTGTAGTATTCATATTAATTTTAAATCATTGTATTCTTCAATATGGCTACTTGTTTATAAGCATTCTAGGTTGATCATAATCATCAAAATATATTTCTGATTAACTTTTGGAATATCTAAGTTGCTTCTGGTGTATACAGATTGAGTGTTAGTAGTGGTTAGCTTTGAGTGGAATTTTTCGAATTTCCAGTGAGAAACCGTGATCAATGGAATTCGATCCCGGTTATCTACCATAGGCATTGGTTGATGGTCGAACAATATCACAAATTGATTGAAATTAAGTATGAACACCATTGGGTCAAGAGAATGTTGATATGATCCTTATTGTAAAGCCTCAAATCTATTGATTGGTTAAATAATCAAACAAACTTAATCAATTCAATCATCAAACTAGGCTTTCAATGAATTTTAATCACATTGTCCATTAAATATGTGTTCAACATTTTCAATGGAAGTATGCTATTCTACTATATTGATGAATTATACAATCTTTAATTATACTTAATTTACTACAAGTTTTGTGTTAATTTTTAAGATCTATGAGTAATCAATCATTTGGTCATAATTATTATCAAACAATTCATCATTCACATATCTTTGAATTCATATAAATTCATCATAACAATATCAGTTGTTTAGACAATATAGAACTTAATGATAGGACGTACTTCAAATGTAAATGTATTATTATTTTTTTACTAATTAATTAATATATGGATAATGATAGGATGTGATTATGAATTATGACCTTATATTAATTCTATCATATATATATATATATATATATATATATATATATATATATATATATATATATATATTAGTGATTTAATTAATGGAATCCAAAATAAATCTGTCGAAAACATTTAGCAATTATTTGTATTTTTTTTTTCAAATCATGACCTGGATGCAAACGTGTACACGTGTGTTGTGTTACACTTGTTAATCTATCAGATACCTGTAAAATAAATAATAATTTCATTCTATCTACTTAATCAACTCATATTTGAATAATTTGGTACTCGCGACAATAAGCCTAATACAGTTCTAAATAAGTTTGTTTTAAATTTCAACTCAAATGCTTGGAAATTGTTGGTGTAACCGAATAAAAACACATCTCAATGAATAAAACTTACAAATTGAATGCGTATGCAAACGAGTATCCTTTGAGTGAATGACTAAAAATAGTAACTATAAATAGATTCTGTCATCACATTTCCAGAAATATTTAATTATTAAATCTAATGTGAGGACGTCGTTGTTAGTCGTGGATATGAATAGAGGAATTAAACAACAGTTTAATACCTTTGAATAATCGCTTATCGTCAGTTATTTTCTGTTTTAATCAGAAATAGCCTTTTAGTAAATCTAAAATCTCTACAAACTGTCTGTCCATTATACGTTGTATTTTTATAAAGTTTTAGTATATCGGGAGTTGTGGAGTTTGTAGAATTCGTATGGTTTAAATCACCAAATGAAAATATAGAAGCATAGGAACGCCGTTTCGTCCTGTGATGCCATATATGCGAATCAAACTCGTGACCTTCATTTTCGCTCTTGAGCGCTTAATCCCCAAGCTACTGAGTCGACATCTAGCAGTGTACATGGCTCGTTTCAAGTGATTCACGATATTGATTGATCCTTATCCGTTGTCTATCATAGATGACCGTTTCACATCCGACACGGAATGAACTCAATTGATCATGGCCTCTCACTAGATCTCCAGGAGTTACATCTTGAAACTAGTCATTAGGCTGCGCATGATACATGTCTCTAGGAAGTTTCATATTAAGACAAAACAGCCGTCTATCAAAGACCAGCTCCCTATTTAAACTATTTTAAAATAGTTGAAATTCTCACTTATTCAATTAACTTTGTTTACTTATGCTAACTACTATAAATAAGTTTGACCTTAAAATATTGTAGATTGTAAATAGTAGCTGACAAGAATTTGATGTAATAAAATCAATTCTCGTATTATGCTACTTACTTCTCACTTTTTTTAAGATATAAAGGGAACTATGTTAATGAACGTGTAATTTCTACACTGTGTATTCCATTTTCTCATCATAAACTTTATTGTAGACTTTGTTTTCAGAAGTTTCTGTTTCGAAATACCGAGACAAACGATGTTTCGAGTTAAATAAACCAAAAAGAATAAGAAATATTCAGTTTTGCCATTATGTTTTAGAAAAACACCTAATTAGAGTCAAAAACATATAAATTCGGTTTTAGCATTTTCGAAAAAGCTTTAAGTGAAAATTCAAACACATTAAATTTGGTTTGAAATGACTTGGATTATTCCGTCTCTGATATTTTGACTGAATTTTTATCACTCTTAGTTGGCATATATGCATCTTATGTAAATTGTTTCAGCATAGTCATTGTCACAAGCTTACATGGAACAGACGAGATAAAATCATCGGTGGAATCCAGGATGTGCATTTTGTCTCATTTAGGACTTGTCATCTGAATGTACCTGCTTTTCAGAGTTTACTTGAAAATAAAATCTATAGAGTAACACAATGAAGTGCTTATCTGGGTTCAGTAAGTCACATGAAAACGAATTGTGTGGTTGAAAAGAAAGGTAACGGATTCGAATCCCTGAGTAGGCAACAATCTAGGAAACCAGTTACATCCAGTTTAAGAGTCCCAAAAAAGATGAGACAGATTCAAGCACCTAATGCTAAACACATTAGATCTATTGAATATTTAAACACACTGAAATTCCTCAGCGTTATTTATCTAATAAGTAGAATATATTTTTCGATTAAATGGATTCGAAGATTCATGCTGGACAAGGTTTTACGTAAAGGTGGGAAGACACAGTTGCACTCATCACATGACTCACAAATTCCTGCAACTTATCTTCCGGACCTTTATCCTTCGTCAACAAATATAATTAAAATATTTGTTGGTTTAACTTCCAGTTACCTTAAATTATTTCTAATCATCACGAAAATTCTAGGTATATTTACTACACAGATAAATGTACGAAACTCAGTAAAAGGTAGAGAAAACATCAATTTCATCAGATATACAAGTGAATTTTCTTGTTAACCATTCTCCTATCAAGTGCCAATTTCCGTCATTATTAGTCTAATAAATTTGTCTCGATAGCACTGTGGCTTACAATCACTATATTGAAAGAATACACATAACTCAATACACGCCTAAGTCCGAAAATTTTTGACATCAAAATTTATTTCAGCCAGTCTCGGTTAAACCAATCAAAAATCAAGGTTATCCATAAAACTAACTAAAATACGGATTGGTAACTTAAATATTATTTATTATTAATCTGATTGGTCACTTGTTAGCCAGATTTGAAGTAGTTTATAAATCAGTCATTTTCATTTCGAAGGACCTGTTCAAGCTAACTGGTGTGATTTAGTCATACCATGGGTGCTATTTTGTCACGATTCAATTCACATAAAGATGAGAAATCTACAACAACTTCAAATTCAACTTCCATACGTAAACGTTGGAGCTGGAGGTCGAATAAAAAACCAGCTGATGTTGGTGGTACCACAGTGAACCGATCAAGTACTATGCCGACAAGAACTAGATTGCAACCAACCGAAGAAATTCCTGAAGACAGAAAGCATGAAGAGATTTTTGATAATGAACATGATGAAAAGAGTTATTCTAACTCTGTAGTTAAACCAAATCAAAATGATCATAGTTTACAACATTCAAGTGAACAACAGGAACAATATGATGTAAAATGCACTAGCAAAACCACCCTTTGTGAAGTATCGGGTAAAGATGAGAAGCAGCCAATTCAAACTTCATCCATTGATAAAGTAACGAGGACGATCTCTACGGAAGAAGCTGAATTATTAATTGATCGTGTTTTATCAAATCGGGAAAATATTGACCCTCATGAAACTATAACTGTATCAGAAACAAATAGTTCTCTTACTCATGATAATCCGAATTTCAATCACACTGAAGATCTAATAGCTAATAAACAACAACTACAAGGAACAATAAACCACTCAATTCCTGATTCAGATCTAGTGGTGGACCAGCAGAAATTTGCTCAAGATCAAAATAAATTAGTTGATGATACTAAGCATCATTTTGAAAATAAAATCGATTTATTCAAAAAAGATAGTTTCCACTCTGAAATACCTCAAGAAGATATAGTACTAGAAAAAAATCCAACAGTACCTATTCTCTCACAAGAGATAGAAGAGTTTATGCATCAGAATATCCAAAAACATGACAGTACTGAAAGACTAGATTTTGAAAATAATTCCGTAGAACAACGAGGTGAAGAAAATCTATATAATGAGAATTTCAACCATAAGGAAGAAATGAAACCCTCACCACTGATATGCGATTTAATCCATGAGCAGGTCGTGGGAAGTGAATGTTTAACTGAACCTAGTGCATTGCACAATCTATCTAATAATGAAGAACTTCCTACTTCAGAACCTACTGATACAAACAACAAAATAAATTTTGATGAAAATTCGAATATATCAAATAATGTAATTTCAGGACTTAATGAACAAACAAATGTATTCGAGGAAACTATGGAGAAAGAGTTCAATGCAAGTATAATCAATCCAGATGAAACACAAAGTTTGTCAACTAATAATCCACCTATTAAATTAGATGAAGACATGTATATTGAACAAACTGAGAATATCTCATCTTCTGAAAACATTGAACATGCGATACCAACTGATGAAGAGGTAATACAGGATGAGTCAGTCAAGTGCTATTCTCAACCAGGTTTAGAATTTAATCCAGTTCACAGTGTTTCTCCAGTTAATACGGAATCTATTGATCTAGATGCAGGCATGAACACTGAACAAACTGATAATGTCTCAACTTTTGAAAACATAGAACATGTGATACCAACTGATGAAGAGGTAATACAGGATGAGTCAGTCAAGTGCTATTCTCAACCAGGTTTAGAATTTAATCCAGTTCACAGTGTTTCTCCAGTTAATACGGAATCTATTGATCTAGATGCAGGCATGAACACTGAACAAACTGAGAATACCTCATCTTCTGAAAACGTAGAACATGCGATACCAACTGATGAAGAGGTAATACAGGATGAGTCAGTCAAGTGCTATTCTCAACCAGGTTTAGAATTTAATCCAGTTCACAGTGTTTCTCCAGTTAATACGGAATCTATTGATCTAGATGTAGGCATGAACACTGAACAAACTGAGAATACCTCATCTTCTGAAAACGTAGAACATGCGATACCAACTGATGAAGAGGTAATACAGGATGAGTCAGTCAAGTGCTATTCTCAACCAGGTTTAGAATTTAATCCAGTTCACAGTGTTTCTCCAGTTAATACGGAATCTATTGATCTAGATGTAGGCATGAACACTGAACAAACTGAGAATACCTCATCTTCTGAAAACGTAGAACATGCGATACCAACTGATGAAGAGGTAATACAGGATGAGTCAGTCAAGTGCTATTCTCAACCAGGTTTAGAATTTAATCCAGTTCACAGTGTTTCTCCAGTTAATACGGAATCTATTGATCTAGATGAAGACATGCACGCTGAACAAACTGAGAAGACTTCACTAATCGAACATGATGTAAATAATGATATGTCTCTTGAGGGATCAATCCGCACAGATGCAGTGGACAGGTTAGCTGAACCAGGTATGGAATATAATTACTTGTCAAATGAGTCACATTTTACTCCCGGATTAGTGTTTGGTGAAGAAACCACTAAAAATACTGACGCTGAACAACATACTGAAGATCTGAATATAGGTATTCATCATGAACAAATAAATGACACTGAAACCATGATTACACTTGAAGAATCAGTTGATAAACTACAAAATTCACAAAACTCAACTTATATAAATGATTATAATGATCAACATCAAAATTCTGAATTATCATACCATGAAAATCAGACTGATAGTCCACTTAATTCAGATATCACTGATGTAATCACTTCGGAAAATATACACACTAATTTAATAAATGCGAATAATGTACCACAAAAACAGGATGTGTTCGATTCAATGTCAGTGAATGATGACAATGATATCACTAGGAATTTAGAAAATTCTAAAAATATAAAAAATCATGAATTCGAAGATGAAGCTGAGTCTTTGGTTCAATCTGTTTTAAACACTGCAAAAGAATATGTTTTCAATGAGAATAATTTTGAAAGCCATCACAATATTAATCCCACTGATACAAATATGTTAACAATTAGTAATGATAATGATAATCTTAATAATAAAGATGGTGATACTAATGAAGACGATACTATTGATATAAAACAAGATATGACAATGAAAACATCAATGGAATTCGACCATTCAAACGTGTCTGAATTAAATAACCAATTTTTGAACAACACAAATGATTTTTCTATCGCTTAATCACAATATGATACACATCTTTTGTCATAATATTATTTGTATACACATTAAAAGAAACAAACAGAAACATACATGTGTATGTATGTTTATTCATTATTCAAGTCTTTTCACATTTAGTAAGTTCCATCATTATAATTGACATCATAACGTAAGTTAGATCAATGAATATGACTGACTAATATATATATATATATATATATATATATATATATATATATATATATATATATATATATATAAGCTAACCGTGTCATAGTTGCTGTCACTGTTACTGACTTTGGTCTTCTTTTCACATTACAATAATCTTACTTAAATACCCCATTTTTGTATTTTCATGCATTTTCTTATTTGAAATAACCGGAGACTAGAAAAATCTTAACTTCCCAAACAACGAAGCAGTTTGTAATCATTATAATGCATACAGCTATTTGACAGTGTTTTTGTTCTAACTGTTTTGTATTAGGACAAAAGCATATTGATTTTTTTATTATAGAGAATTAAAAAAATCAGTTTTTGCTATGCATGTCAAACCAATGTTTACTTTATTTTCAATACTTAATGAGTTAGTTGGCTGCTACTGAGCAAATGAATATATATGTATGGAATATCTTTCTTTCTGAAAAACCATCATATTTTTACTCATTTTAATTTCAATGCTTACTTACCTTTTTTTCCAATAATCAATAAAAATTATGTTTAAATGCAAAAATCAAAAACAAAACATTTATCAAATATAGTGCCAGCTTTGTTGTGCTACAATACACAGCATGCTTATAATTTTGTCCTATTTTTTTATCGATAAATAAAAAAAATGATCGTCTTAGTCAATTAATTGTTAAAAATTAATATGATTAATCATTATTATTATGAAAAAAGAAACAATTACGTTGATTATTACAATAATTTATTGTTTTTGATGTTATTTGTGTTTTTGTTTTCTTATCCTGTGTATGTGTACGTTATTAAATCTACTGATTCAACAGGCATCATTTTATCATAAACGAAACCAATAATATGTGATATTGTGTGCATGCATGTATGTATGTATACTTGATCTGGATTGATTTTACTATTTAGTATGTACCGATAATGATAAATATGACCAAGATAGGACTAATAAGTGAGTGCGTGTATTCAATTTTGTGAGAAATCTACACTTATATTCTACATGGTTATTATTGTTGAACAATATGTATTGTAGTTTTTAAATGGCAATATAATTGAACAACATATAGTAGTATAATGTTCAATTTAAATCCTATTAGATGATGAATTATGCAAAATATGAATGTTTTCATTCGATGTTATCACCTTCTAAATCATAGTAAAATCTAAATTAGCTTGAATGTTATAAGTTATGATGAGAAAGTTTATTTCAAACTATAAACATTATATATGAATTCAATAAATAATCGATCAACATGAGTTGACATATCATATAGAATTTAGATAAAATGTGATTTTATGAAACTCGTTTTATTTTTGTTTCTTAAAATGATAAGCAATTCAGTTAAATGTTGACATTCATTAGCCCAGGTTACCATATTTTGTTGGCACTCTTTGTAATCTCCTTGTAATTTTAATAATCCTCATGAGTGTAGCATACTTAGTACAATTTTCAGAATTGGAATTTAATAGGTTCTATGGATGATCTACATATGAAAGGTTCATTTATTGTGGAACTGCTTTAGTTAATCGTAATTCAGAAGAGAAGAGTTGTGTTACGTTCGGACTAGGGCATACATGTAGATTATGACGAAAAAGTGTTCAGATATACTGTGTTCATTGAAAAATGATGGAGTAAAGGAAAAGCGATAACCTACTCAACGATGAAAGTAATTCATGCTTCTACCAGCGAAATAAAATTTTTAAACATGAAATTTCTCAGTGCCTCATTCTCCTTATTTTCATCCGTTCCGTAACACCAGATACTTAATAGGAAGCCGATTGTTATGTCGGTCAAACTAACAATTTTCTTGATACCAACAGCATATAAAGAAACAAATTAAGAAAATGACCTAATGGTTTTATGACTCATAGTTCATGTTCAATGTAAGAGGTCTAAACTGCATTTTCTAGCTAGTTCAGTTGAGTCGTAGATTCCA
Organism: Schistosoma turkestanicum; assembly: GCA_944470395.2. Lineage (NCBI taxonomy): Eukaryota > Metazoa > Platyhelminthes > Trematoda > Strigeidida > Schistosomatidae > Schistosoma > Schistosoma turkestanicum. The sequence goes on along the minus strand of OX103976.1, from coordinate 10,844,014 downwards.
TTGTTGACCACTATCCAACGTACAAAAAGGTTATAATTAGTTAGAAAATGAAACTGCGTTTAACACAGTGAGAAAAAAATATGAATTTCGTCGATTTCATCTGTCATGTATTTTACTGGATTAAAACAATATGAAAAATTCGAATATCATTATGATATCACTTTAGATATGTATACTTGCAATGTTTAAATTAAGAATCGAAATAAAAAATCTATTTGTTGTTTTACAAAAATCTTTTATTCTCATAGAAACAAAAAACATTTATAAAATGAGTGAAATTATCATACTCAGTAGAAGCAATTTTACTTAATTTAAAAATACAGCCAAACTTATTATTGTGTTTCAACAAATTACTGTCAAACTACAAACCCAGTTTTGTTCTATACAGTCGATTTTTAATTTTAAACTGTCAGAAAAAAGCTTTACGCAATTAATGAAATAACAAACGGGGTTTGTGTGTTTTCCTATGGATAAAATCGTAGCAAAAGGTTAAATATTCGTTTGATCTCAGTTCTGACTGAATCAAATATACACCAAATAGACTTGTGACTCAGATGTCAGAGCATTCGAATTTAAACTATTAACTTGAAAGTTCGAAGCCCATTTCATCAAATTCAATTTCAGTAACCAGGTAGTATAAATAATCCTCACATTTAAAGTAGAATCCGAAGCTGAATGTACGAACCTGTATCTGGTAAGAATTTAGTAATAATTTATCAAATATATTACTAAAAGTGCTAACATTATGAACCTGATAGGAACTAGGAAGTCGTTAGTAAGAGTCATCTAAAGGATATCTATTTACAAACCCATACAGGACAGGGTTTTGGATGTTGAGATGAAAAAGATATTTTCAAGATACAGATTTAAAAAACTTGCACTTAACTACCGATGCAGTGTGATCACACTGTCATTTTTAATATTATCGACAAGAATTATTGATTGACTGTCGGTCAAGTTATGGGTTTTTCGGAAATTCTGTCTCGAAACAGTTGATTATACAATCATGTTATCACAAATCCAAAATGACGAAAGCTTTTATTACAAGTGGTTTATCGTACTGGGTTTTAAATTGATATTTCGTTTGATTTCGTATCAATGAATACTATTCTCATGTGAAATTATAAGTCCGTGTACACAATAAGGTTTGAAACCACTTAGACTAGTGGCTGAACCCAATTGAATTAGACAACAACTGATGACGAGACAAACATGAAATTGGTCATTACTCAGTGATCGATCAGCTTTTTATATATCGGTTAAATAGGATTTCGGTTGTGGGCGGAAAAGCTTAGCGGTAACATCTCAGATTATGAAGCTGAGTGACGAATTCGAACCCAAAAGGACGCATCAACCGAAGATGGTAAGTTTACTGATAAGTCTTATCGATGAGTACCAACTAATATGAAACCTAGGTAAAGTAGGGTTTCCTGGCTTCTGCCTCTAACCACCTAACATCTCAATATAGTGCACATAACTCCCAGACTTTCAGGTCTTGCTATAAGGGTTCAGGTCACTAAGATCAGAATCAGATTGTTTACATCTCTAGCTTCAACGAGATAGTAGATGATCACTTTTGCGGAGTCTCATGTTAGGATTAAACAGCCATTAAATGCATTGTTGATTATCTAACAAATATTCAATCCTCTATGTAAAACTGTTCATAGATCATGGTCACTTTTTGATCGGAAAAAAAGAGAGCAACAAAAAGAAGAAAAATTGTTAACTTCCGTGACATAAATCTATTCGTAGTTTTCAACGATAACATTGTATAAAAGGAAACAGACGTACAAAAATCAATACAATCTGAATAAATCCGTGACCTTTCTAAAACCAATGTACACCAGAATGATTTTGTACTTTCATCTTGGTATATTTTTAGATTATTGATTAATGTGTTTAAAATATTGTCAAAGTTGCAGATGACTCATCATTATAACAGACTAACATTAAACGGTGTATGTTTGACATGAACTTCACAATGACTCAATATCTTTCTACAAGTGGTGAACATTATTTATAAACGATTTCATTGCATTCAATCTGTAATGAGTAGGCATTGTTATGAAAAGTTAATAATAATATTTTCTATCGACATAAATATTCGTTTGGTTGTTAGCTTAGATGTAATGTGACTTAGCGTCAACATCAAGGCAATCCTCACAGGATACACATGCCAAAATGACATGAATTGCAGGCCTAAACATTGATGGGAAGATTCAAATAACCAATATAAGTGAATTTGTTTGATTGATTTTAAAAAAATTATGTGTACTTTGAGTATGATTTTATCAAGAACTAAAGAACAAGGCTGAAAAGATTTATTTACATTAGTTTTTTGAATATTTTCATTAATGTTTAGGACTGAAGTTGTCCAGTCAGTCCCCTTAGCATATATCCATCCTGTGCGGATTGCCTCGATATTGTCTTTAGATGACAGGCTTTATAATAAGAAGAGGTAAATTCCACTGCTAACCACTCCTCATCTTTGCTAATGTTGAATAAGTATTTCATTTCAATCTTGTCGTATCTTACAAGCACGATGGGGTTCTTATTTAGCTTATGGTAAATTCTATTTACGAATGATTCCTCTGCTACAACAGTGGGATAAGAACTCAGATAAACTGAACACTTCAACTTTAATAATTTGCCTTACCAAAATGACGTAGTAAGAGAAAAAAGAACTTCCAAGATAGCTTTATTTTCGGAACAGAAGAAAAAAACATAACAAAGCAAACTAAAGGCAATAACGATCAATCAAGCAACAATGAATATTACTAAAGAAATATGGATTAAGAAAATATCCTTTGAAAAACTAAAATGCTATGATAAAAAAAACCGATAACCTGATATCTAACCTCGATCTTGATCAAGGTTAACAGAACTGAAGTTTGTGCTGATGATGCTGTTCAGAAGAACAATGGAAGCTTCACAAACAAAACATCCATCTCAGAGGGCACGAAACTCCACCACAACCATCCACTTGACCTACAAATTTTCTCCACCATCTCAAATTCTGATCTTTTCTTAGAAAATCTTAAGACTTATTAGCTTTGAGCATATACAAGCCCCAGATACAAGGATAAAAATACTATTGGTAATAATTAACCTCATCTTTATTCAGAACAGTTGTTCAGTAAAATAAATATACCTTTGTTCTGTTTGCCTTAGTTACATTGAATTAACTAGTTCCGTTTTGATTGTTTTTTTGTAAGAATATAGGATGTTGTTATGTAGTTAGTGAATATCTTATTGAGAAATACTGCACTCTTTCTAACTGAACTACATTTGTACTTGTGTAAAAATCTCAAGTTAAGATTATTTTAGGATATACTTGTTTTCATTGTTGAATTTTGTTTAATATAAATTTCAGTTAACAATATCTTAGTCCTGAAACTATGATATTATTTCTTATAAGAGTTTCTATCATGTTTCTACCAGAATCATGATACTTTTGATGCATAGTTATCTAATATATTAATTATTTGATTAAATATTTATGCCTATAGAGATTACTCTGTTTACCAAGTATATTTTTTATGTATCCGGGCTCTGAGATAAACCTTATGTATGTGATCGAGAGTGAGATAGGGAGCTAGTGTTACTACATGGTTAACCGAATTAAAATAGATAGAGTGATGTTCTAACTAGTGACATATTGGTAAAAAGTTAATAGCTGACTCAATAAACCATATTACTCCTTTCTTAGCAGATAATGACTACGATTCCATTTACACAGAGGTAGTTTATCTTTTCTTATACACCTATAATGATATTGTCAGTCAGAGAATCATTAAAAAAAGCTAGGTGATAATATAGAGAGATTTAATTGTAGTCTTCAAATTCATTGGCAGTTAACACCTATTATCAATATATACTCCTAGAATTGAACATAATGCATTCTAACTGTAATAAAAGTAATAAACTGATCATCGATTTGGAATCCAACGAAAAGTATCTTCCAACATCGATTGATTTATGAAAAACTAGTGAATTACTTGAGAACAAGGTCACTACTGATCTGAATTTTCTTCAGCGCTTATACTAATTAACACATGATTATTACATTTAGAATTGTTCCAATTCACATTTTTTTCCACTAACCAATTACTTACTACTTATGTTAGTTGCAACGAAGAAAATGTACTTTTGTTTTATTAAACGGGATTTGTTGTGGGTTTTTTTAAAAAACTTCGTAGTTAACATTACAAATCGTTTTTAGTTAAGCAGATACTAAAAAAAAACAGAAATTTGTTTCCTTCTAGTATAGGACTCTCACTAGTGAGCATCCACAACCTCACCTTTAGAGACATTCAGAACTCATAAACAAACACTTAACCTCTAAACAACTGGAGATAAATTGGTTGTATTACACAACTGCCTTCCGAAGAAATGCCTGGATAACTACCTACCCTCGACATGAATTGAACTCTCGTAGTCATAGCTTCTTATTAGAACTTTGTGAATTTCTCAAAATTAGTCACCAGAAAGCATATGATTAATTACTTTAAAAGAGTGTATGGAATTTAAGCGAGAAGCTGTGATCAGTGAAGTTCGACCTATATCGGATGTAAGGCATTTACCCGCTCAGTTCATTTGTAGACCGTTGTATGGCACTAAGAATCGACTGGAATTAAACATGTAAACCATTTTCTCTAGGCTCAGTTATCGATAGTTTAAACATTCGTGAACTAGACCTATCACTGTGATGAAGTCGTGTTCGGTTCCGCATTATGCAGTGGTTTCATATTAGGAAGACGAGGAGGTTGTCCAGTGCTTCATAGTTTTTAATCATTATTTATCTAAGATCGTTCAATTATGCTAACAAAAAAGTTTTTAAAAAAAGAACAGTCGCAATAAACTACCTAAACTCATTTTCATCAACTTGATGATTACGCAATTTAAATTTCATCAGTTTTCTATTTTTGTTACACTTTTTCTTGTCTAAACTTTCAGTCTTCAAAATTTCTTTTTTACATTTTCTATCATTGAAATTAAATGTTACTATTTTTGGCAGAAAGGCTTTTTTCTATTTGCATGTTAGTTTCAATCTTATATTTATTTGAGGGGGGGGAGGGCTTATATGGAAACTAATTATAACAGAAAATAATGTTTTCCAATTCTCTTAATAAGAAAATACATGTTCCCTCCCAAATAGAAGTAATTTACTTTTTTCTGTCTTCTAAATGTTATAACTATGTGAATCTACTGAATCATAAGTAAAAATGTGCAACAAACTATTCTTCTTTTTTTTTTTAAAAAAAAAGAAAACCTGTTTTGTTATTATGGTTTTTGTTCTTGTCAAATTTTATTTGAGGTTTATTTCTTTTAAAAAGCAAAAATATACATATCACCGATTTTATAGACAACAAAAGATGATGAACATTATTTCAGATTCAATTGATTTTATTGAAAATTGATTAAAATGAAATAAATGTGAATGACGAGAAAGCACGAAATGGTACTATCTCACAAAATATGTCTTCTTATTTCTCTATTCGAATGAATAATGTCTTTTTAAAAAAGAGTGTAAATGTGATTTGTACTATTGAATGATGATAAAAATACTATTACAAGAATAAATAATAATAATAATAATACTGTAGTTATACATGTATTAGTACGAGAAGATGAATGACAAAGCAGTTGAAGTAACTAATTAATATGATGAAAAACGACTAGATTTAGAATATATAGACTGAAAAGACAAGATGCATTGTCGTCTAAGTAAGAATGCTCGAACTTAATTACTTACTTACTTACTTACTTTCGCCTGTTACCCCAAATGGAGCATAGGCCGCCCACCAGTTTTCTCCAACCAACTCTGTCCTGGGCTTCCCTCTCCAGTTCTGTCCAATGTTTGTTCATTCCTCTCATATCTTTCTCTATTTCACGGCGTAATGTATTCTTTGGCCTTCCTCTTTTCCTTTTGCCTTGAGGGTTCCATGTGAGGGCTTGTCTCGTGACGCAGTTAGGTGCTTTTCGTAGAGTGTGTCCTATCCACTTCCAACGCTTCTTCCTGATTTCCTCCTCCACTGGAATCTGACTTGTTCTCTCCCACAGTTCGTTGTTGCTGATGGTGTCTGGCCAACGAATACGAAGTATTTTACGTAGACAACTGTTAATAAACACTTGTATCCTCTGGATGATGGCTTTGGTAGTTCTCCATGTTTCCGCTCCATACATTAGAACTGTCTTGACATTTGTATTGAAAATCCTTATTTTGGTGTTGATTGATATCTGTTTGGAGTTCCAGATATTTTTCAACTGTAGAAATGCAGCCCTTGCTTTACCAATCCGTGCCCTCACATCTGCATCGGATCCACCTTGATTGTCGATGATGCTGCCCAGATATGTAAAGGTGTTAATGTCCTCCAAGGCATCTCCATCAAGAGTGATTTGATTGGTGCATGTTGTGTTGCATCGGAGAATTTTGCTCTTTCCTTTATGTATGTTGAGACCTACTGCTGCAGAGGCTGCTGCTACACTCGTCGTCTTCTCTTGCATTTGTTGTTGAGTGTGCGATAGAAGAGCCAGATCATCTGCGAAGTCCAGATCTTCCAGCTGCGTCCTAACTGTCCAGTTGATACCGTGCTTCCCTCCAGCTGTTGACGTTTTCATAATCCAGTCGATGACCAGGAGAAAGAGAAAGGGTGAGAGTAAGCAACCTTGCCTCACACCGGTCTTTACCTCGAAAGAGTCGGTTAGCTGTCCTCCGTGCACGATTTTGCAGTTGAATCCATCATAAGAGTTCCGTATGATGTTAACTATTTTCTCAGGCACCCCGTAGTGTCGAAGAAGAGTCCACAGTGTTTTCCTGTCCACGCTATCGAATGCTTTCTCGTAGTCGATGAAGTTGATGTAGAGTGGTGAGTTCCATTCAATTGATTGTTCCACAATGATCCGTAATGTAGCAATTTGGTCAGTACACGATCGATCCTTCCGAAATCCGGCCTGTTGATCTCGAAGTTGGGCGTCTACGAAGTCCTTCATTCTGTTTAACAATACTCTGTTGAAGACTTTGCCTGGTATTGAAAGAAGAGTGATGCCACTGTAGTTCTCACACTTGCTCAGATCGCCTTTCTTTGGTATTTTGATCAGGTATCCTTCCTTCCAGTCTGATGGTACTTGTTCCTCATCCCAAATCTTCTTGAAGAGGATGTGAAATATTTTCGCGGTTGCTTCTACATCTGCTTTCATTGCCTCTGCTGGAATGTTGTCTGGTCCTGCTGCTTTGCCGTTCTTGATTTGTCTGATGGCCATACTGATCTCCTCAATCGTAGGTGCGCCAATATTAATTGGGAGGTCCGTGGATGCTGCTTCGATGTTGGGTGTCTTCAGAGGAGCTGGTCGATTCAATAGTTCCTTAAAGTGCTCCACCCACCTATTTCGCTGTTCGTCAGTGTTGCTGATTACTTTGCCTTCCTTGTTTTTCACTGGTCGTTCTGGTTTACGATAGTTCCCGGCGAGCTTCTTTGTCGAACTTAATTACCTTAAGGGGAAATAAAAAATGAATGTATTAACACAGTTGTGGATGATTTTGAGCCATGTTATCCAAAGTTGTCAATCACTGAGAGAGACTATCATGAAGACCCAAACCAGGTTTTTTCTGTTTACCAACATGATTTAAACCAACAGTCAGTGCTTTGATGGAATGATATTCTTTCTTGGTTTGATCGCATCTAGCATTCTTCTACACTATTTTTATGTCATCTAACATTGCCTACCTGGGTTGGTGATGGCTAAGCATACGCTACGCTTGTTTCTGCCACCTCAGACATTGGGGATTTACAACCTTATCATGTGGTTTTCCACTTTTGCTTAGTACCCTATGCATTACTTCATGACTACTTACACCATCGTTCAATGAAATGCAAGCGATGTTTCTAAGATATTTGTGATCACAACTTACAGCCCACGCAATTCTTTTACATTGACAAACCATGTTTCATAACCATAAAACCATTCAGAACAGACTGAAGTGCAATGTGCACGCGTCTTGTTTGACAGTCAGATACTTCACGCATACCAGAAGTTAGGCAAGTTGATAGTGCTGAACTGAGCCTCTATCTTTTCTCCAACTCATTCCTACGCTATGCAGCGCTGTGTCAAGATAGTCTGCAGTTGGTCACATACAACACATCTCCTAAAAAACCCCAATTGACAATCATCCATAGCTTTATCGACAGATATACCGAATTTGCATTGTGATCAAATTTTGATTTCAGCATTACTCACTCTGTTGTTCCACCATAAGGTACCAGTGCTTTTCTGACAACTGTGATCAAATACTAGCAGACTATTTATATCTTTCGACTTTAAAGACTACATTAAACAGTAAAAACAGATAACTACAGGACAGTATAACTCATATTTTGACAGCCAGAAGGATATATCGTCTGTGTCACAAATAGTGCAAAATGATGTAAGCCAAGTAAGATTTCAGATTCCGTGTTAAGGTTTCACAAGTAAATAATCTTTTGATGTTATTGTGCAGAAGATTTTGAAGATATTGTCTGGAATTACAATGAATGCTCTTCAATTAAACCATTCAGTTTAGATAATATAACATTTGAATTGAAAATCTGATCGATCATTTCGAAACCAACAATTTACCAGACCTTATGAAACTTCCAACGTAAATGGATTGATCAGTAAGTCGAACTACTACACTCCCTATGATTAAACTAAGCACCGATTGACAACAATCCTAAATCAATATTTTGTTCTTAAGAGGAGTACATTGTAAACATGATTGGTTTGTTGCTAAATGGACGTATAGATTCGAGTCAAGATTTTGTGAAATGAGATTTACGAAGTTAATTTCACTGTTAATTTCTTGACTACTCTAATTTAGCTGTAAAAAAAAATAAGCATACTGCACTTGAATAAAATCAGCAATATCCTATAATCTGTAAAATATATTCTGCATGAACTAAAGGTAATGTTCAAACACTTTTGTTGGTGTTCAAAACAAACACAAAAAAATTCACTGGCCACAGCTTCTCACTAGAACTCTGAGAATTTCCTCACAAAGTTATCCACACTAGTGAGTACAGTTTATGATCTTTCATTATGGAGAGTTATGGAGATTATTGTTTTACATTGAAATCGTACATCAATCACGGTTAGATCATCATTAGACACATAGCAGCACTGGAACTTAACTCTGTCGGGTGTAGGCAGTAACTACCGAAAATATTGGGTGAGGTTGAACAAAAACCTTATATTGATCAAAGTCGGACATTAACACCGATGAATGTCAGCTCACTCACTGGTCTAGAGGTTAAGCATTCGTGAGTGAGAACAAAGGTCCTGAGTCCAATTACTGCGAGCGGGGGTCGTGTATGGGCACTGCTGAAAAGTCTCACACTAGGACTTGACGGCCATCCAATGCTTCCAGGTTTTTAATGGTGGTCTAACAATGGTTGATTTATGATTTCAATATCGAATAACAATTTCTATAACTTTAATAAAACACCACTATTACCTGTTGATGGAAATTAAACATATTACATACAGTCTGACACAAAGTATTCAATTCGCTAGATGTTTATAAATCATGCAACTAATGAAATAATCAATTCATATCATATAATCTCATTACAATGAACAGTTGTTGCCAATTATTTACAGTGATAATAAAATATTCATGTATATAACATTAACATTACTAAATCGATCCGTACGCTTTGGGTTCAGGTAAATACACACACACAGACACATACACACATTTATATACTCATGTAACAAAAACTAATTTTTACATGATAATATGAATTTTTCACCAAATAATATTTGTAATTATGAGATATTAATAATAATAATAATAAGGTTAAATTGTAACACAATGTAAAATCAGTGTATTAAAATATACACGATACATACATAATTTCACTCTATGATGAATTAGGTCATCTCCTATGGTAACAAGAAAGGTATACAAAATTAAGTTAGACTAGTCTATAGGATAATTTTTATTCAATATAAATTTTAGCACTATCGAGGATCATGTTGATGACGACTAATGATGATATAAAGTTCATTAGAATATCTAAAATGATTAAAGTTCTCTTATTGTTAAAAGTAAGACAGATATGATTATCAATGATATTAGATGTTGTTAAATAGTTGAAGATAAATAGAGTTGAATCATTGACAAGGACTAGATAATCATAATATTGGTCACCATTAATCAACAATCAATCCATGGTAAATATGCAGTCATAAAGAAGGTCATTGTTGGAAATAAAGCAGATTAAATGTTCATCCACAAGACTGAAGTTTCTGGGTTCGATTCTCGTTAGCGGAGGTAGTGGCTGGGCATTATTGATGTGTTCCATACTAGGACTTGATGGTCATCCAATGCTTTAAGATTTCCAATAACAGTCTAACAATGATCAATTCCTGAATTCAATGAAAAACATCAACATTGTTCAAATGAACTATTTCTAATAGCCGAATATTATTCATCAATAATGTAATAATAAATATTCTGTTATTCCTAATGTTAGTTTCAATTTTTTTGTTTTGTTTTGTTTTGATCAAACAACATTATCATTTATACATTAGATATGACTGTCAGTTTAAATATTTCACTGTTTATTCATTCATTCATGTATATAATTAATGTGCATTACTCTTTACTTTTTTCAAATTCTTATATTAAGTACATGTGTAATTATAACTAGCATAGAAAGGATGTAAAAAACAACACACATTTATTTTGTTCAATAATTTTTAAACATATATATACATATTTCATGAATGTTCCGTTTATTCAATTTATCATCACATGTGAATGAAATTCTTATCAGTACATATATAAAATAGTTACCGTTGAAAATTACTGATAATTGCGATTATGTTCATGCGAATCAATCAATCAATCAATCCATGTTTTTATTAGAAAACAAACAAACAAACAAAATACTTATATCATCTGACAATCGAATTGATAATAAAGAAAATATGTGTCAGATAAGAAAGTTAAAAAGTTAAGCGAATATAGATGCATTTGTGTGTGTGAGAGAGTGTAAGTGTTCACTTATTGTAATCATGACATGTATACATGTGTTTGACTATTGACTATTCAGAAAATCTCACATCATCTGATTAAAATGCTACATTGATTGATTGATTGATATTTAGATGATGAAGTTGACAAAAATACAAATAGGCTAGAAAGATGACAAAGAATGGAAATATGTAAATCAATGATAAAGAAAAGAAAACTTTTGTAAAATTATTTTTAGCATATTTCATTTTAAAATAGAATAAAATGTGAACAGAATTGACGGATTGTCACTAATAGTTGAATTCATGATCAATGTTTTATTTTTGATGTACCTATAATGCAGTATTGATAATACATGTTTGGACTCGAACTAAATAAAACCCTTTCACTGCAAAATGCTTAATGCATAATCCACTAAGATACCAATGTAAGCTAAAAGCTAACTTTTATTGAATTGTTTAAATAATGATTAGCAACGGTTTGAATGAATGTAACGTGTTCGCTAGAACTTGTCAGAAAGGCATATTTACATAATTGAGGCTAAGGATGTTTCTCTTAGAATGTGAGTGTATCTCATACTATGTGGTTGTGGGGAATGTTAACAGTAAGTGATTCTAGATATGACTGAGTTGTTCATACTCAATAAGAATTGTTTATGGTATTCATTTTAATATTCACTGAACTGTATCACTCAATTTAGAATATGGCATCTAGTTTAAGAAATAATGTTTTTTTCCGTCCTAAATATATATATTCACCACGGATTAATCTCAGTTAAGTTACCACTGAAGATCACTGAGTATTCTACTGAGGTTTTGTTTTAGTGCAGAATTTATCAGAAGTGTATACAAACGATCTTATCAGGGATCAAACCTAGGACATTTATCGTAGACTGATTGAAGTTGAAAACGTACCATTGAGCTCCTTCAGATCTGAATATTCAGATTCGAACTTTGATAATGTCACATATGCACACTTCTTAGAATTCCTATACTGAGATGAAATAGCTGTTTAGTGATCCATGGTTTTCAGTGGTACTCCAACTGAGGTGAATCTATGAAAAGTTGTAGCACCTCACATATATCTTGTACTTTTATCATTGTTGAGCTTGTATGCGCATGTACGCTTGGGCATTACTTGCCACCTACACATATAGTTATTTGACTAGCTGAATCGATTAACAGTTTGAATAATTCAATGTCAATATCGATTATACATATTTGAATTAAATCCGATATTTGTATTGATCATTAAATAATTTGAATAATAAAGAAATTGTGGCAACGACCCGCGTTCTCTCGTAGCGATCATCAAGACGGAGATATACGGGAAATCGAAGATAACGAAAGTCTAACGCCACAAAGTACTACCTACAGAATAACACAATATCAGTAAAACTTCATTCCATTTAACTCTAGTTATAAATTTAGTTTGTAATGGATTGTGTTGTGGACGTCAGATCCCCAGAATTCACTTGAAAAGGTGATTTTATCCTGAAGTTTTGAATTTCCACGTTTTTGCACCAGTTTTTATTTCGAAATCATCATCCCAATATACCTATTTTCTCTTACTTTTGACATTCACAGTGAAACTTGGACTCAGTATCTATTAGTTCAAACACTTAACATGTTATCCAGAAAGGCACTAGATTGTTCAACGAGCGCGAATTTTGATTTTCTTTGAAATAATTTGAATTATTCCGTTGATAGCATTCTTGACAGAATTTTTGATCAATTCTGTCTGTCCTATGTGCAACTTTAACGAATTACCTCGATCTAGCTATTATGTCACAAGTTTTTATATGATAGATGGAATGCGGCCCGTAGTGACATCTAAGATGCACATTTTGTCTTATTTTGTACTCATCAAACTGGTATGCTCGTCAATTGATATGCTTGAACAATGACGAGTTCAACTTACTCGGTAAACAGAGCGAAGACGATTGATGCTGTGACACGATAGGCTATCCTAATCCGTTTGTCCCCGGCCCGGATAGCTAGATCAAGAAGTTTTGCTAAAGCGTGGATTTTTCGAGTGGGAAATGTAAGCTGCAGGTCAACTAAGCAACTTATGCATGAAAACACCAAAATCCAAAATTAGGAATTTTTCCAAGTGATTTCTGGGGATCTAACGTCCCTAACACAATTAAAGCTGATAAAAATTCAATCAAAAATATGAACAAGGGAATAATATAAGTCATTAAAAATTCGATCAATGTTAGAGATAAATTATATGGTTGGATAGAATATATTTAAAGCAATTTTATTTGACAGAAGTTTTAAGGTAAATTATCAATTTGTGACTATTGTACAATGTATACCAATTTTAGGCATGTACGTTATAAGTGTATGAATGAAGTTCACTGATGGGAAATGTTTAAACACTCAATTATCAAAGTCTTCTTATAAATACGGATGTTTGATAATCGACTGGCTAAGGCTGTTTGTATCAAAGGTATTTGAGAAATAATTAATACCCGACTAAATAGACATTTAAATAATAATGGTTTTCTTTGATCAACTGGTTAAACTGATCACTCTGTTACAGAAGGTAGTCTTAAATAACCGTTGAAACGTATGAAGTACTAGGCGGCTGTTTCACTTTAGTATGTAGCAGCTTGTAACTTCACATCCGCCGCCCTATCCAAAATCAAAACCCATAACCTTCAGGCTTCGCAATAGGTACTTATATTTCGGATCATTGTTTGAGGCCTGCTTGTTAACATGTCTAATTCCAGTCATTTCAGGGTATTGTACAACCATCATTGATTGACAGGCTTTACCTTAAATAACAGTGCTATATTTTGAATTAAAGAGGAATGAGAAAAGTATTCTGAGTATTACATAAAATTTACTGGTTAAACTTAAACGTTACATAACATGAAAATTGTTAGTCTCCGAATCTATTGTATGTGGAAACTAAATTTCACGAAGAAAGCAAAAAAAAACAACCAGAAAAATGAAATCGTCTTTCATTGAACAGATGCAAGAAGCATCTTACTCATGAAACAGATATCATTAATGACACTGGATGATCAACACTCTATGTCGTGAATCTACTAATCGTGAAAAAATATATATCACTGCAAACCGATCCAGTGTTTCTAGGTCCTGGACTCACTGTCGGTTAGCGGTTATGGGTAACCGTTACTAAGGAGTCTTTGGGTATAAAAAAATGGTACTTCATTGCTCCCTAATTTTCAGTGATACAGAAATCAAGTGAGACAAAAATTTATTCTGATAATAGATTGTGATATGCTTAAAAGGTAAGAGAAATTATAAATATACGCCCATAGATAATATTAATAAAGAAGACATTTTTTGATATTATATCTAGACTGAGGCTATTAATATATGCAAAAGTGTAAATGGATATGAAATTCGCAAAAAAACAAATAAAGAATCATTCTGTTTGTACATGTGTAGAATAAGTCTGCATTGGCAATTTCTTTGTTATCATTTACTTGTCAGTTGAAATAATAACCTTTGTTTTAAATTATTTGAAAGGTAGTCAACTTAAGTAAAAATAACTTGCTTAATTACTGATGCCTGTTAACTTTCGTGGCGTAATCTCCAACTTACTTTGTTCTGGGTTTTCATTCGTTCTCTTGGTGTCACCGTTCGATTCCTCGACACAATGTATTCTTTGTGCCTGCCTTTTTTTAACTTTTTTCTAACCTATAGCTTGTTTTGTGATACAGCTTGATGATTTCCGAATTGTGTGTTCAGTTCAACTCTAGGATGTTTCCTTAGTGTCCGTGTGGTTGGAAGTTTGTTTGTTCTCTGACATTGTATGTTGTTGTTGTAGTTGGTTTCTAACCAATGGATAAGAAGTTTCTTATGTAAACAACTATTTATAAATATCTGTACCTTTTTAATGATATAAAAAAAGTTGTCTAGAGCTGAAAGAACGCCTTGATTAGCAATTAACTGTAGACGATGAGTTGTAACTTTAATTGAATGAATTTCTTTGCTTTATTTAAAGAAATTAAAATATTGAACTAAATGAATGTGAATGTTGATGTAGGTATGTTTGAATTCTTTGAATAAAAATTTATATTGTGGATGGATTTCAATCAGTAAAATCCCATTTAGTTACTACATATTATTGTGTATAGAATGACGTAATGAAGCTTTAGTAATGTATTCATACAGCTCATTGGAACATTCTGCTTAATTTTGAATTGTAAATTTTTTTTTTGATATATTGATCAAACTTCTTTTGCTATTACGTCATTATTTTATCCAGTCTAATATATTTTTTTGAATCTCTTGAGGCTAAATATTCTCTGTAATATACATCCATGTTTTAGATAATTGTACAAAAGAGTAGATATGAGATTATAAGATAAACTGAATTTCAATACAATACACAATATAGGTATTCCTAATATGGTTGTGTAACGTTAAAGCCATTTTTTAGCTAATTATCAGTAAATCAGTATAAATCAAAGTATTTGTTAGAGTTTAGTGAAATTTAGGTAGTTTATTAGTTTTCCAAAAGTTTTTTTTTATCAACTTTACTAATTGTAATATTGTAAAAATATTACTAAATAACTCTATTCATCATAGTGTGAATAAATTACCTGTGAAAATCTATTTATGAATCTTTGTCTTGGGCATAAAATAGTTCTGTGAGAAATCAATAATTTTGTACGGTTGATTCGATTAAATAACCATTCCTAATAACTCCGGTGTGAATTATACAGTACAACTTGAATTTAAAAGAGAAAAAACTGCAAAGTACAAAACCAAATACAAGTGTTCAGGAGTTATTTTTAGGAATGTGTATATATACTTTCCACACGATTAAGAAAATTTAATTTCACTCATTCAGTCAATCGCATTTGAATCGATTACATAACCGTTTTCCAGATCAATTATCTTTTACAGAATTATTGATGATAAATTTTTTTAGTAAGTTACAGATATGAAATTAAGGAAGTCATTTCAATATGAAGAAGTAATAAATGGAAATTGTGACTGATTTTATCATTCCCATTTCAATAGTTCATCAATTAATTGAGTGAAATACTCATAAATTGATATCTCTATTTGATATGACTTTAAAAATATCAAAATAAAATCAAAACCGGCTAATTCATAAATTATACAGAAAGTTGAATGCTTGATATCTTTAATATTGTCATTTCTGATTGAAATCATGAACTGACTAATGTTAAAAAACAATGAGAAATGTAGAAGCAGTGGACGGTCGTTTCGTCCTACTATGGGACTGACCATCTGTGCGCTTCCTAACCCCCCGCACATGGGAATCGAACTCGAAACATTTGGTCCTACGCGCCAATGCTGAACCGTCAGCAGCAGCATCGTCTCGTCCCTCTCGACTCGTCCCCTCACTGTGTACTTTGACTCTCCATTTATTTAATACTCTCATCTTCCATTAAGACTGATTCGTACTTATTTATCGAGTAATCATTATTCAAATGTTTTCGAAAGAAATAATGTACATATATGTTTTTGTCCATTTGTGTTGAACACTGAAATGTGCTTACGTACTTACTGTATGATATTTAATAGCAAAATTAATCTAATGTGTAATAATCGTTTATTTTTCGTTTATAAAAAAACAACGGGGTTTTATCAACAAGCATCAATGAAAAAAAAGAAATATTGATCATGTTTTCAATGAAATTTATTCAATAGTTGATTGTTGATTGAAGAAATAAATGACTGATCTGAAGAATTGTTTTTTTCATAAAGTATAATTATATGTTTGATAAACTAAATGACTATTAAGCAGAATACGAGGGTGTGTGTGTGTGTGTGAAAGCAGAGATTTAAATTTATCTCATTAATGTTTATTTCAAATTTGTGTTACATGAATAAAGTGTATAACGACTAAGTGACTTTTAATTACATTTTTAACTTACATTGACTGTCAATAATTTGACCAATTGATAACATGTTAATTTAGTTATTAGTCAATTGATTGATTACATTTCATTCACTTTCTAGTATATTCAGTTATTTTTTTCATATCAATTAATGTTTATACATTTATGATATTTGAAATACTAACTGAATCCCTAATGTATTCATACATCTAATGATTGTGTTAAAGTGGTCAAGTAATGCGTTCGAAACTCATTGTGAACACAAACATCAAAATACAAGCATATCTAGCTGATGAGGTGTGTGTTCTATATTCCAATAGTAAGGAATATGAAGGAAACCAAACGAATACAGAGTTCGTAGAGCAGTCTTAAATATGAACAACAAGAAAATATTACCTTTTCAAATTATGTCTAATCGATAATTCTTACAAAATTTCCTATTTTTTTTTAATTATGGCCATTATAGATCTATGCCAAATTCCCAAGTAACGTTTGTTGATGTCCAGACCAAAAAGTGATTCAGTTCATGATTACATCAACTGTTACATTGAACCATGTTGATAGTTGTAAACTAACTGGTTAGAATACACACAGTCCTATCATTAAGGTATTTTTATCATTGCCTTTCCTCTAACATTTATTTCGATAATTTCCGTTAACTATATCATTATGATAAGGAAACTTATATTTACTATAGGGTTGTGGAGATTGTTGAGTTTCACTGAAATCATGATTTGATCAATGTTTGAGGAAATTTATGACTGTATAACATTCATCATACATTTAATATCTGATAATAGCATAATTAAAGTGTAAAGACTGAAATAAATTTAAATGAAACAGAATAAGTTAATTTAGTATACATCTAAACTCTTAACACCACAACCCCTTGAACACAGTATTAGATCAAAAAACTTTCAGCTTCTATAAG